>LPNX010901271.1:381673-522788 GCA_001517045.1 Pseudotsuga menziesii
GACATAGTTCTAACCATGCAGCTGGTGCATTTGAATTGTAGGGAAGGTACTGTACAACCTCCTACAAGAAGGATGAGACTTGTTCTAAAGAACAAGTGATGACAATTCAAGATTCACTGCAATAAAATTCGAATCTCCCAGGGTCAGAGACACCATGACAGAAGAAAGAGCTTCAGAGAGCGGTAGATCCACCTCGAAGGATGAAGACCACCATGGGTATGAGAGATAACTCAAGATGAAGAAAATAATGATATGAAAGAAGCTATGATCAAAGAATAACAGTTGATCATGGGGAATGATGTATACGATATGATTTCGAGACATAAAGGGAAGTACATAGTATCCTCCATATGGATCCACGAGAACAAGTGTAAAAAGCAAGGTTCGTGATTTGCCTCGAGAAGAATAGACTATGGCATGACATACTCTATTGACCAGTATATATCAAGCATAGAACCACCTGTACAGAATGAAGAGGGAAGATGATACTCCACTTCAGGGGGAGTGACTACAAAAGATATCTGAGTTCGACATGGTACGACATGATGGATAGCTTCGTGATGGATTGAGACTTTACCAAGAGTAAAGTGGGTTCCAACCTTCAAGGTTGAATGCAGAAGACTAGGATATGTTGATGACTTGACAAGACGAACTCATGGAAGATGTTATGATGAAAGAATACTAGAATAATGTTTGGATATAGTACTCAAACCAGAAAGAAAGAATGTGGTATCTTCCAAATGGATTTGCAAGATAAAATATGTTGATGATAGAAGTAAGGAAAGACTTGTGGCTAGAGGTTTCTATCAGAAAGAGGGAATTAATTCTGAAAAGACACTTACTCCAGGAAGTAAGGTACACTTCCTTTAGAACTATCATGGTAGTTTCTTCCATGATGAAGTAAAGACAAGCCTTCCTTAATGGAATGATTGAGGAAGAGTTTTACATCGAATTGTCACAAGGATTTGAAGTTGAAGACAGATGGACTCACATATGCAAGTTGAAGAAGGCCCTATATAGCCTAAAGCAAGCTCCCAGAGCTTGGTATGGAAGAATAGATAGTTTCCTAATGAGCATGGGCTTGCCAAGAGTAAAGTCGATCCTAACATTTACTACAAGGTTGTAGAAGATGAACCTGTCATCTTGTTATTATATGTGGATGACTTATTCTTGACACAGAATGAGAAATAGATCATGGAAAGCAAGAAGAAACTAGCAGAAGAATTTGAGATGAAAGACCTTGGGTTAATGCATTATTTCATAGGTCTGGAAGTATGGCAAAGTTCAGAAGGAATCTTTCTCAACCAGGGAAAGTATGCGGTAGAGATATTGAAGAGATTCAATATGTTGGAATTCAAAGCCATGGCCACACCCATGGACTCCAACCTGAAGCTGTTAGTTGATGACTCATCAGAGTTAGTGGATGTGACTCACTATAGATAGATCATTGGGTCATTGATGTACTTGAAAAATACCAGACCAGACATTTGTTTTGCTGTAAACACCTTAAGTCAATATCTTGTTCAACCAAGACGGGTTCACCTAGTAGCTGCAAAACATGTGATGAGATATCTGAAAGGGACTATAGACTTTGGTCTATACTATGATGGTAGCCATGAGTATAGATTGTATGGATACACAGATGTAGATTGGGATGGAAGTATCTCAGACAGGAAAAGCACATCAGGTAGATGCTTTTGTTTGAGGTCTGCTATGAGCTCATGGTTTAGCAGGAAACAGTCCAGTGTTTCTCTTAGCACGGTTGAAGCAGAATACATAGCAGATTGCTCTACTAAGTTGTGAAGCCATATGGCTTCAGAAGCTGATATCAGGTCTCTTTGACCTGAATATGGATACTACAATGATTCTATGTGATAACCATAGTTTTGATGACAAAGAACCCTGTGTTCCGACGTAACACATAGAAATCTGGTATTTCTACATACAAGATAAGATGCAGATGATGATACTGTAGATGCAGATGATGGTGATTCAATATTTCTATACTGAATATAGAGATGATGATGTTACAGTATTCCCATACTGAAGATATAGATGATGATGATTTCAGTATTCCCATACTGAAGATATAAATGATGACGATTTCAGTATTCCCATACTGAAGATATAGATGATATTTCAGTATTTACATACTGCAGATGCATATGATGGCGATTTCAGTATTTCTATACTAAATATATAGATGATGATGATTTCAGTATTCACATACTGAAGATGTAGATGATGATGGTTTGGATGATGATGTACTGACGAAGCCTCTGCCTCGAGTAGAGTTCGAACACTTTCGAGACAAGCTTGGTGTTGTTCGGAAAGACCTTCCTCGAAAGGGGGAGTAGTGATGTTGTAGTGGGATTGTATCATCCTTGGGAATTTTCCCTAAAGTGATCCGGAGACCTCGGTCCTCGAGAATGAAGAGGGATTGTATCATCCCGGGACATCTATCCACAATAGATCCGGTGACCTCGGTCCTCGTGAATGTGTGGGGATTGTATCATCCCTGGGCACTTTCCCTAAAGTGATCCAGAGACCTTGGTATTCGAGAATGAAGAGGGATTGTATCATCCCGGGACATCTGTCCATAATAGATCTGGTGACCTCGGTCCTCGAGAATGTGGTAGGATTGCATCATCCTTGGACATCGTCCTAAAGTGATAGGGACTGATTCTCCTGTAATCAATCCGATGGCTTCGGTCCTCGAGAATGTGGTAGGATTGCATCATCCTTGGACATAGTCCTAAAGTGATAGGGACTGATTCTCCCGTAATCAATCTGGTGTCTTCGGTCCTTGAGAATGTGGTAGGATTGCATCATCCTTGGACATAGTCCTAAAGTGATAGGGACTAATTCTCCCGTAATAAATCCGGTGGCTTCGGTCCTTGAGAATGTAGTAGGATTTCATCATCCTTGGACATAGTCCTAAAGTGATAGGGACTGATTCTCCCGTAATCAATCCGGTGGCTTCAGTCCTCGAGAATGTGGTAGGATTGCATCATCCTTGGACTTAGTCCTAAAGTGATAGGGACTGATTCTCCCGTAATCAATCCGGTAACTTTGGTTGTCGAGAATGTGGTGGGATTGTATCATCCCTAGAATTTAAGTCCAAAAGTGATCCAAAGACTTTTTGTCTTTGAGATGTGGATTGCAGGTTGTAGTTGATGATGACGATGACGTACTGATCGAAAGATTAGATGTTGCTGATGATGATGATGTTCTCTGATCGAAAGATCAGAAGTTGCTGATGATGATGATGTTCTATAATTAAAAGATCAAAATATGATGATGATGCTGTTGCTGATGATGATGATGTTCTCTGATCAAAAGATCAGAATATGATAATGATGATGTTTCTCTGATTGAAAGATCAGAAGTTGCTGATGATGATGATGTTCTCTGATTGAAAGATTAGAATATAATGATGATGCTGTTGCTGCTGCTGATGATGTTCTCTGATCAAAAGATATGATATGATGATGATGATGTTTTCTGATCGGAAGATAAGAAGTTGCTTATGATTATGATGTTGCTGATGATGATGATGTTTTCTGATCGAAAGATCAGAATACGATGATAATGATGATGTTTCTGATCGAAAGATCAGAATGTGATGATGATGAGATCCTGATGATGATGATGCCGTATTATCAAAGTATGATGATGATGATGTTTTCTGATCGAAAGATCAGAATGTGATGATGATGAGATCCTGATGATGATGATGCCGTATTATCAAAGTATGATGATGATGACAGATCAGAATATGATGATGAGTTGATGTTAGAGTATGATGATGTTTCTGATCGAAAGATCAAAGGCTGATGATAATGATGATTCTGATTGAAAGATCAGAGTATGATGATGATGATATTTTGATGCTGATATTTTGATGATGATGATGTTGATGTTTTTGATCGAAAGATCAGAGTATGATGATGATGTTGTTGCTGATCGAAAGGCCAAAGTTCTGAAGAAGATGTTGCCAATCGAAAGGTCAAAGTGTTGAAGATGATGTTGCTGATCGAAAGGTCAAAATGCTGAAGATGTTGCTGATTGAAAGGTCAAAGTGTTGAAGATGTTGCTGCTGATTGAAGAGTCAAGATGCTGAAGATGTTGCTGTTGATTGAAGAGTCAAGATGCTGAAGATGTTGCTGATCGAAGCGGTCAAAGTACTGATGATGCTGAAGACTAAAGATTGAAGATGAAGACTACATGATGTTGAAAAGCTTCCCCAGTGTGTTTACTTGAGCCTACATGTGTAACTCGAGCCTACATGATTAACTCGAGCCTACATGATAGATGAGTTAAGTGAATGGATGAATATAAATAGAGGTGTAGTGCTCCTCATTTGTAACACACACTCTCACTTGAGTAGCGCACTTGTGGAGGAGAGAAGTAGCTGGAGAAGGAGGAGGATCAGGTTTTTGATCTCCTTGTTGGTTTTACCTTTTTACCTTTTTTGGCATCTATATTGAGGAAGCTTTTGCTGGGTTTTTCCCTTTAGGGTTTTCCCAGGATAAATCTGTGTTGTTCTTGTGATACTGTTTCTTTCAGTGATCCTGTTTATATGCTTTTGTTATGAAAAATGAAATGATATACTGATGTCTTAGCTAAGCATATGAAAATTCAACAAATGAGTGGTTCATACTTATTTCATAACCCAAGGAAAACTATTTTTAATATATGATTATGACTTTCCATATTTATGTGGTTTTTCCAACAGGATAATGGAGTTCTATATGAAAGTAAGGTCACATTCTTGTCTTATATTTAGTTTTCAGCATAAACTTACATTTTTGTGAAATGAGTGCTTTCATGTTTTAGGTAATTTCTGTGAGGTCTTAATCTTCTCTTTTAGAAATGGATTCATATTCTTTCTATTAAGAAATTCTAAGTTCGAAGAATAAAATAGAAATCCCTAGGATAATGTCATTATTGATAAGTTTTACACCAATATTTGATCTTTATGGCTATGCTTTTAAAATAAAATGGAATTATAGCTTTGGATTGAAAAATACATATTAACCTTTTGTTTTATGTTTTTTATTTATTCATATTTAATAAAATTTTCACTAAGTTAGATCATTCATCGCTCTTGGTTTTAAATTTCTTAAAAAATTTAAGAATGTAATTGGAAATGACAGTTAAATGATTATGATAATTAAGAAAACTCATTCACATGTCTCAATTTTTAAATCTTAATACATGAAATATATACATAATCCTATATTCATATCTCGTATTATGACACCGATAGATTACCATAAAAAAATCCTAATTTCACATTAATAGACAACCCCTAAGAGAAAATGATGAGTTTATAGGGTACAATATAGGGTTTACTCATAATCAGGTTTCCTCCACAGAAAACAATTAATCAAAGAAACCAACTCAATTCCTTCTATGTCTACACCTCAATGTTTATCACACTAATTCAATTTTATCACATTCTTCCCCGTGATGACTTCGATGATAACTTTCTAGGATTTGAAAACCCCATTCATGGTATGGATTAGAGAGATGACATAAATATCCATGTCAATGTTAGTGATAGAACTAACAAATAATTTATAAAATTAGACCTAGCATTTGCTAAAGTAAGAATTAGTTGGTTAGAAGTCCACACTTTTCAAGTATTATTTCAAAAACAAATCCAAAGTTTAAGCGATACCATTAACTTGGTCGAGGATTATGTGAGAATCAATATACAATAATAAATATTTGAGATTCAAGTCTAAGGATGGTTGTAGAATGTGAAGTAAGGCTTCATATTCAACAATGTAGTTTTTGTTGGAGAACTTAACCTATTATGAAAAATGTATAGTATAATCTTTAGGAATTTATAATATTTATCCAACATCACATATCACACCTATATGTAGTTCTTTCTCTAGCAAATTACATGTTCCACACAACATAAGTAGGCTCATAATTTTTGTTACTCTTTATTGTAGTCCCATCCATCTCACCTAGTATGGTAAAGTTCTCATGGTAAGTGAAGAAATTGCTCTATGTGATTTTCATGCATGGTTTCTTTTTTGATATGTACCTTAGTTTATTTATTTAAGAGGAAAAAATATGTCTCTTCCATGTAATAATATAATTGAAATATCATATATGACCACTTTCATTTAATAAACACACTATAATCAGTCAATTCTCGCTAGCTCATTTGGTTAAGGTGCGGGTGTTATCAACATGATGACCCAAGTTCAATTCCTTTTAGGGGTAAGCTAGTTGGGAGGGGACACCCAAAATACAATTAGTTGGGGTTGGTGTGGCCCAGGAAGAGTGCGATCCCCGAGTAATTTTGACGTATTAGATACCCCTCAGTCATAGTTTCTTAGACCAAAAACCACTTCCAAAAATCAAAGAGATTATAAAAAACTAAAATAAATAAACACATAAAGAGAGGAATGCTAAGGTAAAGTTTTTCATAGCTTTAATATGCATCACATAATTATTAACAAGAATACCTAAAATGAAGTTGTGTATGACCCGATCACAAATTATTCGTAACTACATCATATGTTTTTGCACAATTTATAGGATAAATGATTTGTTCATAACTTTAAACCATTTCTAACATATGATTATGATTTGTAATATCTACGTGACTTTCCATTTGGATACTGGAGTTGTCTATGAACGCAAGGTTACGTTCTTATCTTACTTTTAGTTTGCACCATCAACTTGAATATTGTTGCAAGGTGCTTCTATGGCGATGATTTTTTAACATAATGTATGCACGGTCAATCTTTTATTTCAGAAGTGGCATTTTTTCTATTTATAGATTCTAAGGGTTAATAATAAATTATTAAATTACTGGGATAATTTTATTATTTACATTAATATCTAATATTCATGGCTGTGAAGTTTAAAGAAAATGGAGTAATATATTTATGATTAAAAAATTCATCTTTAATCTTTTTTTTTTATGGTTTTGATTCTATTATTCATATTTATTAAAATATTTAATCACTCTTAATTTTAGGATCCTTTAAAGTCTTAATTCCACAATTGGAAATTGATCATTAAATGATACTATAGTTAAGAAAAACTCATTTATATGTGTCATTTTTTAATTCTTGAGACATGGAAACTATGCATAATCCTATATTCACAACTACTATATTGACATCAACTGATTATCATAACAAATACAACAATCCTATATTCACATAAATGGACAATCCCTAGGAGAGAAGGATGAGCTCTAAGAATGGAATATAGGGTTTGCTCATAATAAAGTTATTTCTATGGGAAAAATGAACAAAGAATCCAACTCATTTCATTTTGATGACCCCCACCTCATACTTGTCACATTCTTTCAAATCATAGATTAGATGATAATTCCTTGGATTTGATAACAACAAGCATGGTATGAAACACATGGATGATATAAAATATCCATGTCAATGTTAGTGATAGAACAAAAAAAATCCTTCATGAAACCAAACCTACTATATGATAAAGTAGTAGTTTCTTTTTTAAGACAAGAATGCTTCGGTTAGAAATACAACACTCTCTTAAGTAGTATGTCATAAATATATCTATAGTTGATAGATACCATTGAGATGGTTGAGGATTATGTTAGAATCAATATACAACTTTAAATATTTCAATCTCAAGTCTAAGATTGACCCTAGTATGTGAACAAATGCCACATATTTAACAATTTAATCTTTGTTGGGGAACTCAAGTTGTTATGAAAAATGTATAGAACGATTCTTAGGATGTTAAAATATTTATTCAACACCACACCCATATGAATACCTTTCTCTATCAAGATAAATGTTCCATAAAATATTAGTAGGGTCATCACTTTCATTTCTCCCTACTGTAGTAGCATCCATCTCATCTAGTATGGTACACTTATCATGGAAAGTGAAGAAAAGGCCCTCTATGTGGTTTTCATGCATGGTCTCTATCCTAATAGTTACCCTTATTTCTTTAGGCAAGAGAAAACAATATGTCCCTTTGAGGCAACAATATCATTGACATATATTAGACGATCATCCTCATCCAATAAACGTACTATAAGCCTTTGGAATTGTTGCAACAACCACTTTGATGACAATCACTACATGCAACCCTTAATGAATGGTTATCAAATAATCTTTAATATATCCTACCATTTTTGATAGATCTAGTTCCATATCCAAAACTGTGCTATGAGGACAAGAAATGTCAAGGTCAAGTTTCTTTATAGTTTTAATATTGGGCAAAGTATGATGAAATCTAGTACCTATAAATAATTTTTGTATGACTCAATAATGAATTTTCAATGACTACATCATATGATTTTTCATTATCAACAAGAACAAATAGTTGTTCATACTTGTTTCATAACTCAAGAAAACAATTTTTAACAAATGATTATGGCTTGCCATATCTATGTGACTTATCCATGGGATAATGGAGTTGTATACGAAAGTAAGGTTACAATCTTGTCTTACTTTCAGTTTGCATAATTTACTAGCATTCTTGTACAAGGGGTGATTCCATGTTTATGAGGTTTTACCTAGTTTCTGCAAGTTCATAATCTTTTCTTTTAGAAGTGGATGCGTATTTTCTCCTTTAAGAAATTCCAAGTGTGAATATTAAATATGTAAATGTTAGTATAATGTCATTCTTGGCAAGTTTTACATCAATATTTGAAAAGAAAATGGAGACACTGACTTATTATTGAAAAATCCACCATTATCCTTTTCTTCTATGGTTTTGATTCTATTATTCGTATTTATTAATAGTATTGGCAAATTATACCATTCATTTTTCTTGGTTTTAGTCTCCTTAAAATATTTAACACTATGATTGTAAATTGTTAATTAAATGATACTATAGTTGAGAAAAACACATTCAAGTGTCTTAATTTTTAATTCTTGAACATGCTAGCGATGCATAATCCTATATTTACATCAATGGATTATCATTATAAATATGGAAAATGATATATTCACAATGGATTACCATTATAAATATGACAACCATATATTCACATCAATAGACAAACCCTAGGAGACAAGGATGGGATATGGGAATGCCATCTAAGGTTTATTCAAAATCAAGCTATGTATTAAATATGGAAACCATATATTCACAATGGATTACCATTATAAATATGACAACCATATATTCACATCAATGGACAAACCATAGGAGACAAGGATGGGATATGGGAATGCCATCTAAGGTTTATTCACAATCAAGCTATGTATTAGGGAAAAAAAATCAAATCAAATAATTTCCATCTGCCCCCCACTTCAATGTTTATCACAATAATTGATGCTTATCATACTATTCAAAATCATGGCCTAGATTAAAAATTCCTATGCCTTTATAACAACAATCATGGCATGGAACAAAGGGATGATTCAAAATATCCATGCCAATGTTGATGATATGACCAAAAAAATCTTTTATGAGAGTAGAACAAGTATATGCTAAAACAATATATATTTTGTTAAGATAAGAATTGGATAGTTAGCAATCTAATACTCTCTTAATTAGTATTTCAAAACAAAACTAAAGTTTGAGAGAAAACATTAAGTTACTTGATGATGATATCATAATCAATATACATCAATAAATATTTGAATCCTCAATCTAATGATGGCCATAAGATTTAAACTAAAGCTTCATATTCAACAAGCCACTATGAAACATGTAAAATATAATCCTTAGGATCATATAGTATTTATCCAACATCCCACCCATATGAATATCTCTCTACCAAATTACATGGTCCACACAATTTAATAAAGACATCATTTTCGTAAGTGAAGAAAAGGCTCAATATGATTTTCATGCATGTCCTCATTACTAATACTCACCGTAATTGGTTTATGCAAGAGCACAAGATAAACCACTCTCATCCAATAATATATTATAATCCTTTCGAAATGTTGCAATGACCATGATGACATGTGGTCCTTAGTGGAAGGTTTTCGAATAATGTTTAATGGGTCCTATTATTTTGACAAATTTAGTGCCATAAACAAAAAATGCTATGAGGACTAGAAATTTCAAGGTTAAGTTTCTTCATATCTTAAAAAGGCATTACACCATGATGAACTCTAGTACTTACAATGATGTTGTGTATGACCCGATAATGAATTCTTAATGACTATATCATTTTTCTTTTTCTTGTTACAATAGTGAGATAAATTTGTTTTTCATACTTATTTTATAACCCAAGGCAAACTACTTTTAACATATGATTGATTTATGTGACTTCTCAATTCTATGCGTTCATAATAAAATATGCAATTCGTAGGATAATGCCACTCTTGATAGATTGGATGCAATTTTAAAATAAAAGGGAGTCGTAGACTTATGATTGAAAAATACGTCACTAACCTTTCGGTAGATATCATTGAAAAATATCACTAACGTCACTAAAAGAAAGTGGAGTCACAAACTTATGATTGAAAAATATATCGTTAAACTTTTGTTCTATTGTATTGTTTTGATTTTGTTCAAAAAATTCTAGTGTTTATGAGATACTATTAACCTAGTTGAGGATCATGCCAGAATACATATATAACAACAAATCTTTGAATCCAAGTTTAAGGCTGACCATAGGATGTGAACTAAGGATTCATATTCAACAATGCAATATTTCTTGGAAAACTCAAGCCATTATGAATAAATGTAGAAAATGGAGCGATAAACTTATAATTAAAAAATCCATCATTCACCTTTTGTTTTGTGGTTTTGATTCTATTATTCATATGTATTAAAAGCTTCATTAAATTAGACCATTCATTGATCTTGGTTTTATGCTCCTTTAGAATTTTAGCTCTACAAATGGAATTGATAATTACAAGACATTATAGTGAGGAAAACACATTCATGTCTCAATTTTTATTTCTTGAGATATGGTTGGGAAGCTATGTACAATTCTATATTAACTTATATATTCACATCAATGGATAATCCCAAGGATAGGAAAATGAGCTTTAAGAATCACAACCAGGGTTTACTCACAATTAAGTTGCTTATAAGGGCAAAAACATTGAACAAAGTATCCAACTCAAATAATTTCCATGCCGCCACCTCATTGTTTATCACACCAATTTATTCTTATCATATTCTTCAAATTCATGACTTACATGGGAAAATATTAGTATTTTATAGTAACATACATGATATGTAACAAAGGTATTTGTAAAAAATCCATGTTAATGTGTGAAAACAACAAGAATGGAATGGAACACAAATAAAATGTCCATGACAATGTTAGTGATAGAATTGAAAAATCCTTCATAAAAGTAGACCTTGTAAACTATATATATATAAGAATTAGTTGATTAGCAATCCAACACTCTCTTGAATAATATTTGAACAAAAAACTCTAGTGTTTATGAGATACTATTAACCTAGTCGAGGATCATGTCAGAATAAATATATAACAACAAATATCTGAATCCAAGTTTAAGGTTGACCATAGGATGTTAACTAAGGATTCATATTCAACCATGCAATGTTTCTTGGAAAACTCAAGCCATTATGAATAAATGTAGAAAATGGAGCGATAAAATTATAATGAAAAAATCCATCATTTGCCTTTTGTTTTATGGTTTTGATTCTATTATTCATATGTATTAAAAACTTCATTAAATTAGACCATTCATTGATCTTGGTTTTATGCTCCTTTAGAATTTTAACTCTACAAATGGAATTGATAATTACAAGACATTATAGTGAGGAAAACACATTCATGTCTCAATTTTTATTTCTTGAGATATGGTTGGGAAGCTATGTACAATTCTATATTAACTTATATATTCACATCAATGGATAATCCCAAGGATAGGAAAATGAGCTTTAAGAATCACAACCAGGGTTTACTCACAATCAAGTTGCTTATAAGGGCAAAAACATTGAACAAAGTATCTAACTCAAATAATTTCCATGCCGCCACCTCATTGTTTATCACACCGATTTATTCTTATCATATTCTTCAAATTCATGACTTACATGGGAAAATATTAGTATTTTATAATAACATACATGATATGTAACAAAGGGATATATACAAAATCCATGTTAATGTGTGGAAACAACAAGAATGGAATGGAACACAAATAAAATGTCCATGACAATGTTAGTGATAGAATTGAAAAATACTTCATAAAAGTAGACCTTGTAAACTATATATATATATATATAAGAATTAGTTGATTAGCAATCCAACACTCTCTTGAATAATATTTGAACAAAAAACTCTAGTGTTTATGAGATACTATTAACCTAGTCGAGGATCATGTCAGAATAAATATATAACAACAAATATTTGAATCCAAGTTTAAGGTTGACCATATTATGTTAACTAAGGATTCATATTCAACCATGCAATATTTCTTGGAAAACTCAAGCCATTATGAATAAATGTAGAAAATGCAGCGATAAACTTATAATTAAAAAATCCATCATTCACCTTTTGTTTTATGGTTTTGATTCTATTATTGATATGTATTAAAAACTTCATTAAATTAGGCCATTCATTGATCTTGGTTTTATGCTCCTTTAGAATTTTAACTCTACAAATGGAATTGATAAGTACAAGACATTATAGTGAGGAAAACACATTCATGTCTCAATTTTCATTTCTTGAGATATGGTTGGGAAGCTATGTACAATTATATATTAACTTATATATTCACATCAATGGATAATCCCTAGGATAGGAAAATGAGCTTTAAGAATCATAACCAGGGTTTACTCATAATCAAGTTGCTTATAAGGGAAAAAACATTGAACAAAGTATCCAACTCAAATAATTCCCATGCCGCCACCTCATTTTTTATCACACCAATTTATTCTTATCATATTCTTCAAATTCATGATTTACATGGGCAAAATATTAATATTTTATAATAACAAACATGATATGTAACAAAGGGATGATATACAAAATCCATGTTAATGTGTGATAACAACAAGAATGGAATGGAACACAAATAAAATGTCCATGACAATGTTAGTGATAGAATTGAAAAATCCTTCATAAAAGTAGAGCTTGTAAATTATATATATATATATATAAAAGAATCAATTGATTAGAAATCCAACACTCTCTTGAATAATATTTGAACGAAAAACTCTAGTGTTTATGAGATACTATTAACCTAGTCAAGGATCATGTTAGAATAAATATATAACAACAAATCTTTGAATCCAAGTTTAAGGTTGACCATAGGATGTGAACTAATGATTCATATTCAACAATGAAATATTTCTTGGAAAACTCAAGCCATTATGAATAAATGTAGAAAACTGAGTGATAAACTTATAATTAAAACATCCATCATTCACTTTTTGTTTAATGGTTTTGATTCTATTATTCATATGTATTAAAAGCTTCATTAAATTAGACCATTCATTGATCTTGGTTTTATGCTACTTTACAATTTTAACTCTACAAATGGAATTGATAATTACAAGACATTATAGTGAGGAAAACACATTCATGTCTCAATTTTTATTTCTTGAGATATGGTTGGGAAGCTATGCACAATTCTATATTAACTTATATATTCACATCAATGGATAATCCCTAGGATAGGAAAATGAGCTTTAAGAATCAAAACCAGGGTTTACTCATAATCAAGTTGCTTATAAGGGCAAAAACATTGAACAAAGTATCCAACTCAAATAATTTCCATGCTGCTACCTCATTGTTTATCACACCAATTTATTCTTATCATATTATTCAAATTCATGACTTACATGGGAAAATATTAGTATTTTATAATAGCAAACATGATATGCAACAAAGAGATGATATAGAAAATCCATGTTAATGTGTGATATAACATTTTATGAAAGTATACTTAGTACATGCTCAAGAAATATATAATTTGTTAATATAATAGTTTGATGTTGGAGCATCCTTTCGTTAAAAAATTAAAATAATAATTAATACGATTCTACAATAATCTAGTGGGAGGAGCAATCAACTGTTTTTTTGTAAACTCTCCTAGATACATAGAGATTTATTGACTTAATTGTAGAATAAATATGGAGGTTAAGTGTAATTAGGGATTAGATCTTATTTGTTCTAATAATGGAAGATTTGAGTCCATCCTTTGAGAATCATGATCGATCTCCCTCAATGTATATTTAAACACAGCCCTACCCTTGTAATCGATGAATTTGGAGCAATAGAAATTGAATGGAATTGATTGAATTTGCATCTACTTAATGTTTTTATCTCCTCTTTATATTATGTATCGATGAATCTATTGGGTTATTTCTAACTAATCACGTCGATAATATTTTTCTATTTCCCTTATTCACTATTTTGTTCCCATTTCTTATCGGAATCATATGACGGCAATGCTTCATAGTGTCAAATCAATGGTGGAGATTGACCTCACAGCACCAAAATGGCCCTTATGTTAGAGCTCTCCAAAACTAGTCCACTAGATCCTTAGATCACGATTATCTGAACTGCCCTTGAGTTAGGGATTTTAATTGGTTATTAGGAACCCCAATTCTTGGTTATATCGCATATTTGGATCTAGTTTCGTTGTCAACCAGATCATCTTTACAAAATCTAGATTCTTGGACTCCTAGACATCCTTCTTATCTAGATCCAATTTTCCCATTATAAAAGTTTCACTTTGAACTCCCGAAATCTGGACCTTCCTGTTAGGAAGGAGGAAAGGAAGGGTTCCAAAACTAGAGAAGAATAAATTATAGTGGTGCATGGGAAGATTATTCCTTTCACATGCAACAATTTATGGTTTTAGAGCATGTTACACACTTGAAGGTATTGTAGAGAATGTTTTCTATCAAGAGACGATGTTTAGAGTCAAAAGAAGAGGACGAGATTGAGGAATACCAATTGCTAAATATGAATAGCTTGAGGAAATGAGGAACCTCTAACATGGATAGAAGCCATGGAGATGACACAAAGCATAGGAATTGACACAATAGGTGTCAGTGGTGGAGCAGAAGAACCCGAGGAGGAAGCAAAGGTTGTAGAAGTGAGAATACTCACATCTGTCTTGGGATCAAGTACCAAACCAATGATGGAGGTGCCCATATATGCAGGAAACTTGAACATTGAGGAATCGATCGACTAGACCAGTGATATGGATAAGTATTTTTATTATGAGAATGTTGATGAGTATAAGAACTTGAAATTTGCTGTGACCAAATTGAAGGGTCATGCATCTCTTTGGAGTTGGAGTATATTATGAAAGAAAGAATAGAGGCAAAGCTAAGATTAAGAGTTGGGATAGAAAGGTTACCAACTTAAAATAAAATTCATGCCCAAGGATTACCACCTTACTCTATTTATACAAATGCAAAATCTTAAACATAAATTAATGTTTGCCAAAGATTACACTGAATAATTTTACAAGATTAATATCAGATATGTTCATGTAGGAGAAACCCTAGAGAAAGTAACCAGATATATCAATGGCTTAAGATATGATATCTAAGATGAAATCAACTTGTTGTCTCCAATATCGGTTGATGGGGCATTACAATTTCCTTGAAGGGATAAGAGAAGTTGGCTAGGAATCAGTGTCAATGAGGAAGAGGACAACAAAGTGGACTAGGAAAACCACAAGGACTGAAAGAAGAATCCAAAAACTCAAGATAACAAGAGCAATAAACATGAGTAAATGATTCTAGAGGTAGAAGACCTTATCTAAAATGTAGAGATAGAGGTTTTCAAATAAGATGTTATAAATGCAATAATCTTAGCCATAGATCATATGAATGTTCAAAACATAATTCAATAGGACAAGGGAGTGTACACGTTGCTCAAGTTGAAGAAGGAAGTGTGAATTCACCTTCACATGAAGATACACCAGAAGTTGGAGAATCATTGCTTTTGAAGAGAATTATGTTGAAGCCTAATAAGAATATTTAGGAGCTTGCATAAAAGAAAATACTATTCATAAAAATGTTTAAATCAAAGGGTAGGTGTTGCAAAGTTATCATTAATAGTGGAAGTAGTAATAATTTGGTCTTTATAGAGATGGTTGACAAACCAGGCTTGAAGAAAGCAACACATCCTACTCCATATAAGATGTCTTGGTTGTAGAAGGGATATCAAGCCTTGGTGAATGAGTAGATCCAAGTGGAGTTATAAGGATAAGCTAGCTTATGATTTTATGCCTATGGATGTTTGTCATGTTCTTTTAGGTATACCTTGGAAATTTGATAGGAATGTAGTCCTTGATGGAAGGAGGAACACTTATACTTTTGAGAAAGATGGAAATAAACATACACTCATACCACCGGGTATTTACTTAGTGAAACCATGTCATAGCACCTTCGTTCATGGGATATTAAAGAATACCCCTCATTTCACTAGATATTGATAATTAATTGAAAAAATAATTTTGTTGAGCCCCCCTCCTAATACATATTTCCAATTAAAAAACCGCTATTTTTACAATATATTCCTTATTTTTACTAGAAACCCCTTTTTATACCCCCCTAATACTTATAAACCTCCCATACCCTATTCCCCACCCCCAATACCTACAATATCTTGACCTTATTTTCACAATTAAAAACTCCCCTCTATGAATGAACATGATAAGATATTGCTCAACAAGGTGAATACCACATGACTCACATCAATGAAGGATAAATGAGTAGTTGTAGAATACAACCCTAAAGTATTGGTGGTGAGTGGTAATAAATTTATGTACCAAATCAAAAATGAAAAATTAAACTTTGCTATAGTTGGAAAACCAAGAGTAATTTCAATCAGTACAAAATTCTAGCTAATTTGATTCTAGAAATATAGGAGCTATTAAATGAATATGATGATATTTTTGTTGATGATTTGCTTGATGAGTTTCCACCAATACGAAGCATCATCCATCGTGATCTCATCCTTGGAGGTAGTCTACCAAACGGAGAATCCTACATGATGACTCCAAGGGACAATCAAGAGATTAAGAATGAAGTGTAGGAGTTGATTGATAAAATACTTGTAAGAGAGTGCTTTATTCCATTTGTTATTCCTACAGTGTAGAGTCCAAAGAAATATGGAAGCTGGAGGGTGTGTATATACTCTAGATCCATCAATAAGATCACAATTAGGTATAGATTTACTTTTCCTTGTATGGATGAATTGATGGATTGTTTGAGTGGCACAAGCTAATTTTCAAATATAGATATGAAAAGTGGATATCATTAGATGAGAATAAGAGAATGGGATGAATGGAAAACTGCATCTAAAACTAATGATGGATTGTATGAATGGTTAGTCATGCCATTTGATTTGAAAAATGCATCGAGTACTTTTAAGAGATTGATGAATGGAGTACTTAAGGAATTCATTAGTAAATTTGTGATTGTTGATCAATGATGATATTTTGATTTATAGTAAGTCAAAGGAAGATCACCTTAAAAACTCCTGAGGCTGGTTTTGAGTAAGTTGGAACAATAAAAAATTCTAATCAATATGAAGGAATGTTCATTTTTGAAGACACAATTTGTTTATTGAGGTTTTGTTATATATCAAGATGGCTTGAAAATTTAATAGGAGAAGATCAAAGTCATAATAAAATGGCCTACTACAAAGGATGTTTTTTAGGTAAGGAGTTTTCATGGTTTGGCTATTTTCTATAAGAGATTTAGTAGAAATTTTAGTGGGGTTGGTGCTTCGATTGTGGAAATAGTTGAAGGAAAAAAAATCCTTACCAATGGACACAAGCAACTGGGAACTTGGATTTAAACTAATTAAACACAAAATAACAGAGCAACCTTCGTTATCCTTTCCATATTTTAATAAATTATTTTAGGTGAAGTGTTATGCTAGTGGGATTGCAATTGGTGCTCTTTTGATTCAAAATGATAAAACAATTGCTTATTTTAGTGAGAAAGTGAATGAATCCAAACAAAATTACTCTTCTTATGATAACGAATTTTATGTTATTTTTAAAGAACTGAATAAATGGAGACACTACTTATTTCCCAATGAGTTTGTTTTGTATATTGATAACCATGCCTTACAATTTATTAGCAGCCAAACAAAGGTTGAATCATAGGCATGTTAAGTGTGTCGAGTTTTTGTAGAATTTTACTTTTCTTATCAATCATACAAGTGGGAAATATAATAAAGTTGTATACACTTTATGTAGGAGAATTTTTGTTTTGAAGCAAATACAGGTACTAAGTAGGTGTCTTGGTATTTGAAAATATGTAGGAGATGTATAAAGAAGAAGTAGACTTCAAGGAAACATATGCAACATTTGAGAATCCAGTTAATATGGAAAAAACCCTATGGATGGGTTACATGCTACAAGAAGGAATTTTATTCAAAAGAAACCAACAATGTAACCCAAAGTGTGTTATATTTTTATCGTTAATCAATATGATCTAGGATATTATCTAAGAGAATAACATGCACATAAATAATCACAAGAGACAAGAGACACAAAGAGTTTTCCTTGGGGAAACCATAAAGGAGAAAACCCCATAAATTCCTGAGAGATAGAATGAGCACCAATAGAAAAAGTAAAACCCAAAGATACAAAGATGATCTCCGACTATTGTTCTCTCTCTCACTTGTGCGAGCTACTTCTCTCTCACTCATGCACTACTGTTGAGTGAGTGTGTGTTTCAAATAGAGAGTCTCTCTCTCTATTTATACTTGTTTTCCACTTGACAATTACTCTACAGGGTCGACTTCACTAGGAGAGCCTAATAAACCTAATATGACTCAACTATGGGGTCTATTGCCCCGACCATTAGAGGAAATTTCAAATCAAAATGGGCCTTTTAACTTTAACTCAAATTCCATGTCATCATGTGTTAGCCAATGAAATTGTTTTAAATTTGAAATACTGTATAGGTCTTAAACACTTTTTTAATATAAATTTGGGGATAGGTATCATACAAAAAAAACTACTTTTTTTGTTTGTATTTTTGACATATCTCCCCGTGTTTTTACTCAAATTTTTATCGGGAGAGCTGGTTGGATGCAGAATTAAATTCCGCATCCAACGATTACCCACTTGACATACTTTTGATGGACCCTGCTACCCCAAAAACAAGAAATACCTGAAAAAATGTGATGATGATGTCATCATCACGTTTTTTCATGTATTTCTTGTTTTTGGGGTAGCGGGGTCCGTCAAAAGTATGCCAAGTGGGTACTCATTGGATGCAGAATTGAATTCTACATCCAATGATCTCTCCCAATCAAAATTTGAGTAAACACACGGGGAGATATGTCGAAAATACAAACAAAAAAGTAGTTTTTTTCTTTTCCTCCTCCAAAATTAATAAATATTATTTTATTATTTTAACTATTTTTTTTTTTAGGAGGCCCATTTTGAGTTGAAATTTCCTCTAATGTTACAATGGAGGGTTAAACTCAATGAATTTACATGAATTTATTATATTAATGAATCTCCCGATCGGAGGAACAAACATCTTCGTCGGGGTACAATGAAATACAATAAGAAATATATAAGTGAATACATTCTGAAGTTACAAATACATCAACACTCCCTCTTAACTAGGAAGGTATTCTCTTGACATAGTTCATCAACAAAAGTATTCATCACTGGATCATCATCAAAGCTGGATCATCATCATCACTGTTTCTGTTGTCTCGAGCAAATGGTGCTATCTCTCAAATCTACTCGTCATAGGAAGTTCTACAGATACAACCCTTTTTCATGTTGGATGTAGGCTTAGACTCCATGTAGGTATTCATATTATTCAGCACTTATATTCTACCATGGGAGGCCCAGCCTGCCACCATGTCAGAAAGGCTCAACACTTACATCCACCCATGGGAGGCCCATCCTGCCACCATGTCGGAAAGGCTCAACACTTACATCTGACCATGGGAGGCCTTGCATGCCACCATGTCAAAAAGGATCAACACTTACATTTGATCATGGGAGGCCCAGCTAGCCACCATGTTAGAAAGGCTCAGCACTTACATCCGACCATGGGATGCCCAACCTGCCACCATGTCAGAAAGGATCAACACTTACATTTGACCATGGGAGGCCCAGCCTGCCACCATGTTAGAAAGGCTCTCGAACTCATCACTTCCCCTTGGAAGGAACCTTGATTTGAAGAACACCAAGCTTCTCTCTGAAGTACTCGAACTTCACTTTGGCTAATGGCTTGGTCAACACATCAGCTATCTGCTCATCCATCGCAACATACTGGAGCTTCACTGCTCCTTTCTGCACCAGATCCCTGATATAGTGATACTTGATCTCAATATGCTTCGAATTGTCATGGAACATTGGGTTCTTTGACAACTTCACACAACTCTGGTTGTCACAATATATACAAGTAACATCCAAATGGATATCAAACAAGTCAGATAGTAGCTTCCTCAGCCACACTGCCTCAAAACTAGTTGAACAAGCTCCAACATACTCTGCTTCAGCTATACTCAGTGCCACACATGACTAATTCCTACTTAACCAAGAGATCACACCCGATCCCATACTGAAGCAACACCTCGAAGTTATCTTCCTATCAATGGAACTACCTACCCAATCTGAATCCACATAACCCTCCAGGTTAATCTTCTAATTCGCCTCATACTTGAGCCCATAATCAACTATGCCCTTCAGGTACCTTAGAATATGCTTTGCATCAATCAGGTGAACATGTCTTGGATCCATCAAGAACTTGATCAATGTGCTCACAACAAAGAAAATATTTGGTCTCATATTCGTAAGGTACATCAATGACCCAATCGTCTGACGATACATTGTGGCATCAACCGATTCTGACGAAGCATCACTCAATACCTTCAGGTTTGATTCCATAGGTGTGGCCATGGCCTTGCAGTGCATCATCCAGAACCTCTTTAGGATCTCCACTGCATACTTCCCTTGTCCAAGGGAGATTCCATTTATATTCTGCCACACCTCCATGCCTAGAAAGTAGTGCAGCATACCCAAGTCCTTCATCTCAAACTCAGCATCAAACTTCATCTTTGTGTCAGAAATCAACCCAAATTTCATCTGTGACAAACAAGTCATCTACATACAATAGGAGCATTACTGGGTTCCCTTCCTCAACCTTGTAGTAAAGGTTGGAATCCGCTTTACTCTTGGTAAATCCCAAGCTAGTCAGGAAGTTGTCAATCTTACCGTACCATGTCCTAGGTGCCTGTTTCAAACCATCTAGGGCCTTCTTCAATTTTCACACATGAGTCTCCCTATCATGTGTCTCAAATCTGAGTGGCTGCTCCACAGACACTTCCTCTTCCACTACACCATTCAAGAATGGGGCCTTGGCATCCATCTGGTGTATCTTTCAATCTAATCACTACATCTAGAGCAAGTACTGATCTAATGGAAGTGTATCTTTCTACAAGTGCAAAAGTTTCTTCATAATCTATCCCTTCTTTCTGAGAGAAGCCACGTGCCACAAATCTCGCTTTATATTTATCTATGCTTCCATATACAACATGCTTGATCTTGTAGATGCACTTGGAAGTCACAACATACTTCCCTTTTGGTCTCGGGACCACATCCCATACATCATTCTTCATGATCGACTGGTACTCTTCAATCATAGCATCCTTCCATTCTTTCTTTTCTGCCACTTCTTCATATTTGGAAGGTTCTTTGTCGATGATGTCACATAATAGGGCTACATAACTGGAGTAGGACCTAGTTCTCTTCCTTTCTTCCGGAGCTTCCATCTACTTGTCTGTGCATTTCTTCTGGAGTGCCATATCTCTCTACACCTTGGATAGCCTCTCGCACCCATGCTGGTTTCCTCTTGTAAGAATTATTCTCACGGGGTGGATCTATAGGTTCCCGAGGTTCTTCCATTTCTTGATCTTCTTCTAGAGTTGCTTCATTCATTGTTGTATCTCGGATCATGGGTACTTATGTTTCTTCAAGGTCTTCAATAGGTCTCTTTCTGGATTTGTTGTAAGCCAAGTCTTCATAAAATGTCATGTCCCTGCTGATGTCAATCTTCTTGAATCCTGGGAAATATATTTTGTAAGCCTTTGAGATTTCACTATATCCCACAAATATACCCTTCTTTCCTGAAGGATCTAACTTCATCCTCTTTTCTTTCGGAATGTGTATGTACAACCGGAAAACCAAATATTCGAATATGGCTGACTTCTAGTTTATTTCCAGAGAGGACTTCCTCTACTATCTTGTTCTCAAGTAATCTATGCGGAGTACAATTTTGCACATACACATCTATCCTATCAGCTTTTTCCCATAGATGCATAGGAAGATCTTGATCATGAAGCATTTCCCTTGCTGCTTCAATAATCATTCTATTCTTCCTTTATGCAACTCCATTCTATTGTGGATTTTAGGGAGTGGTCAACTCCCTGTTAATCCATGACTCTCTGCATAATTCCTTGAATTCATCTGATGTGAACTCTCGACCATTTTCTGATCGAAAGGTCTTGATTTTGTTCTCTGTGTGGTTCTCGATCAAGGATTTGAATTCCTTGAACTTACTGAATACTTCATCCTTTCTTTTCAAGAAATATATCAATGTCTTTCTAGAAAAATCATCAATGAAAGAAACATAATATACATACCCACTCAATGAATTGGATGACATCGGACCACATACATAAGAGTGGATGATTTCCAAGATTCCTTTTGCTTTGCTCTTGCTACTGGGAAATGTCTTCTTTGTGTTCTTTCCTTTCACACATCCTTTGCAAACACCTTCATGCTTTGTATGGATTTCTGGGAGACCTTCAACAACTGTTCTTGCAAGTGGTAGTTCCCTATAGTGTACATGTGCAAGACTTCTATGTCGAAGTTCACTTGCCTTTGCTGAGTCATGGACCAAAGCTTGTTCTAGTTGGCCCTTTAATTTGTATAAGCCTCCCTCTTGCTCTCCAATCACTACTGCATCATATATAGTCTTTCCCTTTGGCCACATAAGGACTTGGACATCTACAAATGCAACCCTCATACCTTTTGCATCCAATGCAGATATGGAGAGGATATTCTTCTTTAGTCTTGGTACAATCAAAACATCTTTCATCTTCATAGAATTTCCAGAGTCTAGATTATAGGAAGCTTCAACACTTCCTTTAATAGGATACTGACAGTCATCCCCAAGTTTCACTTTGTGGGGTGACTCATGTTCGATCAGTTCCATAAAGGATTCTTTGAATCCCGTCATATGCTTGGAAGCACCCCTATCTATAAGCTAATCATTCCTTCCATGTGTAACAGTTCCCGTGAGGGCAGAAAAAAAAAAAAAAAAACTCTTCATCACTTGNTTCACTTTCTTCTTTGAATCTCTTCCTGGGAGGTTCATCATCCTCTGCAGTGTGAGCATGATGTCTTCTTTTGTTTTCCTTCTTCTTGTGAGAGCCACCTTTATTTCTAAGACAATCTCTGGTGAAGTGTCCTTTCTCATCACATGTATAGCATCTGAATTTAAATAGATCTCTGCTAGATCTTCTAGGATTATCTTTGATTCTAGTGAGAATTCTTACCTTTTAGATGATGGTGGCCCCTTCTAATTTTCTTGGTGTGTGTTGAGAGAGCTTGATCTTCATTTCCCATATTTTCTTCTCGAGCTACTATTTGAGCTTCTTCTTGTGAGCATTCCTCCCACAGCCGACTGAAGGCGATTAACTTTCTTCTAGCACAAATCCCTTGAACGAAGGAGTCCTGTGACCTAGGGAGACCATTCAAGGTAGTCATCACAATTTATCCATTCTCTACTTCTTCTTCCACAGATTCAAGTTGTTCTTTGATTTGAGAGACCCTTAAAAGTATGACTGTATGGTCTCTGCATTCTAGATCTTTACATTCTTCAATTGATTTCTCAAAGTCATCTTTTGATTTATATTCTTCCCTTCAAATAACTTGGACAAGGGATCAAACATATCTTTAGGTGTATTTAGGGAATACACATGTGATATAAGGTGATCCTCGATAGAATCAACAATAATACTCTTGGCCTTGACCAAGTTCTTCTTGTGTAAGGATTTGGCCTCATCTCCCTCTGGAACTAGAACCTCTCCACTTATGTAGGTGTCCAATTCATTTTCTTCAAGAACAAGTGAAATCCTATATTTCCATGCTCAGAAGTTATCAGCTCCTTCAATATTTTCATCAAGATTGGTGTGATAAGACATCTTTAATGAGAACCTCAAATGGAAATACAAAAGATTTATGTCTTACCAATTTGAGATGCCCGAATTGGATCTGGAGCTGATCCTTTGCAGTGCTGATTTTCTGATGGATGAATGCATGATACACCGTCATCATACAACCACTTTGATGACAACCACTACATGCAACCCTTAATGAGTGGTTATCAAATAATATTTAATATATCCTACCATTTTTGATAGATCTAGTTCCATATTCAAAACTGTGCTATGAGGACAAGAAATGTCAAGGTCAAGTTTCTTTATAGCTTTAATATTGGTCAAAGTATGATGAAATCTAGTACCTATAAATAATTTTTGTATGACTCAATAATGAATTTTCAATGACTACATCATATGCTTTTTCATTATCAACAAGAACAAATAGTTGTTCATACTTGTTTCATAACTCAAGAAAACATTTTTTAAGAAATGATTATGGCTTGCCATATCTATGATTCTATGCATGACTTATCCATGGGATAATGGAGTTGTATATGCAAGGTTACAATATTGTCTTAGTTTCAGTTTGCATAATTTACTAGCATTCTTGTATAAGGGGTGATTCCATGTTTATGAATTTTTAGCTAATTTCCGCAAGTTCCTAATCTTTTCTCTTAGAAGTGGATGTGTATTTTCTCTTTTAATAAATTCCAAGTGTCAATATAAAATATAATAATCTTAGTATAATGTCATTCTTGGCAAGTTTTACACCAATATTTGAAAAGAAAATGGAGACACCGACTTATTATTGAAAAATCTACCATTAGCCTTTTCTTCTATGGTTTTGATTCTATTATTCGTATTTATTAATAGTATTGGTAAATTATACCATTCATTTTTCTTGGTTTTAGTCTCCTTAAAATATTTAACACTACAATTGTAAATTTGTTAATTAAATGATACTATAGTTGAGAAAAACACATTCAAGTGTCTTAATTTTTTATTCTTGAACATGCTAGCTACACATAATCCTATATTTGCATCAATGGATTATCATTATTGTTGGGCCAAATTAATGTCGTTTTAATTTCATTGTAGTATTTGCCCAACCATTTAATTTGTCAATCTGAGGTTCATAGGATTACGAAGCACATGCAAAGTATATGCAGGATTGAAGCGAAATTAAGCTAATCTAACCCCCTGTGAAACTAAGACTAATCTAATCTAACCCCACTTAAGCTGAAACACGCAATTGCTAATTTAATGCAGGAAGATGAAACACACGGTTGAAAGTAAATTGCATAAAATAAATACAACATATGAAGAGCAACAAGACAACACATGTGAGCTCACATTAACAATAAATAAATCTTAATTTACATCACAAGAATCAATGACAAATTATGAAAGCATCAAAGCCAATATTATGAACAAAAGCTAAGAATCCCTTCTCCATATTACAAAGTCAAGAGTAACTTCTACAATCTACTATTCTATGATCTATATCTTATGATTCTATATATTATTAATGAAATGAAGAGAGAGCACTCTCTTTTATACATGATGGAGATAACCATCTCATAATAACAGATCCACTATTCACTCAACCACTCAACTACTTTCCTATTATTACAAGATATGATCCCTTCAAATCCTCCACATGTCTCTCATAAATCCTAAATAGGATATGCCACCCAAATCTTCATGATCTTCTCATTAGAATTAGCTTGAATAATTATCTCCTTGAAATGGTGGAGGAGATATTCGAGAAGTCTTTTCTTGAATTAATCCTTCACTTATTCCTACACATTACAAATCTCATCCATATTTGAGATATTAGTGAAAAACACGTTTAACTTCTAATATTTGAATCATAAATTCACTTATAATACTAAAATGAATAAAGTGGAAATAATAAGGTGCAACCCACATATATGTATGGAAATGGTATGATAAAAGGTTAATGGGACGATGAAATGTGAGGAATAGCGGAAGATAAAGTGGATGAAAATGTGACATTTTCGAGTCTCAACATACTCCCCAACTGAACTTGTTGCATGTCCTCATGCAACCGTGTATGGATCTTCTCAAGAACTTTTGGCATATGAACTTGGATTTGATTGATGACGTCTTTTTAACAATGAATGTTTCGAGGGTGTGAAATACATGAGTAACAACTGGCTTTTCTTTATGGTTGGTTCTTGTGTGACAACCATGAATATAAATAATATTGGTTCTTGTGTTAACAACATTCATTTCATGATGTGAAATGCATGAGTAACAACTGACATTTTCCTTATGGTTGGTTCTTGTGTGACAACCATGAATACAAAGAATGTTGGTTCTTTTGTTAACAACATTCATTTTGTTACCTGTTTTCTAGCTGTATAATAATTTAGCCATATGCTCACTGGAAATTATAAGCTATTAATGTGCATAGAAGAAATCATTGTGCATAGAATACATCTCTGTGCATAAGAAAGCCTTTTTCTTTATTTTTATGAATCATGCCAATATGTATATCAATGTGTATAAAGCAACGTGCAATAGAGGATTCGTCGAAAAGGAAATGCCGGTGAATGGTAAATGAGATGAAAAATGGGTGATGGCGGTGAAAAGAGTGGAATGAATATAGTAGTGAGTATGTATTGAATATAGTTCCCCCTCCCCAATTGATGTGGTTGCATGTCCTCATGCAACCTAGCATGGGATGTGAAAGAAATGGAGCATGGTGAGGGAATTTTCCAAATTATTCATTGCTAGCATGTAAGGAATTGCATGATTAAAGTTTAGAAAACAACATACCCCCACTTACCCAAAAAGTATATGAACGATGCAATAGGAATGTAGCTGATGCCTCTAGATCGTGGAATGTGTCACTGCTGCTAGATCTTGGGCAGTGAAGGAATCGGAACCACTGCTGCTGAATCATGGAGAATATGCCATGGCTGCAGGATAAACATGTAACTATAAATGCTGCTGTGGCTGTAACTGCTGTAATGTGAAGTGGAGGAATCTGTATTGCTGCTGATAAATAATGGAAAAAGTGGAAGGAAGAAAGTGGAACTGTTGTACACTCATAGATCTAAAGTGATGTTTCTGCAACTGTTGATGGAGCCATGAGAAAGAATGTATAGTCTTCACCAGCTACAAAACCCGATGGTACAATTCTAATCATGCGAATGTATGTGTCGAGGTCAAGCATGAAGAGAAATCATCGTATTATCGGCCATTGATGAATTCCATTAACCAATGTGAGGCAAATCACCATTGATGTCAATGAGTGCCAAGGTACCCAAGTACATCTTGCGAAGTGCGAATAGATGTGCTGATGTCGAGCCACTTGCAAGATCTGATGATCAAGGGACATTGATGAATATCCATGATTGTCAACGAGAGAACTTGCCATTAAGGCATACAAGCCTCCATGTACTCAAAATGAACTCTAGTCTATATCCCAGATAAGGTGCTGAGGTCGATGAGGCAAGACTTGTCGAAAGGTGGGCCTTAAGGAATCCCACATCAACCAACGTGAGTTAGCCATGGAAAGGGAGCTGGTTTTATTCAGAAGGAAAAATGGAATGGAAAAAGAAGGAAAAAATGAACTGGAAAAGATAAAGGGGTGTATGTAATTCAAAAAGATAGGTATGTGTGAAGTCATGATAGATAAAGCGATGGAAAGTGGACTTCAAGACATGGATGATGAAGGTGCTCTGAAGGAGAAATATGGATAAACAGACATGACATAAATGAGTTTATGAATGGTTTATGTGTAACAACCAACGTTATGATGTTTATCAGCAAATTTCATGATTAACAACTCCTTAAGGCTGTCTATCAAAGCATGATTCTCAAAAGTTTTGCGATTCTTGAAAAATCACTTTAGCAGCAAAATGTGATAGTCTTTGAAACCTAAAAAAAAACTTAGTACAAATTCCTACATGAAACTTAGTAGTGAATATTTATTGAATATAGTTCCTCCTCCCCAACTGAGCCGGTTGTATGTCCTCATGCAACCTAGCATGAAACTTATGAGAAGTTCGTAAAAGAAAACATATCATGATGAAAGAAGTACATAAGCTATAAAGAAAATGTCACGAAGAAATAAAATGTGTTATACCTGTTTCCGTTGTGCTAGTGGTTCGTCATTGATCGCTGCTTGAAGTGACTAGAAGAAAAACAATTCAGCGTTAATCATAAAAGAAATTTCAAGAAAAAACGTCCATTTGCAACTTTATTTTTGTTTTGGTTGTTTTTATTTTTTTTACTTTTTATTGTTTGTGATTTTTTTTTCTTTTGCAGGGTTTTATAATTTTTTATTTTTATTTTTATTTTTATTTTTATTGTTTTCTTTCTGTAAAAGAAACTAAATAATTTTTGTAATTTTTTATATAGTTTTTCTTGTTTTTGTTTTATTTTTTTATAACACACCAAAATAAATTAAATACAAAAATAAAGAAAAATGGCAAAAATACTCAAAATTAAATTTATCTGGATCTGCGTTCTTGGGCATTCATGTCGCGGCACTTTAACAAAATAATCAAAATTTTAAAATTTTAATAGCTGTAACAACGAGTTGCGCCAGCCAGCTACAACACCTCATAGATGCGACAAGCAGCTGCAACAATGAGTTGCAATAGTCAACTGCAACACCACATAGCCGTGACAAGCGGTTGCAACATGTAGTTGCGACAATGAGCTGCAACAACCAGCTACAACAACCAGCTGCAACAACTAGCTACGATAGCGAGTTGCAACAACCAGCTGCAACAATGAGCTGCGACAACAAGCTGCAACAACCAGCTGCAACAACCGGCTGCGATAGCTAGCTGTAACAACCAGCCATGACAGCCAGCTGTAACAACCGGCCGCAACACCCAGCTGCAACAGATAAGAAACTTTCTGCGTTGTGAGAAAATTAGTTCATTGTGCACTTTTATGGATTTAAAAATCAAATATCCTGGAAACATTGTCAACGAGGCATGCTTTTAAAAATTTTGTGATTCATGACAAATCACTTCAACAACAAAATTGACGATCTTTGAACCTGAAAAATGTTAGTACCAAACCTGCAATCAAACTTGTGAGATTATTGTAAAATGCAGGAATTAGTACGAAGGGATTGAATTTCAAAAATAAAGTGCGTTTTTACCTTTATCTTTGTGTGCTGTCAAAGTGACTTGAAGAAAACAAATTATCCTCGAGTGTAAAATTCATGCATTTTTCGGGAATGTAAGAAAGTCCATTTGCAAATATTTTATTATTATTTTTAAACAAAACAAAAACAACTAAAATAAAGCGTTGTATGATTCACAAAATAGAAATAAAGAAGTCAAATGAAACTGCCAGCACAGACCTGAGTGTATTTATGATTATCAATTTCTCCATCTGAAAGATATTGCTATGATCATAATTTAAACAACATCAACAAATTGAAATGAAAATATCAATTTATGTATATGAATTTTTAGCAAATGCGTGTTCGGGTCTTAGATGGAAGCTCCGTGTATGTGTTCTTAATAGACTTCTTTCCTAAGAGTTTCTAAGAATAATACAAATTATGCCAATCTGCAAAAAGAGTTGCATTATGTCATTTTACCAACATGAAAGGAATTTAACCAATCAAGCAAATTCAAGAAAATTTCTTAAGTGTCGTACTATAAAACCTCATAAGCAAGCAACACACATTTCATTAATTAAACCTTCCAGTGTGGAACCGAATATCTGCTAAGTTGAAAAAAACGACCATCCCGAAATATGGCTTTTTCACGTTCAGAAAAATGAAAACTGCTCTCAAACCAAGTCGAATTTTCACAAACCACTTGCGAGTCAACTAAATGAGACCCTTCTGCACAAAAACCCATGTTTTGGATTTTTAAAATTTGTCATAGTTTGCTCACAAATTGCAACCGAAGTTGACAGTCTGCAAATAGACGTCAATTGACGGAAATTTTTGGATTGAGAATTTCTCATTGCATTTGTGAGTTGGGTGCAGTCCGAGACATGGATAATCTTGTTAAAATCACAACATTCAAAACTCTTGTTTCATATCCTGAGTTATAATTCACTGCCGAGTGTGAGAAGGATACTAGATATGACTCGCACTTACTTAACTGTCCATTTTTAGCTTGTTGGTTACGTATAAATAGCTCATGAATATGTGATCCAACTATTTTGTTGATTGAATTAAGCGAAACCCAAGCATACGTTATCTTGATAAAAATATTTTGATGCATATCCAACAATAAGGCTGGGAACATATCTCAACAACAATTAGAATTTAGATTGGATGACAGGCTTGTTGGGCGAGTGAAACCTTACCTTCGAATAAAAGAAATCAGAATTATTTCAATAATTAAGATGGAAAAATAACTTTCTATTATTCAAAGGTTGGACTTATTAGATATGTATTTATTCTCCACGCATGGAATCAAGATTGAAATGGGTGCCCCGAATAAGCCAAAAATGTGGATGAGCTCTAAACTTTATTCCTCATTATTTTTTCTCATTATTTATCCATAGAGAATTCACTGGACATACGAGCTCCGTATTTTTCTTGAAAGATAAGGCATACCAATCTATATAATAATTTCGGAATGAATGAACCAACTAATTGGAGCCTAATCTTTTTATTCGGTTGAACGTGCAACTCTTAGGAGGTGATTACATGGGAAATTGATCATACAACGACATAGTCGAAATGGGGAGAATTTAAATATAGTGGAGAAATCTTGGAGAATTGCCCAGAACCTGTCGCATAATGTGAAGTTCTCGAGGGGCCGTTTTGAATGAATGCTGCAACAAACTCACCTAACTACCCAGGTCTAGGAAAGTAATGATTGATTTTCTTGTTGAGTGTATTTCTCCGTGATTGATATCTTTCTACAACTAACAATGAGATGAACGCGTCACCATTTGGTCAAGATGCTCGCCAAGCTGGCCGAGAGAGCTAATTGTTCCATTTCCTTATTTCCTTATTGTTTTACACAGATTTAATTAAAATGCAAGAAGATGGCAACCACTAGAACTAGAAAAAAGAAGATGCATTGCACCACGTAGTGACTATTTTAGCGTGGAATAGTTACTGTGTTGATTGTCTATCATTTTGCAGGTTAAAACCAACACAGAGTTGGAGTGGATGAAACACTCAAACATATAATTTTGTGCACGCAAACCAAAACTGAATCAAGTCGAAAGTTAAAGAATGAGAATATCGCATGTGTGATATTGTTTCAGGTGTGTTTCAGCTGCTATTTCGGCGTTGTTTCAGCTTGGAAAAACCCAGCTCTATCTTGCATAGCACATTCTGAGTGAGGTAATGTAATCAGTCGTGATATATTTTCGCAAGTTCCAGCATGAAAAAACTTGATTAACTCTCAACCTGCATTAAATTGCAGACCATATGTATTTTATGTTTTTCAGGAAATTAAATAAAAGAATTTTGAAAATTCTTCTCGCAAACTTATTGAACTATAGGATAAAGGATGAAGGCAAAGAGATGGCCGCGACTCCAACCAAGGAGAAGCTTTCAGGCAGTGTGGATTTGTAGCTATTATAATTTCATCGACTGTTTTAGTTTAAAATGAATTTACCACATGAATTTGCAGACCATTTTTATTTAATTTTTTTTTTAGCAAATGGATAAAATGAACTACAAATTAACGATGAAATCAATTAAGCATGTTGCAAAACATTAATTATTTATTCCTGAAAAATTTAGAAAACATCCTAATCTCTTGTGTTTTAGCTACAACTTTTACAGCTTATGTGTTTCAGCTGAAGCTGTTATAGCTTATGCGTATCAGCTGAAAAAGCGTGTTTCATCCACAGCTGTTACAACGGTTGTTTCAGCTTAATGCGTCTACTGTTTTAATTGCAAATCGAAGGATGGAGGCTCAAAATTATTATTATTATTATTATTATTATTATTATTATTTAAGAAAATCAAATAAAAGAACTTTTAAAATTTTATTTTGCAAATTTATAAAAAAAACAATTATGAGCAAATGGAACAAATTGCAAACGAAAAATAGATTAGGCAGAAAATTTTTCATCCGTCAACAATAAGAATTCTTCTTGAAATCAATTTATTCATCCTATTTTTGATCCTCGCGATCGCGCGAAGGAGAGCATACTTATTCCAAGTGAAAGTAAAAACTGAAAATAAAATCCTACCTACTCTATGCTAATTGGGAACTAGAAAAATGTTACGTGTAGTTAAATATTCAGTGTAGCCATTCATGTAACATCAATAAGAATATATTCAATGTTATTTTTGCAAATAGGAGATGAGGATAAACAGAAATGTGTGAAATTAATTGCTGTGACTGTGTATTAACTAGAAAAAAAGAAAAACTGAATTGTTCTAATCTTGTACTCGCTTGAAACCATCGTTCGATAGGGATTTCGTAGGCATAGTTTTCACTCCTTAGATCATGCTGCAACTCCTCGTGGTCCTCCTCGATCTCATGTTCGCATGATTGTTCTCCATCAAATGTATAGGATTCTTCGTATGTTGTTGGAGGAGTAATTAAGCTCTTGGATGATTTCAGGATATCCTCTTCGTGAGAAGAGGAGATCCCTACTTTTGCAAGGATATGAGTGAGCTGTTCCAAGCTTAAACTCATTGTTAAATCATTTTGAAAAAGGGATTCTTACAACACCCAAATCTAAATGAAAAATTTAAATAAACACTATTGCTGAAACAAATTAAAAAAAAACACTCTATACAGAAGACAATTACTCTTCACAGTTGCGAAAAACACACTTGCTGAAATTGAAATTCACACTTGCAGAATTGAAACACTCTTTGCAGAAATTGAAATTCACTCATTGTAGAAATTAAAATTCACACTCTAGTGTATGCTTACATAAAATTAATCAAACTAAACTTCAATCCATCGTGCTTCCCCGACAACGACGCCAAAATGTTGGGCCGAATTAATGTCATTTTAATTTCGTTGTAGTATTTGCCCAACCATTTAATTTGTCAATCTGAGGTTCGTAGGATTACGAAGCACATGCAAAGTATATGCAGGACTGAAGCGAAATTAAGCTAATCTAACCCCATGTGAAACTAAGACTAATCTAATCTAACCCCCCTTAAGCTGAAACACGCAATTACTAATCTAATTCAGGAAGATGAAACACACAGCTGAAAGTAAATTGCATAAAAAAAAGACAACATATGAAGAGCAACAAGACAACACATGTGAGCTCACATTAATAATAAATAAATCTTAATTTGCATCATAAGAATCAATGACAAATTATCAAAGCATCAAAGCCAATATTATGAACAAAAGCTAAGAATTCCCTTCTCCATATTACAGAGTCAAGAGTAACTTCTACAATCTACTATTCTATGATCTATATCCTATGATTCTATATATTATTAATGAAATGAAGAGAGAGCACTCTCTTTTATCATGAAGCAGATAACTATCTCATAGTGACAGATCCACTATTCACTCAACCACTCAACTACTTTCCTATTATTACAAGATATGATCCCTTCAAATCCTCCACATGTCTCTCATAAATCCTAAATAGGATATTCCAACCAAATCTTCATGATCTTCTCATTAGACTTAGCTTGAATAATAATCTCCTTGAAATGGTGGAGGAGATATTCGAGAAGTCTTTTCTTGAATTAATCCTTCACTCATTCCTACACATTACAAAGCTCATCCATATTTGAGATATTAGTGAAAAACATGTTTAATTTCTAATATTTTAATCATAAATTCACTTATAATACTAAAATGAATAAAGTGGAAATAATAAGGTGAAACCCACATATATGTATGGAAATAGTATGATAAAAGGCTAATGGGACGATGAAATGTGAGGAATAGCGGAAGATAAAGTGGATGAAAATGTGACGTTTCCGAGTCTCAACACTTATAAATATGGCGACCATATATTCACAATGGATTACCATTATAAATATGGCAACCATATATTCACATCAATGGAAAAACCCTAGGAGACAAGGATGGAATATGGGAATGCCATCTAAGGTTTATTCACAATCAAGCTATGTATTAAATATGGAAACCATATATTCACAATGGATTACCGTTATAAATATGACAACCATATATTCACATCAATGGACAAATCCTAGGAGACAAGGATGGGATATGGGAATGCCATCTAAGGTTTATTCACAATCAAGCTATGTATTAGGGAAAAAAATTCAAATCAAATAACTTCCATGTGCCCCCCACTTCAATGTTGATCACAATAACTGATGCTTATCATACTATTCAAAATCATGACTTAGATTATATGCCTTTATAACAACAATCATGGTATGGAACAAAGGGATGATTCAAAATATCCATGCCAATATTAATGATATGACCAAATTTGTTTTTTATGAGAGTAGAACAAGTATATGCTAAAACAATATATATTCTATTAAGATAAGAATTGGATAGTTAGCAATCTAGCACTCTCTTAATTAGTGTTTCAAAACAAAACTAAAGTTTGAAAGACAACATTAAATTACTTGATGATGATATCATAATCAATATACACCAATAAATATTTGAATCCTCAATCTCATGATAGCCATAGCATTTGAACTAGGCTTCATATTCAACAAGACACTATGAAACATGTACAATATAATCCTTATGATTATATAGTATTTATCAACACCCCACCCATATGAATATCTCTCTACCAAATTACATGGTCCACACAATTTAATAAAACCATCATTTTCATAAGTGAAGAAAAGGCTCAATATGATTTTCATGCATGGCCTCATTACTGATACTCACCGTAATTGGTTTATGCAAGAGCACAAGATATGTCCCTTCCATGCAATAATATCATTGGCATATTATAGAACTCTCATCCAATAACATATTATAATCCTTTGGAAATGTTGCAATGACCACTTGGATGACCATGATGACCCGTGGTCCTTAGTGGAAGGTTTTCGAATAATCTTTAATGGGTCCTATTATTTTGACTAGAAATTTAAAGGTTAAGTTTTTTCATATATTTAAAAGGCATCACACCTTGATGAACTCTACTTACAATGACGTTGTGTATGACCAAATAATGAATTCTTAATGACTATATCATTATTATTTTTTCTTGTCACAATAACATATGATTGCTTTATGTGACTTTTTCACTTTTATGCGTCCATAATAAAATATGGAAGATAATGTCATTCTTGATAGATTTTACATCAATATTTGAACTTTGTGGATGCAAATTTAAAATAAAAGAGAGTCGTGGACTTAAACTTTTGATCTATTGTTTTGATTATGTTATTTATGTTTATTAAAACTATTGTATTGTTTTGATTATGTTATTTATGTTTATTATATTAGATTATTCATTTTTTTTGGTTTTAAAACTTTCACGGATTAGATTTTTTTTTTTGGTTTTAGTCTTCTTCGCAATTTTAACAATATTCTATTATTCATTTAACTTTTGTCCAATTGTATTGTTTTGATAATTTTATTTATATTTATTAAAATTTTACTGATTAGATCATTTATTTTTCTTGGTTTTAAAATTTTCATGGATTAGATCATTCATTTCTCTTGGTTTTAGTCTTCTTCAAAATTTTAACAATATTTTATTATTCATTTTTTTGGTTTTATTTTTCTTCAAAATTTTAATAGTATTTTATTATTCATTTCAAATGGTTTTAGTTTTTTTTTTAAATTTTACTGTTTATTAAAACTTTTACTAATTAGATCATTCATTGTTCTTGAGTTTAGTTTTTTTAAAACTTTTAACAATATAAATATAACTTGATAATTAAATGGTATTATAGTTAGGAAATACTCATTCACATATTTTAATTTTTAATTCTGGAGACATGGCAGCTATGCACAATAGTATATTAACATCAATAACTGATCATATCAAATAAAAACATCTTATATTCACATCAATTGGCAATGCATAGGAGAAAAGGATGAGCTTTGGGAGTAGCATTTAGGGTTAGTCATAATCAAGTTTCTCTTAGGGGAAACAATTGAACAAAGTAGAGAAGAAAAGGATGAGATTTGGGAGTAGCATTTAGGGTTAGTCATAATCAAGTTTCTCTTAGGGGAAACAATTGAACAAAGTAGAGAACTCAATTCATTTCTATGCCCCCACCTCAATGTTTATCACACTAATTTATGCTTATCACACTTTTCCAAATCATGACTTAGATGGTAAATTCCTAGGATTTGATAACAACAAGAATCGAATGGAACACAAATAAAATGTCCATGACAATGTTAGGGATAGAATTGAAAAATCCTTCATAAAAGTAGACCATATATATATAAGAATTAGTTGATTGGCAATCCAACACTCTCTTAAATAATATTTGAACAAAAAATCTAGTCACTTATGAGATACTATTAACCTAGTTGAGGATCATGTCAGAATAAATATATAACAACAAATCTTTGAATCCAAGTTTAAGGCTGACCATAGGATGTGAACTAAGGATTCATATTCAACAATGCAATATTTCTTGGAAAACTCAAGCCATTATGAATAAATGTAGAAAATAAAGCGATAAACTTATAATTAAAAAATCCATCATTTGCCTTTTGTTTTATGGTTTTGATTCTATTATTCATATGTATTAAAAGCTTCATTAAATTAGACCATTCATTGATCTTGGTTTTATGCTCCTTTATAATTTTAACTCTACAAATGGAATTGATAATTACAAGACATTATAGTGAGGAAAACACATTCATGTCTCAATTTTTATTTCTTGAGATATGGTTGGGAAGCTATGTACAATTCTATATTAACTTATATATTCACATCAATGGATAATCCCTAGGATAAGGAAAACGAGCTTTAAGAATCACGACCAAGGTTTACTCATAATCAAGTTGCTTATAAGGGAAAAAACATTGAACAAAGTATCCAACTCAAATAATTTCCATGCCGCCACCTCATTGTTTATCACACCAATTTATCCTTATCATATTCTTCAAATTTCTGACTTACATGGGAAAATATTAGTATTTTATAATAACAAACATGGTATGTAACAAAGGGATGATATAAAAAATCCATGTTAATGTGTGATAACAACAAGAATGGAATGGATGGGGTGGCATGAGCAGGGGGGATCCTTCTGGATCCCGGAGGAAACATAGAACAATCCTTTGCCTGGGGGTTAGGGAATAGAACTAATAATGAAGCTGAGTGGCTGGCTCTGCTCCAAGGTCTTCAGCTTTTACAGGCCAAAAATTATCGGAAGGTTTTAATATTTGGAGACTCAAAGCATGTCATCTCCAAATTGATCAATGACTACCCCTCGAGGGAAATCAATTGCCATCGCCTGTACAACAAAGTAAAGCCTCTTATGCTCCATTCCTACGAGCCTCTCCATATTCTCCGGATTAATAACACTGTTGCAGACAAAATGGCCAACATTGGGGCTTCTCTTCCGCATGGCGTTTATAAGCAAGATGGGAACCCTCCCCTCCATAAATTTATCCCGTAATGATGAATAGGGTCTCTCTTTGGTACAAAAATTCTTATGTGTTTAGGAATTTTCACATGTTTGGACATTGCCTTAAGGTTTTCACCCTTGTTCTATGGTTTCTTAACCCCCCTCCTATCCCCTTGCCCCTCCCCATTATCCCCTTTTTCCTCCCGCTCCTAGCCTGCCATTGTCATTTCGTTCTCCCCCCCTGCTCGTCCTTTGTCGGCTCCCTTCATTTATCTCCCAGTCCCTTCCTCCTCGCCGCGTGGCCTTCTCCTCGTTCCCTCCACCTTTCGGACGATGCGGTATTAATGGCCTTAAGGCCCCGGATCATTGGCATTTATCCCTCGCACGCCTCTCGTCCCCTCTATCTTTATCCCCTGTCTTCCTCCGGACTCAGTATGTCTCTTCATCCCTTTCCCATTGTGAGCTTTGGCCTCCATGAAGCTCTGCGTCTTATGTTACAGGTAGTTTCAGGCATCAGTGAAGGGTGGCTTCAAGGCCTCCCATGGAAGGACCTCCCCCTCACGTGCTCGGTGGTGAAGGAATGGCTGGCATTTGCAGCCCTATCCTCTTGTTCGTGTTCATCCTTATCAGTGTCTTGGCCTGCAGTTCTCAACACTGGTGTCTCAGCGTTTGTTAATAGGGGGCGAAGTTTGGTTCTTGGCTGCCACTGCTTGGGCTGGCAGGAAGGAGCCGTGGGCACGGTGGTTTGCCAAAAGCAAGGCGAAGGTTCTCTGCTCCAAGAAATTGTTGTGCTCAGTTCGTTCGTGCAACAAGACAGCGTTCCTGTCAATCCTGTTAGTGTCACCCACATTCACTTCGCTCGGTTAAGCATCTTGGCTGAAGAATTCAGAATGGCACAGGGTGGAGAATCGGCAGGCATAATAGATATAAAAAAGAATCTGCGTAGACTTTACGAGCTGCTAGCAATCAATGTCGTGGACACTAAAGAAATGGCCTTGGAGGTGAAGAAAATGGCAGACACCGTAAGTTACACCTCTTTGCAGGTAAGTAATAATGATGCTCGCATAGATGACAACGAGAGAAATCTCTGGGAACTTATGGGGAAAGTGGATAGGATCCAGGAGGATCTTCAGCGATTCATTGCAATGAACCAGACCAGCAGAGTCAGTGGTGAAGTCGCAGAAGCCGTGATTCCTATGGAGGAGGAATCTGTCGTTCAACCTAGAAACAACAGAGGCAATCAGTAATCTGCCCCCCTTTTTGTTATGTCCACATGTTTTTTTGTCTGTTTTTATGTCAACAGTTTGTAAGGGTATACCCCTCCTACAGTTTCAGATGCTTTGAGCAAATTTTATGTAAGGATTTTTGGACAGCCCCATGGTTAGACCTTCTGTGCAGCTTTTTTGTTGTACATAAACACTCGATATTATCTCTTTTGTAATGAATGGCTGTGCACAGCCTCTTTTATACAAACCCCCTTTTTAGTTTCTGTTAAAAAAAAAAAAAACAAGAATGGAATGGAACATAAATAAAATGTCGATTGTCCATGACAATGTTAGTGATATAATTGAATAATCCTTCATAAAAGTAGACCTTGTAAATTATATATATATTTATATAAGAATTAGTTGATTAGCAATCCAACACTCTCTTGAGTAATATTTGAACAAAAAACTCTAGTGTTTATGAGATACTATTAACCTAGTCGAGGATCATGTCTGAATAAATATATAACAACAAATATTTGAATCCAAGTTTAAGGTTAACCATAGGATGTGAACTAAGGATTCATATTCAACAATGCAATATTTCTTGGAAAACTCAATACTTTGTGAATAAATGTAGAAAATGGAGTGATAAACTTATAATTAAAAAAACCATCATTCACCTTTTGTTTTATGGTTTTGATTCTATTATTCATATGTATTAAACGATTCATTAAATTAGACCATTCATTGATCTTGGTTTTATGCTCCTTTAGAATAATAACTCTACAAATGGAATTGATAATTACAAGCCATTATAGTGAGGAAAACACATTCATGTCTTAATTTTTATTTCTTGAGATATGGTTAGGAAGCTATGTACAATTCTATATTAACTTATATATTCACATCAATGGATAATCCCTAGGATAGGAAAATGAGCTTTAAGAATCACAACCAGGGTTTACTCATAATCCAGTTGCTTATAAGGGAAAAAACATTGAACAAAGTATCCGACTCAAATAATTCCATGCCGCCACCTCATTATTTATCACACCTATTTATTCTTATCATATTCTTCAAATTCATGACTTACAAGGGAAAATATTAGTATTTTATAATAACAAACATGATATCTAACAAAGGGATGATATAAAAAATCCATGTTAATGTGTGATATAACATTTTATGAAAGTATACTTAGTACATGCTCAAGAAATGGATATTTTTTTAATATAATAGTTTGATGTTGGAGCATCGTTTCTTTAAAAATTAAAATAATAATTAATACGATTCTACAATAATCTAGTGGGAGGAGCAACCAACTGTTTTTTCGTTCACTCTCCTAGATACATAGAGATTTATTGACTTAATTACAGAATAAATATGGAGGGTAAGAGTAATTAGGGATTAGATCTTATTTTTTCTAATAATGGAATATTTGAGTCCATCCTTTGAGAATCATGATCGATCTCCCTCAATGTATATTTAAACACAACTCTACCCTTGTAATCGATGAATTTGGAGCAATACGAGTTGAATGGAATTGATTGAATTTGCAGCTACTTCATGTTTTTATCTCCTCTTTCCATTATGCATCGATGAATATCTTGGGGTTATTTCTAACTAATCATGTCAACAATGTTTTTCTATTTTCCTTATTCATTGTTTTGTGCCCATTTCTTACCAGAAACATATGACGGTAATGCTTCTTAGTGTCAAATCAATGGTGGAGTTTGACCTCATAGCATCCAAACTGGCCCTGATGTTAGAGCTCTCCACAACTAGTCAACTTGATCATTAGATCACAATTATATGAATTGCCCTTGAGTTAAGGATTTTAATTGGTTCTTAGGAACCCCAACTCTCAGATATATGCAACATTTGGATCTAGTTTCGTTGTCAGCCAAATCACCTTTACAAAAACTAGATTCTTGGACTCCTAGACATCCTTCTTATCTAAATCTAATTTTCCCATTATAAAAGTTTCACTTTGAACTCCAAAAATCCAGATCATCCTGTAAGGAAGGAGGAAAGAAAGGGTTCCAAAACTAGAGAAGAATAATTTAGAGTGGTGCATGGGAAGATTATTCCTTTCACATGCAACAATTTATGGTTTTAGAGCATGTTACAAGCTTGAAGGTATTGTAGAGAATCTTTTCTATCAAGAGTCAGTGTTCAAAGTCAAAAGAAGAGGACAAGATTGAGGAAGGCCAATTGATAAATATGAATAGCTTGAGGAAATGGGGAACCTCTAACATGGATATAAGCCATGGAGATGACACATAGCAGAGGAATTGACACAATAGGTGTTAGTGGCGGAGAAGAAGAACCCGAGGAGGAAGCAAAGGTTGTAGAAGTGAGAATACTCACATCTGTCTTGGGAGAAAGTACCAAACCAATGATGAAGGTTCCCATATATGAAGGAAACTTGAACGTTGAGGAATTGTACGACTGGATCAGTGACATGGATAAATATTTTTATTATTAGAATGTTGATGAGTATAAGAACGTAAAATTTGTTATGACCAGATTGAAGGGTCATGCATCTCTTTGGGGTTGGAGTATATTATGAAAGAAAGAACAGAGGCAAAGCTAAGATTAAGAGCTGAGATAGAAAGGTGACCAAGTTAAAAGAAAATTCATGCCGAAGGATTACCATGTTACTCTATTTAGAAAAATGCAAAATCTTAAACATAAATTAATGTTTGCCAAAAATTACACTGACGAATTTTACAAGATTAATATCAGATATGGTCATGCAGGATAAACCCTAGAGAAACTAACCAGATACATCAATAGCTTAAGATATGATATCTATGATGAAATTAACTTATTGTCTCCAATATCAGTTGAAAAGGCATTACAATTTGACTTGAAGGGATAAGATAAGTTGGCTAGGAAGCAGTGTCAATGCGGAAGAGGACAACAAAGTGGACTAGGAAAACCACACAGACTGAAAGAAGAATCCAAAAACTCAAGATAACAAGAGCAATAAACACGAGGAAATGATTCTAGAGGTATAAGACCTTATATAAAATGTAGAGATATAGGTTTTCAAATAAGATGTTATAAATTCAATAATCTTAACCATTGATCATATGAATGTTCAAAACATAATTCAATAAGCCAAGGGAGTGCACACGTTGCTCAAGTTGAAGAAGGAAGTGTGAATTCACCTTCACATGAAGATACAATAGAAGTTGGAGAATCACTTCTTTTGAAGAGAATTATGTTGAATCCTAACAAGAATATTTAGGAGCTTGCATAAAAGAAAATATTATTCATAAAAATGTTCAAATCAAAGGGTAAGTGTTGCAAAGTTATCATTAATAGCGGAAGTACTAATAATTTGGTGTTTATAGAGATGGTTGACAAAGTAGGCTTGAAGAAGACAACGCATCCTACTCCATATAAGATGTCTTGGTTGTAGAAGGGACATCAAGCCTTGGTGAATGAGTAGATCCAAGTGGATTTATAAGGATAATCTAGCTTGTGATTTTATGCCTATGGATGTTTGTCACGTTCTTTTAGGTAGACCTTGGAAATTTGATAGGAATGTAGTTGTTGATGGAAGGAGGAACACTTATACTTTTGAGAAACATGGAAATAAAATACACTCATACCATTGGGTATTTACTTAGTGAATCCATGTCATAGCACCTTAGTTCATGGGATATTAAAGAATACCCCTAATTTCACTAGATATTGATAATTAATTGCAAAAATCATTTTGTTGAGCCCCCCTCCCAATACATATTTCCAATTAAAAAACCCCTATTTTTACAATATATTCCTTATTTTTACTAGAAACCCCTTTTTATACCCCCTAATACTTATAACCCTCCCATACCCGATTCCCCACCCCCCAATACCTATAATATCTTGACCTTATTTTCACAATTAAAAACTCCCCTTCATGAATGAACGTGATTAGATATTTCTTAGCAAGGCGAATACCTCGTGACTCATACCAATGAAGGATAAAGGAGTAGTTGTAGAAGACAACCCTAAATTATTGATGGTGAGTGGTAATAAATTTCTGCACCAAATAAAAAATGAAAAAGTAAACTTTGCTTTGGTTGGAAAATCAAGAGTAATTTCAACTGGTACAAAATTCTAGCTAATTTGATTCTAGAAATCTAGGAGCTATTAAATGAATATGATGATATTTTTGTTGATGATTTTCTTGATGAGTTTCCACCAATACGAAGCATCATCCATCATGATCTCATCCTTGGAGGTAGTCTACCAAACAAAGCAGCCTACATGATGACTCCAAGGGAGACTCAAGAGATTAAGAATCAAGTGTAGGAGTTGATTGATAAAATGCTTGTAAGAGAGTGCTTGATTCCATTTGGTGTTCCTAAAATGCAGAGTCCAAAGAAATATGGAGGGTGTGTATAGAATCTAGATCCATCAATAAGATCACAATTAGGTATAGATTTCCTTTTCCTTGTATGGATGACTTGATGGATTGTTTGAGTGGTGCAAGATAGTTTTCAAATATAGATATGAAAATTCGATATCATTAGATGAGAATAAGAGAAGGGGATGAATGGAAAAATGCATCTAAAACTAATGATGGCTTGTATGAATGGTTAGTTATGCCATTTGGTTTGACAAATGCATTGATTACTTTTAAGAGATTGAGGAATGGAGTACTTAAGGAATTCATTGGTAAATTTGTGATTGTTGATCAATGATGATATTTTGATTTATAGTAAGTCAAAGGAAGATCACCTTAAAAACTCCTGAGGTTGGTTTTGAGTAAGTTGGAACAAAAAAAAAATTCTAATCAGTATGAAGGAATGCTCATTTTTGAAGAAAAAATTTGTTTATTTAGGTTTTGTTATATCTCAAGATGGCTTGAAAATTGAATAGGAGAAGGTCAAAGCCATAATACAATGGACTCATACAAAGAGTGTTTTTTTAGGTAAGGAGTTTTCATGGTTTGGCTATTTTCTATAGGATATTTAGTAGAAATTTTAGTGGGGTTGGTGCTCCGATTGTGGATATAGTTGAAGGAAAAAAAATCCATACCAATGGACACAAGCAACTGGGAACTTGGATTTAAACTAATTAAAAACAAAATAACAGAGCAACCATCGTTATTCTTTCCATATTTTAATAAATTCTTTTATGTTAAGTGTGATTCTAGTGGGATTGCAATTGGTTCTCTTTTGAGTCAAAATGATAAAACAATTGCTTATTTTAGAGAGAAAGTGAATGAATCCAAACAAAATTATTCTTCTTATGATAGGGAGTTTTAAGCTATTTTTAAAGAACTGAAGAAATGGAGACACTACTTATTTCCTAATGAGTTTGTTTTGTATATTGAAAACCATGCCTTACAATTTATTAGCACCCAAACAGAGATTGAATCATAGGCATGTTAAGTGGGTCAAGTTTTTGCATAATTTTACTTTTCTTATCAATCATACTAGTGGGAAATATAATAAAGTTGTATACATTTTATGTACAAGAAGTTTTGTTTTGAAGGAAATACATGTACTAAGTAGGTGTCTTGGTATTTGACAATATGAGGGAGATGTATAAAGAAGATGTAGACTTCAAGGAAACATATGCAGAATTTAAGAATCTAGTTAATATAGAAAAAATCCTATGGATGGTTTACATGATACAAGGAGGAATTTTATTCAAAAGAAACCAATTATGTAACCCAAAGTGTGTTATATTTCTATCGTTTAATCAATATGATCTAGGATATTATCTGAGAGAATAATATGCACAACAATAATGATAAGAGATAAGAGACACAAAGAGTTTTCCTTGCGGAAACCATAAAGGAGAAAACCCTGAAACTTCCTCAAAGATAGAATGAGCACCAATAGAAAAATTTCAACCCAAAGATACAAAGATGATCTCCGACAGCTGTTCTCTCTCTCACTTGTGCGAGCTACTTCTCTCTCACTCATGCGCTACTGTTGAGTGTGTGTGTGTTTCGAATAGAGTCTCACTCTCTATTTATACTTGTTTTCCACTTGACAATTACTCTACAGGGACGACTTCACTAGGAGAGTCTAATAACCCTAACATGAATCAACTGTGGGGTCTATTTCCTTGACTTACAACAGAGGGTTAAAATCAATGAATTTACATGAATTTATTATATTAATGACTCTCCCGACCAGAGGAACAAACATCGCCGTTGGGGTACAATGAAATATACAAGTGAATATATTCCAAAGTTACAAATACATCAACACTCCCTCTTAACTAGGAAGGTATTCTCTTGACATAGTTCATCAGCACAAGTATTCATCACTGGATCATCATCAAAGCTAGATCATCATCATCACTGCTACCGTTGTCTTGAGAAAATGGTGCTATCTCTCAAATCTACTCATCATAGGAAGTTCTATAGATCCAACCATTTTTCATGTTGGATGTAGGCTTGACCTCCATGTAGGTCTTCATCTTCTTTAGTACTTATATCTGACCATGAGAGGCCTAGCCTGCCATCATGTCGATAAGGCTCACCACTTACATCTGACCATGGGAGGCCCAACCTACCACCATGTCGGAAAGGATCAACACTTACATTTGACCATGAGAGGCCCAACCTGTCACCATGTCAGAAAGGCTGAACACTTACATCTGACCATGGGAGGCCCAGCCTACCACCATGTCAAGAAGGCTCAACACTTACATATGACCATGGGAGGCCCAGCCTGCCACCATGTCAGAAAGGCTCAGCACTTACATCCGACCATGGGAGGCCCAACCTGCCACCATGTCGGAAAGGCTCAGCATTTACATCTAACCATGGGAGGCCCAACTTGCCACCATGTCAGAAAGGCTCAGCACTTACATCCGACCATGGGAGGCCTAGCCTGCCACCATGTCAGAAAGGTTTAGCACTTACATATGATCATGGGAGGCCCAACCTGCCACCATGTCAAAAAGGCTCTCAGACTCATCACTTCCCCTTAGAAGGAACCTCGATTTGAAGAACACCAAGCTTCTCTCTGAAGTACTCAAACTTCACTCTGGCTAACAGCTTGGTCAACACATCAGCTATCTGCTCGTCTGTCGCAACACACTGGAGCTTCACTACTCCTTTCTGCACCATATCCCTGATATAGTGATACTTAATCTCGATATGCTTCGAATTTTCATGGAACATCGGGTTCTTCGACAACTTCACACAATTGCCAAATTTCTGTGGTGATAGGTTGTTGGAGATGTAATCGGAAAAACCACAGTATCGAAATGACGAGGTTGACGTTTCGAATCCATATTAGGATCCATCATCAGGACACAGTCGAATGTGGAGAGGGTGAGAACCAATGTTAAATACTGGAACCGGTCAGAAAGTCTAAGGTCGGCCGCGGAGACTAGGGTTTGCTATGTCGGAGAATTTTCAATTTTCAATTTTATTTGATTACAAATGTGCGGACAAATTATTTTCTAAACCTATTAATCGGAAAAGAATTGTTTATATTATTAAATATATATAATGGCTCAATTGAGACAATATGAAAAAATGTTTTATTAAGGAGATTTCAATCATTTTTAGCCCTAAAGTTTTTGAAATAGTTTTTTTAAAAACCTACTTAATGCCCAAAAGTTTAAACCCTAAAGATTTATTATCATTCATAACAATTTTAAAAGCATTAGTAATAAACCTAAAAACCTAAAGTTTTTAATTTATTATTATTAATAACCAATTTTAAAAAACCTAATAATAAATTCAAAAAACCTAAAGTTATTAAATTAATGAATTTTGATATTAATCATAACTAAAATTTATTGCAAGGTGATCTATTAGCTTAATTATAGGATTTTAAAGGTTGAAAAACCCTTTAAAACCTTAAAGTTTAAATTAAACCTTTTAAAACCTAAGGTCATTAAATTTATTGGTATTAAGCCCAAAAGTTTAAAAACCCTAAAGTTATAGATTTATTATCATTAATAACAATTTTAATAATCACATTAATAACAATTTATAGTTATAGATCTAAAATCCTATAATTAAGCTAATAGCTCACATTGCAATAAAATTTAGTTATGATTAATATTAAAATTCATTAATTTAATAACTTTAGGTTTTTTTTTTTTTTCAAATTTATTATTAGATTTTTAAAATTGGTTTTAATAATAATAAACTATAAACTTTAAGTTTTTAGGTTTATTACTTATGCTTTTAAAATTGTTATTAATGATAATAAATCTATAACTTTAGGGTTTTTAAACTTTTGGGCTTAATAACAATAAATTTAATGACCTTAGGTTTTAAAAGGTTTAATTTAAACTTTAGGGTTTTAAAGGGTTTTCCAACCTTTAAAATCCTATAATTAAGCTAATAGATCACCTTGCAATAAAATTTAGTTATGATTAATATCAAAATTCATTAATTTAATAACTTTAGGTTTTTTGAATTTATTATTAGGTTTTTAAAAATTGGTTATTAATAATAATAAATTAAAAACTTTAGTTTTAGGTTTATTACTAATGCTTTTAAAATTGTTATGAATGATAATAAATCTATAACTTTAGGGTTTAAACTTTTGGGCATTAAGTAGGTTTTAAAAAAAAACCATTTCAAAAACTTTAGGGCTAAAAATGATTGAAATCTCCTTAATAAAACATTTTTTCATATTGTCTCAATTGAGCCATTGTATAGATTTAATAATATAAACAATTCTTTTCCGATTAATAGGTTTAGAAAATAATTTGTCCGCGCATTTGTAATCAAATAAAATTAAAAATTGAAAATTCTCCGACATAGCAAACCCTAGTCTCCGCGGCCGACCTTATACTTTCTGACTGGTTCCAGTATTTAACTTTGGTTCTCACCCTCTCCACATTCGACTGTGTCCTGATGATGGATCCTGATATGGATTCGAAACGTCGACCTCGTCATTTCGATACTGTGGTTTTTCCGATTACATCTCCAACTTCACACAACTCTGTTTGTTGCAATATATACAAGTAACATCCAACTAGACATCAAACAGGTCAGATAGTAGCTTCCTCAGCCACACTGCCTCACAACTAGCCGAATAAGATGCGACATAATCTGCTTCGGCTGTACTTAGTGCCACACAGGACTACTTCTTGCTAAACCAAGAGATCACACCTAATCCCATACTGAAGCAGCACCCTGAAGTGCTCTTCCTATTAATGGAACTGCCTACCCAATCCGAATCCACATAGTAGCTTCCTCAGCCACACTGCCTCACAACTAGCCGAATAAGCTGTGACATAATCTGCTTCGGCTGTACTCAGTGCCACATAGGACTGCTTCCTGCTAAACTAAGAGATCACACCTGATCCCATACTGAAGTAGCACCCTGATGTGCTCTTCCTATCAATGGAACTACCTACCCAATCCGAATCCACATAACCCTCCAGGTTAATATTCTAATTCACCTCATACTTGAGGCCATAATCAACTGTACCCTTCAGGTACCTCAGAATATGCTTTGTAGCAATCAAGTGAACATGTCTCGGATCCGTCAGGAAATGGCTTAATGTGTTCACATTAATGAAAATATCTAGTCTCATATTCATCATGTACATCAATGACCCAATCATCTAACGATACATCGTGGCGTCAACCGATTCTGACGAGGCATCACTCAATAGCTTCAGGTTCAATTCCATAGGTGTGGCCATGGCCTTGCAGTGCATCATCTCGAACCTCTTCAGGATCTCCACTGCATACTTCCCTTGTCCAAGGGAGATTCCATATGTATTCTGCCACACCTCCATGCCTAGAAAGTAGTGCATCATACCCAATTCCTTCATCTCGAACTCGGCAGCAAGCTTCCTCTTTGTGTAAACAATCAACCCATCCTCACCTGTGACAAACAAGTCATCTACATACAGTAGGAGTATCACTGGGTTCCCTTCCTCAACCTTGTAGTAAAGGTTGGAATCTGCTTTACTCTTAGTAAATCCCAAGCTGGTCAACAAGCTATCAATCCTACTGTACCATGTCCTGAGTTCCTGTTTCAAACCGTGCGGGGCCTTGTTCAATTTTCACACATGAGTCTGCCTATCATGTGTCTCAAATCCAAGTGGCTGCTCCACATACAATTCCTCTTCCACTACACCATTCAAGAACACGATATTGACATCCATCTGGTGTATCTTCCATTTCATCACTACAGCCAGAGGAAGTACTGATATGATGGAAGTGTATCTAGCTATAGGTGCAAAATTTTCTTCATAATCTATCCCTTCCTTCTGGGAGAAGCCACGTGCCACAAATATCGCTTTATATTTCTCTATGCTTCCATCTGCAACATGCTTGATCTTGTAGATCCACTTGGAAGTCACAAAAGACTTTCCTTCTGTTCTCGGGACCACATCCCATACATCATTCTTCATGATCTACTGGTACTATTCGATCATAGCATCCTTCCAATCTTTCTTTTATTTTGCTTCTTCATAGTTGGAATGTTCTTTGTTGATGATGTCACATAGCAGGGCTACATAGCTGGAGTAGGACCTAGTTCTCTTCCTTTCTCTATGCATTTCTTCTAGAGCGCCATATCTCTCTGCACCTTGGATAACCTCTCGTACCCATGCTGGTTTCCTCTTGTAAGAATTCTTCTCACGGGGTGGATCTATAGGTTCCTGAGGTTCTTCCATTTCTCAATATTATTCTAGAGTTGCTTCATTCATTGTTGTATCTCGAATCCTGGGTACTTCTGTTTCTTCAAGGTCTTCAACATGTCTCTTTCTAGATTTTTTGTAAGCTAAGTCTTCGTCAAATGTCACGTCCCTACTAATGTTGATGTTCTTGAATCCTAGGAAATATATTCTGTAAGCCTTCGATCTTTCAATATACCCCACAAATATACCCTTCTTTCCTGAAGGATCTAACTTCGTCCTCTCTTCTTTTGAAATGTGTATGTACACTGGAAAACCAAATATTCGAAGATGGATAACTTCTGATTTATTGCCAGAGAAGGCTTCTTATAGTGTCTTGTTATCAAGTACTCTATGTGGAGTATGATTTTGTACATACACAACTTTCCTAACAGGTTCTTCCCATAGATGCATAGGAAGACATTGATCATGAATCATTTCCCTTGCTGCTTCCATAATCATTCTATTCTTCCTTTCTGCAACTCCATTCCGTTGTGGATTACATGGAGTGGTCAAATCCCTCTTAATCCCTGACTCTCTACATAATTCCTTGAATTCATCTGATGTGAAATCCCCATCATTGTCTGATCGAAAGGTATTGATTTTCTTCTCTGTGTGGTTTTTGATCAAGGCTTTGAATTCCTTGAACTTACTGAATACTTCATCCTTGTTTTTCAAGAAATATATCCATGTCTTCCTAGACAAATCATCAATGAAAGAAACATAATACACATACCCACTCAATGAACTAGATGACATCGGACCGCATACATCGGAGTGGATGATTTCCAAGATTCTTGTTGCCTTGCTCTCGCTACTTGGAAATGTCTTCTTTGTGTTCTTTCCTTTCGAACATCCTTTGCAAACACATTCATGCTTTATTTGGATTCCTAGAAGACCTTCAACAACTTTTCTTGCAAGTGGTAGTGCCCTATAGTGCACATGTGCAAGCCTTCTATGCCAAAGTTCATTTGGCTCTACTGAGTCATGGACCAAAGCTTGTTCTGGTTGGCCCTTTAATTTGTGTAAGCCTCCCTCTTGCTCTCCAATCACTACTGCATCATCTATTGTCTTTCCCTTTGGACACATAAGGACTTGACCATCTACAATTGCAACCCTCATACCTTTTGCATCCAATGCAAATATGGAGAGGAGATTATTATTTAGTCATGGTACAAACAAGACATCTTTCATCTTCATATACTTTCCAGAGTCTAGCTTATAGGAAGATTCACCACTTCCTTTTATAGTTTACTGGTAGTCATCCCCAAGTTTCACTTTGTGGGGTGACTAATGTTTGGACAGTTTCAAAAAGGATTCTTTGAATCCCGTCATATGATTGGAAGAACCCCTACCTATAATCCAATCATTGCTTCCATGTGTACCAGTTCCCATGAGGGAATAAATCAAAACATACTCTTCATCGCTTGAAGAGTCTTTAGTTTCTTCTTTGACTCTCTTCCTGGGAGGTTCATCATCCTCTGTAGTGTGAGCATGATGTCTTCTTTTGTTGTCCTTCTTCTTGTGAGAGCCACCTTTATTTATAGGACAATCTCTGGCGAAGTGTCCTTTCTCATCACATGTATAGCATCTAAATTTAGATAGATCTCTGCTAGATATTCTAGGGTTATCTTTCTGATTATGGTGAGAATGCTTACCTTTTAGATGATGGTGGTCCCTTCTGATTTTCTTGGTGTGTGATATGAGACATTGATCGTCATTTCCCATATTTTCTTCTTGAGCTACTATTCGAGCTTCTTCTTGTGAGCATTCCTCCCACAACCAACTGAAGGTGATTAACTTTCTTCTAGCACAAATCCCTTGAATGAAGGAGTCCCATGACCTAGGGAGACCATTCAAGGTAGTGATCACAATTTATCCATTCTCTACTTCTTCCTCCACAGCTTCAAGTTGTTCTTTGATTTGAGATACCCTTGTAAAGTATGACTGTATGGTCTTTGCATTCTGGATCTTAACATTCTTCAATTGATTTCTCAAAGTCATCTTTCGATTTATATTCTTCCCTTCAAATAGCTTGGACAAGGAATCAAACATCTCTTTAGGTGTCTTTAGGGAAGACACATGTGGTATAAAGTGATCCTTGATAGAATCAGCAATAATCCTCTTGGCCTTGACCAAGTTCTTCTTGTGTAAGGCTTTAGCCTCATCTCCCTCTGGAACTGGAACCTATCCACTTATGTAGGTGTACAATTCATTTTCTTCAAGAACAAGTGAAATCCTATACTTCCATGCTCGAAAGTTATCAGATCCTTCAATATTTTCGTCAAGCTTGGCGCGATGAGACATTTTTAATGAGAATCTCAAATGGAAATACAAAATATTTAGATATTACCAATTGGAGATGCTCGAATTGGATATGGAGCTGATCTTTTGCATTGCTGATTTTCTGGTCCAGGGTCAAATTAGGGTTTGAATTTCCCGGAGTTCTACCCAACCAAAAAATTTGATCTTGGTCTCTAAATTTTGATTTTAAGGAGGGGAGAAATCCTATGCCGGGCTCACTAAAAAATTCCACTTTTGTGAAAAGCCCTAATTTTCAACAGTAGTGACAGGTCAAAAACTAAAAATGATCGGAATCAGATGCTGCTTCGACAGAAAGATGCACCATTCAATGGAGAGTTATCCTAGCCTCCTTTTATTGATTATATGTGGAGAGACACCAAAAAAATAAGAATCCCTAGCTTCTACAAATGCACAGTATCTTCTTCTCTGGTTAGCTCTGATACCATGTTAGATTTTTATCGTTTAATCAATATGATCTAGGATCTTATCTGAGAGAATAACATGCACAACAATAATCACAAGAGACAAGAGACACAAAGAGTTTTCCTCGGGGAAACCATAAAGGAGAAAACCCCGCAACTTCCTTAGAGATAGAATGAGCACCAATAGAAAAAGTAAAACCCAAAGATACAAAGATGATCTTCGAAAGTTGTTCTCTCTCTCACTTGTGCAAGTTACTTCTCTCTCACTCATGCGCTACTATTGAGTGAGTGTGTGCTTCAAATAGAGAGTCTCACTCTCTATTTATACTTGTTTTCCACTTAACAATTACTCTACATGGCCGAATTCACTAAGAGAGTCTAATAACCCTAATATGACTCAACTGTGGGGTCTATTTCCTAGACTTACAATGGAGGGTTAACCTCAATGAATTTACATGACTTTATTATATTAATGAATCTCCCAATCGGAGGAACAAACATCTCCATCGAGGTACAATGAAATACAATAAGAAATAGACAAGTGAATACATTCTGAAGTTACAAATACATCAACAAAGTGTTCCATGAGAGAGAACTTGTTGTATGAAAACACAACGGAGGATTAGATGGACATTTTGAGAAAGATAAAACATTTTCTTAGTTAAGCGTTTTTTTTAATTTATGGCTAGGTATGCAAACTGATTTCAAAATATTTGTGGGACTATGCAAGATTTGTCATTATGCAATGGGAAGGATACAAAACATTGGTTTGTATCATCATTTACCTATTCTAGATAGACCATGGGATTCAATAATTATGGATTTTATACTAGGATTGCCAAAAAATCAGAAGGGTAATGATTTTATTTATTGTTGTTGTTGATAGATTCTCTATAATGGAACATTTTATACCTAATACTAAAATAAGTGATGCAACTAACATTTCAAACTTGTTCTTCAAGGAGGTGTTGAATTTTAGCATGTGCATATATTCTTTAATTTTGCAGGCTGTAAGATAAATAACAATAAGACAAGTGCAATAGATAATCAAGCATCAACACAAATGAACACCAGATGTTTTAACGGGGAAACCTTTAAAGGACAAAAACCACAAAAGCATTAGTAATTCATCCCTTAAATGAGATGACTGATTTTGTAGCATTAATAAGAAAAAGTCTCAGAATTCTAAGATGAATGTTTTTCAAAAATTTGTTAAACCCTAGCAGGATTGAACAATTTCAAACCCTAACAGACATTGACCAAAAATTTCCGCGTGGAGGAAGAAGATCAATTTCCTGAAAAAATGTAGACCAAGGTATGTTTCCCGGATTTCATCTTTCTGCTGCCCGAGCTTCCTGAAAATACATGTTGCCTCCTGTGCCCAATTTTAGGGCTGCATGAATCTTATTAAGGTCTTCCCAGATCTGCTGGGGGATGCCTGAATATCCTAGGCTACTGCTCGAGTCTACAATGGGATGCCTAGATCTATTTTGGGCTGCACGAATTCTTCTTATGCTTCCCGAACCTTTCTTTCCCCTTCCCATACTATTATGTGGCTGCCCAAATTTACTCTGCTGATGCCTGAGCTGTTTTGTGGCTGCCTGAGCTTCCTCTTCTATTTCTCGAGCTATTTTGTGGCTTCCCATGAACAGAACAGGGCTTCCCAACTGTAGTATGCTTCCCGGAAGGAGAAGTGAGATGCCCGAATGAGAGGGAGGGCTGCCCAGATGTAGGAGAGGGTTGCCCTAGATCTGGGCTTCTAGTGATGGTGATTTCTGTGAGGAGTATGGTGAAAACCCTAGGTCATGGGTGTGCTATAGAAGGATTCTCTAGCTAGCTAAACCACCATGCTAGGGCATAAAACATAAACTCAACCACACACTTGAAAAACCCAACGAATAGTCTCAGTATTGAATGGAGTAGCCAAGATGATGAAGATTAAGTGTGTAAATGTTTTGCAAGTGAAATTTATTTATAGACTTTTAATCACTTGAAGTGGCCCCCCATAAATAGTAATTTAATTATATGGTTTTATTATTTTTCATGTTTACCCTTTGACTTTAACTTTTAGTGGTACCAAAGGTCTTCTTGTATTTTTATTTTGACTTCTTGTATTTTGAATTTAGCCTCTTGTTCTTCCTCATTGACCAAGGCATAGGGAAATAGGTTCCTTCAAGTGTTTTGTGGTCATAAGGGTCCTTTATTCCCACTCAAAGTACATCATCATAAATAGGAATAATTACTAATGATTTTAACTTGAACTCCTTGTGCCACCAAGATCGGGTACTAGGTGTCTTAACTAAGGGTAGCTAATCCCCAAAGAAGGTCACATAGCCCATAGATCAAGGATAGGAGTGAATCACATGCCCAAACCCTGTATAGGGCTTATAGTGATAACCTGGTAACTAACGAGGTGCCCCAGCCCTAGGATGCATCAATTGACTCAATGTCAAATACTTGGTAATTGACCAAGTTCCTCCATTATCCTAGAGAATGGCCCTCAGTCCTAGGTTGAGTCCCCTAGTCATGGTCTAGTTCAAATTCTTGGTAACTGACCATGTTCCTCCATTCAAAGAATGGCCACTCAGCTCTAGGCTGAGTCCCCCAATATGAGTCTAGTTCAATTTCTTGGTAACTGACCAGGTGCCTCCATTCAAAGAATGCCCCCTCAGTCCTAGGTTGAGTCCCCCAGTCCTATACTGGTTCAATATTCCTCGTAACTGACCAGGTTCCTCCATTCAAAGAATGACCGATCAACTCTAGGTTGAGTCCCCGAGTAATAGACTAGTTCAAGTTCCTGGTAACTGGCAAGGTGCGTCCATTCTCCAAGAGAATGGTTCTCGATGATGCTTAGGAAAAATCAACACTCCCTCTCAGCGAGAGAGGTATTCTATGCCATGCCAATCTTGTCACAAAAGTACACAAACTCCGTTGTTGTTAGAGGCTTGGTCAAAATATTTGCAATCTGTTCATCTGTACGAATGTATTGCAACTTCAGAGTGCCTCTCTATGCTAGGGCTCTGATGAAATGGTACTTCATTTCAATGTGTTTCTATCTATCGTGAAACACCGTATTTTCTTAAAGCTTAATGCAACTATGATTATGACAATGAATAATCGTTGAGTCAAGCTTTCCACCGAACAACTCAAAGAGAAGTTTCCTAAGCCAAACTACTTCCTTGCATGCATCACTAGCATCAATATACTCAGCTTCAGTTGTACTCTGAGCTATAGAACTCTATTTCCTGCTAAACTGGGAGATCATTACTGATCCCATATTGAAATAGTAACTTGAAGTGCTTTTCTAGTTTATTGTACTACCATCCTAATCGTAGTCAGCATATCTGATTAGCATTACTCCACTGCTAAAAGTATACCTGATCCCATAAGTGATAGTACCACACACATCTGAGTACATGGTTAGAAGCTACCTAGTGTATACGCTTCGGAGCAAACATGAATTGACTGAGTGCATTTATTGTGTAACTGATATGTGGTCTCATGTGCACGAGATACATCAAATATCCAATGAGATGTCGATACAGAGTAGAGTCCACATCCTATGAATTGGTGGATGAGTCACACAACTTCTTGAAGTTTTTTTGTCATGGGAACACTCATGGATTTGTAGTCCTACATCCCAAATCTCTGCAAGATATCAATTGCATACTTCCCTTGAGTTAGGAAGATATTGCCTGGATTTTTCCATACTTCTAAGCCAAGAAAACAATGCATCAGAGCAAGATCCCTCATTTCAAATTCAGAGGTGAGCTCCCTCTTACACTGAGATATTAACTGTTCCTCTCCAGTAAGGAAAAAGTCATCCACATACAAGAATAGGATCAAGATATGGTTATGAACAATCTTAAAGTACAAATTAGAGTCAACAATACTTTTGGAGAACCCCAAGCTATGAAGGTATCCATCAATCATCGCATACCAGAATCTCGAGGCTTGTTTGAGACCATCCAAGGCTTTCTTCAGTTTATACAAATGGGACTTATCCCCATGAGTCACAAATCCTTCTGTTTGTTCAATGTAGACTTCCTCATAATTTTGTCCATTGAGAAAGGCTATTTTTACATCCATCTGATGGAGTTTCCATCCGAGCACAACAACAAGAGAGATGATGGTTCTGGTAGTGGTATATTTGGATACAGGAGAAAATGTCTCATCATATTCTATGCCTTCCTTTTGAGTGAATCCACGAGCTACAAATATGGCCTTGTACTTCTCAAGGATGTCATCAGCAACATGCTTGATTTTCTAGAGCCATATTGACCTTACCACTGACTTTCCCGTCGGTCTGGGAACAACTTCCCACACATAAGTTTTCATGATTGAACTACATTCTTCAATCATATCATCATTCCATACATGTTGGCTTGCTGCTTCTTTGTACGTGGAGGGTTCTACATTTATGATCTTTCTCATAAGGCCTGAGTACTTCTATGGCCTTATTCTTTCTTAGAAAGTTCTGGGAGGATCTCTATGCTTCTATGCTTCTTGCACCATTTCTCGATACCAGGAATTCCTCCTTTTGGAAGGAGGTACCTCAATTAGTTATTCAACCAGAATTTCATATTCTGTAGGCACATATATAATTTGAGGCTCAAATTCTGCTTCCTCCCTCTGAACTTCTGAATTTGGGATCTCAGAAGAGGATTCTTCGAAATCCTTTGGAATCTCTTTTGTTTGATGAAACATAAATTCCGCATGGAAAATTACGTCTCTACTAACTTCAATATACCTTTTTCCAGGGACATAGATGCGGAATATTTTGATCATTCACTGTAACCAACCACAAATATTATTTTCTTTCCGGAAAGCTCTAGCTTAGCCCTATTTTCTTTTGGTACATGAATATACACATGAGTTCCATTTTCTTGCCGGTAAAAACTTCTTCTGGAGTCTTTTCTCCCAAGATGAAATGAGAGATTCTGTTTTGAATGTACACAATAGTGCATGCAACTTCAACCCACAGAGATAAGGGAAGATTAAGGTCAATCAACATAGCTTTAGCAGCTTCACAAATTGTTCTATTCTTCCTTTCTATAACCCCATTCTATTGAGCGTTGTAAGGCCCTGTCAGCTCCTTCTTGGTTCCTGCTTCTCGACAAAAATAATCAAACCATTAGATTCATATTCACCTCCATTATTTGACCTTAGGATATAGATGTGTCTTTGTGTCTGGTTTCCAATCAGAGCCTTGAACTCTTTGAACTTGTCAAAAGTTTCACTCTTAACTTTGAGAAAGTAAATACAGGACTTTCGATAGTGATCATCTATGAATAAAACATAGTACAAGCACCCACTCAAGGAGGGTGAAGACATAGGTCACATATGTCAGATTGAATCAAATCCGAGATTCCTTTAGATCTATTCTTGCTTTTGGAGAGAGATTTCTTAGTTTTCTTACCTAGATCACAACCCATGTAAACACCACCATGCTTAGGATAAATATCAGGCATACATGTAACAATATTTTGAAGGCTTATAAGAGTTGTATAGTGAAGGTGTACAAACCTTCGATGCCACAACTCACATGGTTTAACTGTTTTGTGAACCAAATATTGTGTGGAATTCTCAGAATATTTGTAAAGACCTCCCTCTTGAACTCCAATCGATACAATTGAGATTATCTTCTCATTATTTTCCCATAGTAGGACCTTCTTTTCCATGAAGAGGACCCTGTAGCCCTCGTCTTCTAAGCTATTAGCAAAGAGGGGATTTTTCTTCAAACTAGGGACATATAATATGTCTTCTATATGAAAAATTTTACCCGATTCAAGTTGAAGTGAGGTTGAGCCAACTCCTTCAATATTGTAAGTGGTTTCATCCCCAAGTTCTACTTGAGTAGTGAACTTCTTCTTTCTGTAGGTGGTGAGTTCTTCACAAAAACCTGTCATATGTCTGGAAGCACCACTATCTACTAACCAAGAGTTAGCATTGTTAGTGATGGATCCATAAAGAGTAGAGATCAGGTAGCATTCCCTCCTTGGTTCATCTTATTTGGTAGTATTAACATTCTTCTTCTTCTGCTATAGAATCTTGAAACCTTATTTTGAACTTTGTCTTTGGCTACCTGCAATCCTTGGAAAAATGTCCAATCTTATGACAATTAAAACATTCTAAACTTGGCGCGTTTGAATGTTTACCTTGAGGCTTCTTTTCCTTCTTTTTATGAGTGAAGGGCTTCTTAAACTTCCTTTTCTTAGTTGTAAGATCAAGGTTCCCTTCCTTAGTGCCATTTGCTTTGCTTTGAAATATTCCTTCTTATTCCAAATAGTCGTGCCAAATCCTATCAAAGTTTGGTCGAGTTCATTAGAGGAATTTTGGGGTCTAAAATGGGCCTCCTAAGGAAAATAATAAAATAATAGTTAAAATAATAAAATAATAGTTAAAATAATAAAATAATAGTTAAAATAATAAAATAATATTGATTAATTTTGGAGGAAGAAAGAAAAAAACTACATTTTGTGTTCGTATTTTCGACATATCGCCCTGTTTTTTTACTCAAATTTCAATTGGGAGAGCTCGTTGGATGTGGAATTTGATTCCACATCCAACGAGTACCCACACTGCATACTTTTGACGGACCCAACTACCCCAAAAACAAGAAATACTTGAAAAAACGTGATGATGACATCATCATCATGTTTTTTCAGGTATTTCTTGTTTTTGGGGTAGCGGGGTCTATCAAAAGTATGCAGTGTGGGTACTCGTTGAATGTGGAATCAAATTCCGCATCCAACGAGCTCCCCTAATCAAAATTTGAGTAAAAACACAATGAGATATGTGGAAAATACGAACAAAAAAAGTAGTTTTTTTTAATGACAAATATGTCAATTCAACCATTATGGTTGACTTATTTTATTGAAATTCTATTGGTTCTTGAATTCCAACTCACAAAAACTTATTTTGGCACATTTTTTTATAAGTCCCATTTTAGATCCCAAATTTCCTCTAATGTCACATCCACGTACAACTTCCAGAAAGGTTTGCCAAGAATTGGGAAGACAATCGAATACAGTCTATACAAGATCATCATCATCCACATGTATACCAACAGCATAAATTTAATCTCTTGCCTATGCAATATTTGTGAAGAAGGGGGACTCCTTCATCCTTGTTCATATTCAATGTATATAGCCTTTTATTCAGTACTCTCTTCTAGATAGGTGCCTTCTTTTCATATAAATCTGTCAAGGTGTCAAAGCATTTTTTGGAGGTCCTTAATGGTGCGATGGTGGGCATCAAGGTTTCCTTGATTGAGTCATAGATGATACTCCTTACTTTTGATTTATTATTCTTGAAGGAAATTATTCCAGCATTAGTTTTAGGCTCTTCTATGGCATTACGAACTAGGTCATCAAGGCCATTTTCTTCTAGGGTGGCCATGAGCCTAGCTTTCCAAGAGTTGTACTTAGCTAAACCCTTAAGCCTTTCTTCTGGTCTAAAAGTGTTGGTGGCCATATATGCTTCACAAGCTAGTTAACTAAGTCTGCAAAATGTCCCAAGGTCTAGGAGGATTACAATAATATGCTCTCTTACTGCAATATTCACATGCAAAGCTCTGATACCATGTTGAATTTTAGCATGTGTATATATTCTTTAATTTTGTAGATTGTAAGATAGATAACAATAAGACAAGTGCAGTAGATAATCAGGCATCAACACAAATGAACATCAGATTTTTTAACAGGGAAACCTTTAAAGGAAAAAAACCCCAAAAGCATTAGTAATTCATCCCTTAAATGAGATGACTGAATTTGTAGCAGCAATAAGAAAAATATCAGAATTCTAAGATGAATGTTTTTCACAAATTTGTCAAACCCTAGCAGGATTGAACAATTTCAAACCTTAACAGACATTGAACAAAACTTTCCATGTGGAGGAAGAAGATCAATTTCCCAAAAAATGCAGACTAAGGTATGTTTTTCGAATTTCCTCTTTTTGCTTCCCGAGCTACCCCAAAATACCTACTACCATCGGTGCCAAATTTTAGGGCTGCCTGGATCTTATTAAGCTATGCCCGGATTTGCTAGGGGCTTCCCAAATCTCCTAGGATGCTGCCTAATTCTACATCAGGGTTCATGAATATGTTCTGGGCTCCCTGGATTCTTCTTATTCTTGCCGAACCTTTCTTTCCCCTACCCAAACTGTTATGTGTTTGCCCGGATTTCCTCTGCTGCTTCTCGAGATGTTTTGTGTCTGCCCTAGCTTCATCTTCTACTTCCCAATCTGTTTTGTGGCTGACTGTGAACAAAACAGGGCTTCCCGAACTGTAGTATGCTACCCGGAAGGAGAAGTGAGAGCCCGAATGAGAGGGAGGGCTTCCCGAATGTAGGAGAGGGATTCCCTAGATCTGGGATTCTGGTGTTGCTGCTGGCCGTGGGGATTATGGTGAAAACCCTAGCTCATGGGTGTGTTATAAAAGGATATCCTATCTAGCTAAAACGCCATGCTAGGGAATAAAACATAAACTCAACCACACACTTGAAAATCCCAGTGAATAGTATTAGTCTTGAATGGAGCAACCAAGATGGTGAAGATGAAGTGTGTGTAAATATTTTGCAAGTGAAATTTATTTATAGACTTTTAATCACTTGAAGTGGTTCCCCACAAATGGGAATTTATTAATAGGGTTTTATTATTTTTCGTGTTTACCCTTTGACTTTAACTTTTAGTGGTACCAAAGGTCTTGTTGGATTTTTACTTTGACTTCTTGTGGTACAATAAGTATTCTTGTATTTTGACTTTATCCTTTTGGTATTCCTCATGAACCAAGTATTAGGGCAAGAGGTTCCTTCAAGTGTTCTGTGGTTAAGGAAAGTGGTCATAAGGGTTCTTCATTCCCACTCAAAGTACATGATCATAAATATGAAGAATTACTAATGCTTGTTACTTGAATTCCTTGTGCCACCAAGATCAGGTACTAGGTGTCTTAACCAAGGGTAGCTAATCCCTGAAGAAGGTCACATAGCCCATAGATCAAGGATAGGAGTGCATCGCATGCCCATAATCGGTCTAGGGATTATAGTGATAACCTGGTAACTGACCAGGTTCCTTAGTCCTAGGTTGCATCAATTGACTCAATGTCAAATATTTGGTAACTGACCAAGTGTCTCCATTCTCCTGGAGAATGGCCCTTGGCCCTAGGTTGAGTCCCCAGTCCTAGACTGGTTCAAATTCATGGTAACTGACCAGGTGACTCCATTCAAATAATGGCCACTCAACTCTAGGACAATTCCCCCAAATACTAGACTGGTTCAAGTTCTGGTAACTAATCAGGTGCCCCCATTCAAAGAATGGACCCTAATCCCTAGGCTGAGTCCCCCAGTCCTAGACTGGTTCAATATTCCTGGTAACTGACCAAGTTCCTCCATTCAAAGAATTCCCACTCATCTCTAGGCTGATTCCCCCAATACTAGACTGTTTCAAGTCCTTGTTAACTGACCAGGTGCCTCCATTATCCAAGAGAATGACTCTCGAAGCTACTTAGGAAAAAACAACAAGAATTTATAAGATTGCATGGACTTCCTAGGAGCATAATTCTGATAGGGATATTGAAATTGTGAGGCACTTTTGGAGGATTATATGGAAAAAATTGGGATCAATATTAAATTTTTATTAGCTTAACACCCATAGACCGATGGAAAAATATAGGTGATAAACAAAAGTTTAGGAAAAAATTTGATAATACTAGTTAGTGAACATCCCAAGCAGTGGGATCAGGTACTTGGACAAGTAGAGTTTGTTTACAATGATTCTCCAAACATGAGCAATAGCCTAAGTCCATTCTAGATAATGTATGGAATGCACCCAAGAGGAATTTATAATTTGAGAAAATTGGGTAAAGTATATATGAGAAGTGTAGATGGTGAATACTTTGATACAACTATGTAGGACTTGCATGAAAAGGTGAAGCAAAAGCTACATGAACGAAACATTACAAGTATAGGAAAAGAGAATGCTTGAAAAGAAGAGAGTTGAAATTTGTAGTTGGATATTTTGTAATGGAATACCCCATAAAGGAAAGGTTTCCCAAGGGGTAGTACAACAAATTGAAATTGAAGAAAATTGGATCCTATAAAATTTTGAGGAAGTTTTCTTCAAATCCCTATGATGTAGAGCTTCCACCTAACTTTGGAATCTCACCAATTTTCAACATTTCAGATTTGTACCCTTACAAGGAAGAGACAATATAAGTTTCAATAGATGCACCTGATACTCTAAGTGATTATATAGTACAATGGAAACACTCTCTACCTACATCTCAAACAAAACATATTGAGTCAATTTTGGATAAGATGATAATGAATAAGACAAGGAGAAAGGAGCACTTTCAATACATAGTCATGTGGAAGAATGATCCACTTGAAGATGCCATGTGGATGACTGCAATAGAGATACAACAACATGGTACTAACATTGAATAATCCATGAGAAATACCAATGAAAACGTCTTTCATTCCCCGAGAGTCTGAGGTAGGAGCATTGTTTCTTTATTTTAAAAATTTAAAATATTAATTAATATGATTTTAGAATAATCTAGTGAGAGGAGGAATCGATGTTTGTTGTAACCTATCCCAGCTAAATAAGGATCAATTTTCCTGATTATAAAATAAATATGAAGGTTAAAAGTAATTAGGGATTATATATTATTTGTTCTAATAATGGAAGATCTGAGTTCATCTTTTAAGAATTAGGGTCAATCTCCCTCACTATGTATCTAAACAAAACTGTATCCTTGTAATTGTTGAAAATAGAGAAGCATGACATGAATGGAATTGATTGAATTTGTAGTCAATTCATGTTTTTATCCCTCTCATATTTCCATTTTTCGTTGACAAATCTATTGAGTTATGTCTAAATAACCATTGTGACAATGTATTTATATAATCCCTATTCATTGTTCCACACTCAATTCTTATCTACATCAGGTGATGGTAATGCTTTCTACTGTCATATTGATGGTGGAGATTGGATTTATAGCATTTAGTCTGGCCCTTAAGTTGGATATCTCCACAAATAGTCAACCATATTGCCAAATCCCAGTTATCCATATTGAACTCAAATCAAGGCCTTTAAGTGGTTATTAGGACCCCTCAACTCTTGGATATCCAACACATCCAAGTTAGGTTCTTTCATCAACCAAAGCACCTTTCCTAAAGATGGATTCTTGGACTACAAAACATCCAACTTATCCTGATCCAATTTCCCCATTATAAAATTTTCGTTTAGAATTACTAGACTCCAGATCCCTGATCCTCCTATATTCACTTGTAAAAGAAGGAGGAATGGAAGGGTTACAAAACTAGAGAAGGAATTCAAGTGGCACATGGGAATATTCTTCCTTTTTTCTACATCAAATTTCGATGGTTACAGATCTAACGAGATCTTAATTAGTATTTTATAACAAATCTATATTTTGAGAGATGCCTTTAACCTAGTTGAAAATCATGTCAAAATCAATATATAACAATGAATCTTTGAGTCCCAAGTCTAACATTGACCATAGGATTTGAACTAAGGCTTCATATTCATCAACATAATTTTTGTTGGGGAACTAAATATAGTATGAAAAATTTAAAGTATGATCAGTAGAATATTATAGTATTTATCCAAAACCACACGCATATGAATATTTTTCTCTATTAAACTACATGGCCCATATAATATTAGTAGATCAATCATTCTTTTTACTCTCTATTGTAGTAGCATACATATAATATTGGATGGTAAGTGAAAAAATGATCCATGTGATTTTCATGCATGGTCTCTCTCCTAATACTCACCCTAGTTTGTTTATGCAAGAGCACAAGTTATGTCCCTTCCATGCAAAAAATCACTGACTTATCTTAGATTCCAAATTATCATCCAATAAACATACTATAATCCTTTGGAATGGTTGCAACAACCACTTTGATGAGCATTGTGACATGTGGCCCTTAGTGGAAGGTTACCAAATAACATTTAATTGGATCCGTCCATTTTCACAGATATACTACCATAGCCAAAAGTCTGCTATGAGGACTAGAATCATGTCAAGCTCAAGTTTATTCAAATTTTTAAGAGGCAATATATCACGACAAAATGTATGACCTGCAATGAGTTGAATATAGGTTGATCATGAATTATCAATAGCTACACCATAATTTTTTTCCCTACAGGATCATGGGGGATATGGTAGAGAATTCAATAGGGTTTGGAACTAAGGTTTCTTCAACTAGGGTTTCTACAATAACCCTAGTCTTGAAGGTCAACAAGGATGCTAAACGATTGGATTATGACAAGGAATCATTATCTAAAAGTGACATATTTATAATCAAGGAGGCGGGACATCACTTTAAAGGTTTCGTTGAGGTGGTTAGGGTTGATAAATTCGTTGAACAAGGGATTCTATTGGTCACACTCGTAACCTTTGAAAACAAAGTGAAAGTAGGTGTAGTTGACAGATCCATTTTTTTGTTAGAATGCCATACATCTTATGGAAGGATACGTACTAAATATGTCCATAGTGACGGTTTTTTTGGAGGAAACACCTTCCTTGTTGTCAAGTGACTCTAAATCTAAAAACCATACCACCTGTGAGATTTCATGTCATACATATACTCTAGGTAATGACTTATTTTCCTTAGATCCGTGGAGTGTTTTTATTACTAGTCCTCCTTTGACAAATGTATCAAGGGATCTATATTCTGATTTTGTGGAGGTACCTCATTGAGAATTTATCGGTTAAGCACTTGATCTCTCAATCCTAGAGGGTGCCACACCTATAGTTGCACAAATGGCCCGTTCCAAATTGTGAAGATGACGACATCACAAAGTGATTAGAATAAGAGAGAGTATTTGAAATTGGTAGTTGTAGAATATGTCAAAGTAGAAAAACAAATTTGATTTATTAGGTAAAAATTTGGTTAGATGATTCTTTAGGAGAAGGATATCATTGGATTATCTCAACATGTGTCTACAAAAATTCTAGAAACACATTATAGAATATGGATCGTCTTTAAATATATTAGCTAAGGGATGGATTAATTTCTCTTTCATAAATTTGCAAGTTGTGGAATCCATATTAGGGGATGTGCGGTTCTAGGGTCAAGCATATCTCACATTAAATCCATGGCATCCTCTCTTCAAATCAAGGTTAGATAAACCTACCAAGGTACTGGTTTGGTGAACTTCCCTAATTTACCTCAAGAATGTTGGATGGAGCCTCTTCCTCTCAGAACATAAAATCATATGGGAAATACTATCTAGGTCAATAACTCTAATAAAACAATTCACTGTCAAATTGTTTCTCGAATTCTAGTGGAGGTTGATAGACGAGAGCACCATTTTGATAGAGTGGAGGTGGTTTATGAAGGTAAGTCTCATTTTCAAAATTTGTATTATCAAATTCTACAATTTCATTGTGTTCATTGCCACAAATATGGAAATATTGTTGGGGATTTTCCTAATCCCTTTACAAATTAATCATGGAAGAAAAAGGATCCAACAAATACTCAAGTGGATGAAAGGGCCAATCACACTAACCCCATAAATATATACGATAGGAGTATTGTAGTGGGAGGTGTCTCCAGATCGAGCATGGCTCCACTTTCTAAAGTAGAAACAAATGTGGTGGAAGATAATACAATTAAATATCCTTAGCTAAATGTTGTCGTAATCAGAATCTTAGGTTCTAAGGTTTCATTTGAGGAATCTCCACAAAGGTATCCCGAGTCCAAGAAAGAGTTCCAACATTTGAATATGATCGTGTCCATTGCAAAAGAATTTTCCACATACACTCTTGAGGATGTACACACCATTAGCCCTATCATGACAGATGGTATGCCTCCCCCTTCTCATTTGGATTTTTTGATTGATCCTTAGTCTATTGGTCCTATCCATTGGCCCACTTGAGCTAACGAAGTCAAGACCCACAAAAAGAGAGGGTAATAGGGGTAGGAAAAAACCAGACACTTTGGCCGACTTGACACAAAATATTAGGGATAGATCTAACCTAGAATTCCCTAGTGATACTTTGGAAAATTAAAGGACCCTAGTGGAAAATAGGGTTATCTGGTTATGGGGAGAGAAAAGTTATCTCATCCAAGCAAAGTACAAATCCCCTAGATTTTACATTCAAAGAAGTGTGATGAAATTCATGACAAGAATATGTTTAGGGGATTAGGTTAAACTAATCCAAAAAACAATCTTTTAATAAAGGAAGGAAGTCCTACCTAATTCATGAGAAGGAAAAGGAACTGCTAGAAATTCAAAACGGCACACATGATTTCATATATAGGTTACTTAGGGCATAGAGCCCCCTCATGAACGTTACCTAATGATTTTACTCTCTCTAAATTTTAGAGGGATAGGTTTCCAAGTTAAATGACCAGCCTTGTGTAGATTGGTAGAAAAAGAGACGTCTTGCATTGTTTTATTGTAGGAGACTATGAGGGGAAGGGATGTAATTATTAGTGGGTTAACACCGATTTGTTTTGGATAGAATTTTGTTTCAATTGATGTTTATGGTCTTTCTAGAGGCCTCATTTATGGGTGGTATTCCACTCTAACATTAATAAGTTCTTTTTGTGTCTTCTCAAGAATATGTACATAGTCGCTACACAATGGAACATGGAATAAATTTACTGTGCTCAATTTACATGTCCCTCATAGAGGGAAAAAAGAGTTTTTGGACCATATTTTGAACCTTTGATTTCTAGATGACGGGTCAATAATTATTGGAGGGGACCTTAACTTTACCTTGATTGGTGAGGAGGTCTGGGGTGAGGTTGATTTAGTTGACTATCTAGTAATTTATTTATTACAAAGGATTGGAGAAAAAAGGCTCGATCTGGCTCTATTTGCTCCTTAGTCCACTTAGAGAAATAATAATTAAGGGTGAGCTCGTATATCAAAGAGCCTTTATCTCTCCATTGTATTAAAGTTTATCTTACAAGTTGTATATAGGTATCATACTTAGGTATCTATAGATGTGGTGTTATATCATTACCCAATTTTCCTTCAATTGGACAGGGGGAGAAAATACCACCCAACCTCTTCAAGTCCAACTTGGGGTAGCTATAAGAATCTGAATTCAAATATTTGGTAAGTAATACTTGGTTTAGTTATGACTCATATTCTCAATCATCATCTAGTGGACAATTTTCTTCATCTTTACAAAAGTTAAGGCAAAGTTTATGGGGTGGGCGATGGATTACCACAAAAATAAGACCAAACAACTACACGATATAGAGGAGGAGATCTATAAAATATACAATAAAAATTTAGCAGGAACCTTTCGCAAAGAGGAGCTGTCTAAATTGAAAAGTTGTGAAGATCAGAAAAATAAACTTCTAGTGGACCAATAAGAAAAGTGGAGATTGAAAAGCAGGTCCACCTAGATTGAGATGGGTGATGAAAACACTAAATATTTTCACTACATTATGTGGTATCACCAAAATTTCAAGACCTTATAGGATTTACAAGGTTCGGGTGGTGAGTTGTCAGGTTTTAGTAGATTGGAAAACCAAGGTGTTAACCACTTTGAAGGATTATATAAGGAGCATTCAAGAGAAAATATCATGGAGGTAATCAAAATTTATTCCTATTTATCATATTTGGTTATTGAAGATGGAACTTAGGACCTACTAGAATAAATAACCAAAGATGATATACTGGTTATTATTAATACATTTCAAAAAGACACGAGTCTTGAGAATGATGGATGGACTATTGAATTTTATTTGATATTTTTTGAATTTCTAGAAGATGGATTACTTACGGTGGTAGAGGAGGTGAGGTGGAATGGTCAAGTTCTAGGGTCTTTAAATATTACCTTTATCTCCCTTCTCCCTAAAATTGATAATTACCCACTTTCATTTGATGAGTTTCAATCCATTTCACTTTGCAATTGAATTTACAAGATTATGTCCTAAATCCTAGTCCGTCCAAAGAGATTTCTCTCTAAGGTCACCACAATTGAATAATTTGATTTTATCGAAGGTAGGTACATTCATGAACTGGTGGGATCATATGAGGAGGCACTTCATTTAATAAGTCAAAAGAAAAAGGAGGCTTTGGTGATGAAATTTGACCTCTCCAAGGTATTTGATCAAACATGTTGGTTGTACTTGAGACTTTTGTTCTTACAAATAAGTTTTGACCTCTAGGTAGTGAATGGGGTTATGTGTTGTGTATCTATAGTCACCTTTGTTTTTAATAAATTTTGTGGATTCATTTTTTAAGCTAGCTAAAGGACTTGGAAAGGGTGTACTTTGTCCCCCTATTTGTTTCTTATAGTGACTAAGGGTTTTCATGGGGCTATTCATGCCACAAAATGAGAAGGTAATTTAAAAGGTATAAATGTAAGAAGGCTAGTATATGTCACACATCTCTTATTTGTGGATGATGCATTGTGGTTAACTAACAATTCGGTTGACGAAAATATTATGAATAACATACTTGAACTATTTTGTATGGTGATAAGGATGGAGATAAACTTCCACAAATACTCTATTTGTTTCGATAGAATAAGAGAAGAAGTCACTTAGATAATTATTCATTATATGCATTTAAAAAAAATTAATTTTAGTGATGGATTGAGATACTTCGGATTTTTGTTAAAATGCTGCAGTTATGGTATAAATGATTAGAACCGATTGGTAGGAAATATAGAAGGGTGGATAAATTTTTGTGCCATTGCTATGTATCAAGGGGTGGCCACTTGGATCCCATCCATTTTATATTGTATTATTTAAGCATGTAGATTTAGATACTAAGCAAAATGGAAATACTATGAAAGAGATCAACAATCTAACAAATTCATTCAATAAATGTGCTAAACATTAATTAATACACAAAAGGGAGAAGTCAATAAGAAGAGAGAATGTTGTATTACATTAACCTTCAATGAATGAAGTAGAAAGTATAAATATGCAAGGAAATTTGAATAGGTTATGGAGGCAATTTAAATTTCTCATGCAATGCATGAGATGCTAGTTAGACTTGGCTAGAGCCAAATACCCTTTGTTAGCTATGCACTCTCTCCAACATGTTTTAAACTAACCCATGAATACCCTAAGTGGAATTAACTGTCTACATTCTAGGATAAATTGACTGCAACCAAGAGAAGGCACACTATGCAACTGAATGAAGGAACATACATTGGGGGAAATCCCTAGAAACACTCAAGGAAAGTGCAATTGTCTCATAATAGCTAAAAAATAGGTGCACAGAGTCCCTGAACAATGGAGTAAACTCCCCACATTTTCTCCCTAACTAGAACTTGCAACGTGGGACCCTAAAATCAAGGAAAATTATACCTAATTGAAGGAATTGACCTTCTTATGCCAAAATAGACTTAAGAGTTAAAAAAGGCAGATAAGGATGTTTTAGGACACTAGAGCCTAGTAGGAAGCTCCAAGTTGACTTAGAGGGCCAAATTGAAAGGGATTTGGCCCAGTAGACTCATGAGATCATAACCTAAGTCCCTAGGTAGGAGAATGGAGCTATGGAGAGGGTTATTATGCTATAACATATATTGGAGGTGATTTCGGTCTACTGGCTTTTATTAGCTCATATTCCCAAAGGTGTCCAGGAGAAGACATGGCATTTATTTTTTAATTTTATTTAGTGAGGAAATATACAAATTTGGCCTGCTTTTGAAAAGGTTGCAAGTAATTTCAGAGCTTAAACATGAAGGGGGATGGGTGCTAGGATTGTTGAATAATCAACCCTTGTACACCATAGTCTTTTTGTCAATTTCCTAGATTAGGATGATTTTGTCACTACTTTAGTGCCATGGAGATGTTATCTGGGGCCCACTAGCCACTTGATGTTCCCTAATGCATGGGTTTTTGAGATATAGAGACCAATCCCTAGATTTTAGGATCCCACTCTGAGTTATGGGAGTCCCACCTTCAGTTCACCCTCACCTGAGTGAATCCAAGCTCCAATGGACACCTTCAGCTCACCCTCACTTGAGTGCATCCAAGCTCCATTGGACACCTCCAGTTTACCCTCACTTGAGTGGAGCCAAGCTGTGATGGCCACCTTCAGTTCACCCTCACTTGAGTGGAGCCAAGATCCAATCACCACCTTTAGTTCAAATTCAGTTAGGATAAAGTTGCCCATGCACACCTACCAAGGATCAGTTAACTAATTATTAACTGATTCAGTTGTTCGTAGTTGCACTAGTGTGTCTACAATGGTGATTTTTCCTATACCAGTTATGTCTAGAGTCAGGAATTTGAATCTTCCCTGGGTAATTCAAATTTCCTCTATTGTATCATAGTGTGTTATTACACATATTAATGACTATTGTCACCAGTTTATGATGTCAAATTTGTGCTTCTTCTCTTATTCTTTTCACACTGCAATTTGATCACTCTTTACATTGCAATTAATCATCCTTCATAATTTTTTCACTGTAAGGTACTATTCATCTTGATGATCTCTTGTGATTGATAATTTTACATGGTATCAAAGCTCTGTAGGGCTATTTTATCTATGGATTGAGAGTTTTATGCAGGTTTTGTGAAGAATTCAATAAAATTGTGGTGTTGCTCCAGCTGTAGAATGGAGAATTCAACTACCTTTACACCAAGAACCCTTACACCCTGAAATTATATGGATTGGAGGGAAGATATGTAGATAGTATTGTGAAGCAAGGTTATGTACATGGTAACAAGGGAAAGGATGTCAAACCCTAGGAAACTCTACAGAAATCAAATTACTTGAACAAATTGAATGAAGCTTTTGGTTTTATGTGTATTCATATCTCCAGGGAATCGCTCTTCCATCTTGATGGCTTAAAAACCTCAAGGGAGGTCTGGATAAAGTTCAAATCTATGTTTGGAAATCAAGATGAGTTGAGAGGCCATATTTTGGAGAATGAATTAATTTCTCTTTAACCCAATAGTTTCAAAAGCATACAACAATTTTTCACCAAATTCAAGTCTTTGGTCATGCAGTGCAAACAATGTGGAATTGAAAATAAGGATGAGCAACTGGTGCTATCCATTATGAGTAAGCTTATCCCTAAATTTTCAATTTTTGTGTCCACCTTCCACTCTGGGAGACTGGCAACCCCAAATTGGAAAATTCCTTGACTTGAAGCATTCATTGAATCCCTGATCCAAGAACAAGAAAAATTGATCAAAATGGGAGCCTTGAAAGCCTCCAAGAATCAGGATATTTTGGTTTGGGAGTCAAAGAATGCAAATGCAAAAGGGAAGCATAAGGGAAAGGACAAGAAAAATCCCGAATCCAAACCAAAGGAGAAGCCTAATCCATCATATGGATCCCCAGGTTACAAGAAGGATACACAGAAGAGGTTTGAAAATACCAAGTGTACCTATTGAGAAAGGAAACCATCTAGAGAGAAGTTGTATGAAGAAAACTATAGATAAAATGGACATATTTCTTGAGAAAAACCACATTTCCCTCCCCGAAGGTGCAAGGAATACTGACTCTGGAAGAAATACATGTGATCTTGAGAGATGCCATGCACTGAAGGATGTATTCTCACAATATTAATCCTTCCTCATAGATTTTGGAGCCTACAACCACATGGTTTCATCCAAAGAGTCATTTTATTCTCTATATCTCACTGATGGTTGAAGCATTCACATGGGAGACGATTCTTAGATCCTTGCTATAGGGAAGGGCACAATACAATTCGAACATGGAGTGCTCAACAATGTTCTCTATGTACCTTCCTTAGCAACACACTTGTTATTTGTTTATCATATGACCCACACTGGTTCACCAAAGAGAGTTTTTTTGAACTAACAGAGTTGAGATCTTAGATATCTCTTTTGGGAAGATGATAGCTAAAGGTGCTGCAAACCATGCCTCCAAGGCATATGAGTTCAAACACTTTTTTCCATACATAAAAGTTATCTATTGACCCATGCCAATGAGACAAGTAGACAATTGCATGAGAGATTCAACAATATGAAATTCAAATACTTGCAACAACTGCACACTGAAGAAATGGTTGAGGGATTGCCTCTCATAAAGTTATCTCAAGGAATGTGTAATGTCTTCTTGGTAGGGAAGCATCCCAAGCAAAAGTATGATGTTTGGAAAGAATGAAGAGTTGCCTCCACACTTGATTTGATATATAGTGATGTCTCGAGACCATTCCCTATATATTTTATGAATGGATCCATAACTTTTTTACCCTCATAGATGAATATTCGAGGTTCTGTTGGATCTACTTTCTTAAGCAGAACTATGAGGTGTTTGATACTTTCAAAGTTTTCAAGGCCTTAGCTGAGAACAATGTTGGGAATAAGATCAAATAACTCATATCATAAAATGGAGGGGAGTACATCAAAAGAGAGTTTTATTATTATGTGATTTAGAAAGAATCCATATGAAACATTCAATCTCATACACACCACAAAAAAATGGTGTATCTAAGAGGAAGAACTGGTCATTGAAAAATATGGCCACCTTCTTACTTTAAGAAATGGATATTCCACCATATCTCTAGGAAGAAGCAGTGAACTATGCTTCGTACTTCTAAAATAGGGTACCTCATAATTTAGTTGCTGGGGTCACTCCATTCGAAGCACTGATGGTACATAAGATTGATGTCTCACATTTGAGGGTTGTTGGTACCAAGGCATGGGCCAAAATACCATCTTAAAAAGAAAATCCCTTCAACCCCAAAGTAACGAATTCATTGTGCTAGGATATGCATATGATGAAAATAATTCAAGTTGATGGAGATTGGAACTAGGAGATGCTTCATTAAGAGGAGTGTCTAATTTAATGAAGATCCATTGCAATATCTGCAACCAATTGGAGAGGAAGGTAATCTGCTCTACCTACACTATTTGGACATGATTATGTTTCTTCTGATGTTTCAGATTTAGAGTCTGAAGATGAGGACCAAGTTGAATTAGATATTGATGTTGAGAATGAAGATCAAGCAGATCCAGATCTAGATCTAGCACCTATTACCAACCCTAGGCCTAAATGGGATAAAAAACTCATTGAATCTGCTGGGAACATTGTTGGGGATCCATCTGACAGAAGGAGAACCAAATATCAATTTCAATATGAGAACCTTTCACTATGTCATACAGATCCACTTCTCCCAGAGAGGTGTTACATGATGGTGGGGTCTGATCCACAGTCCTACAAGGAGGATTTCCATGATCCAAGATGGCATGCATCCATTGATGAGGAATATGAGTCATTGCAGAACAATGAGACATGGGATCTTGTCTCCCTACCTCCATGGAGGAAGCTTGTCCAATGAAAATACATCAACAAATCAAAACTTGGATCTAATGGATCTACTACCAAATACAAGGATCGGTTAGTTGTAAATGGGTATTCACAACTTCATGGGTTGGACTACAATGAAACATTCACCCCTATTGCAAGAATGGATTCCTTAAGTTTGTTTTTGGCCATTGTAACTTCGAAATAATGGGAGGTACATCACATGGATGTGAAGAGTTCCTTCCTACATGGTGACTTGGAAGGATAGATATACATGGGAAATCCTGAGGGGTACACTGAATATTCTTCATTGGTATGTAGGCTAAGGAAATAATTGTATGGGCTCAATCAAGCCCCAATGGAATGGTATGCCAAAAATGAATTCATTCTTACTGTCATAGAGGTTCAAAAGGTGAAAGTATGATTTCAATGTATACATGCAACATAAGGGAGGTTGTTTATTGTTGATTGTATTGTATGTGTATGACTTTCTCAACACCAGTGTTTCATCCCCTAGATTGAGGAACATCAAGTCAACTTTGGGAAAAGTTTTTTCCATGACAAATCTAGGGATACTGAAGCAATTCATTGGCCTTTAAGTAAATAAAAAAGCTCCAGGGATCATGATTTCATAGTCCAGACACATAATTAATTTTCTCAAAAGATTTCACATGACTGATTGCAAAGCATCAACTTTTCCTTTGTTAGTTTTGTACCTAGGAATTTGTTCCCTAAGTGACTTGTTGCCTAAGTCACCTAGAAAAGGGAAAAAGGTGACCCTCACATTAAAAGCTACTTAATGAGACTTTATAAAGTTAAAGTCACTTTTTGATAAATTTAAGTGGGTGAGTAAATTTATTTAAGTGATTTAAATACATGTGATTTTTACTCTCATTGAATCTTAGCCATTGGATTGGATCTTTCTCCACCGTTGGATTAGATTCCCACTTAGGGTTTAGACAAAAAGGGTTGAGGGAGGAAAAACACTTGAGTTTTTCATTTTTGGAGAAGGAGAGACTGAGCTGAGAGAGAAGGAGGCCGAGCTAGGGCATTGGCACGATTCCCAAGAAGAGAGACTGCACAAAAATCGAGGGTACAGACTGCATTAATTGCTGGCACAAAAATCGAGGGTGTACAGAATGCATTTAATGCTGCACAAAAATCAAGATAGAGGTACAGACTGCATTTAATGCTGCACAGTTTTCGAAGTGTACGGACCGCATTTAATGCTGCACAGTTTTCAAGGGTGTATGAATTCTGTACAGTACGGATTTTGGCACAGTTTTCTAGGCATATTTTTGGCACAAAAATCGAGGTAAACTCTGCACAGTTTTCGAGATAAAACAGGGCACAGAAATCGAGGCTGTACAGTTGTACGGACTGCTGGTATTTTTCTGCACAGTTTTCAAGGCTTTGCTGGGCATGTTTTTCAAGATTTTGAGATGAAATCTTGGGTGGAGATAAGTTAAATTTTCACTGTATTTCTGTTCTGAGATTTTGTTGAAGATAATAAAATCTCTCTATCTCTCTAACTGGTTTTCCCCGTGGGGGTTTTTCCAGGGCTTGATTTTGGCCAAAAATCTCTGAGTCTATCATTTTATGGTGTGATTGTTAAATGTGTTTTTCAGCCTATTAGTGTATTTTACCGTGTGTTTAATTGTTCAGTAAAATTTCATAAGTAACCTACAGCCAATGCAAAACCGACTGTATGTGAAAACCATGAAATGTTGACATAAACCAGCAAACAGTAAAACGCAGAATTTCTTCATTCTTTCCTCTCTAGCATCAGATTGGAAGAAGTTGGTTCTACACCCCTAGTTGATAGAACTTTATATAGACAACTGATTGGTAGCTTAATGTACTTGACACATTCAATACAAGAATTTTCTTATGCTGTTAGTGTTGTTGCAAGGCACATCCAGGAACCACACGAGATGCATTGGAGGGAAACAAATCTCATCTTGCAATATGTGCAAGCTACTAGAGAGCTTGGGATTCACTATTCTGCTGGTGCTCAGTTAGACCTGGTTGGTTTTACTGACTGAGATTGGGCCGCAGACAATACTAACAAAAAATATACTTCCGAATTTGTGTGCATTTTGGGATCATGACTAATTTGTTGCTCAAGAAAGAAGCAAAACTATTGCACTCTCTTCAGCCGAGGCAGAGTACAGGGGGATGCAAATGCTTCCATTCAAGGAGTTTGGTTACATGGGATTCTCACAGAGTTTGGAATTCTCACTTCTCCTTCATAAGACATTTTATGTGATAATCAAAGTGCAACCAAGATTTCCAGTGATCAAGTACAAAAGCAATGGACCAAACACATAGAAGAAGTCCACATGCACTATATCAGGGAACTAGTGCACAACAAGACCATCACATTGCATTATTGCACTACAAAGGAGTAGGTTGTATAAATTTTTACCAAGTATTTCACTTAGAATATATTTGATTATACCATGTCTTTGCTTTGTGTGAAGGGTTGATTCAGTTCCTTAATGTTCATTTTTTGAGGGGGGGTTTTGTTTCCATGTGGTTTTCCCCATTTCCTTAGTTTCACGAGCAATAATTATTTTCATTATTGCTATAGGGTGACCTATGGTCTTATTTTCTAGGTCCTACTTTGTCCAAGTTTGGATTAATGGGGGGTGTTAGTATTATTGAATAATCCTCCCTTGTCCACCATAGTATTTTTGTTCAGTTTCCTGGCTTAGGATGATGTTGTCACTACATTAGTTCCATGGAGATGTTTTCTGGGGCCCACTAGCCACTTGATGAACCCTCATGCATGAGTTTAGGAGATCCAAATACTAATCCCTATATTTTAGGACCCAACTCTAAGTTATGTGAGTCCCACCTTTAGTTCACCCTCACCTGAGTGGAGTCATGCTCTGATGGCCACCTTTAGTTCACCTTTAGTTAGCTAATGCACTTCCTTTGCATGATTTTAGGATAAAGGAACCCATTCACATCTACAAAGGATCAATTAACTGATTCAGTTGTCCGGAGTTACACCAGAGTGTCTACAGTAGTGATTTTTCCTATGCTAGTAATGTCTAGATTCATCTAGAGTCATAGATTCGAATCCTCCTTGGGAAATTCAAATTTCCTCTATTGTATCATATTGTGTTATTACACAAATTAATGATTATTGTCACCAGTTTATGCTGTCAAATTTGTGCTTCTTCTCTGATTAATTTCACACTGCATTTTTATCACTTTTTACACTGCAATTCATGATCCTTCATAATATTTTCACTGTAAGGTATTATTCAACCCGATGTTCTCCCATGATTGATAATTTTACAATGGGGAATGAAAAAAATCACCTATTATTTTCAAGATATTGTGGCTAAAAGTATCTTAAATATAATATCCATAGCTGCATGATGGAAGTTGATCATTACTCAGGAATGTTTGGATCCCATGTCAATTATGGATTGGATTCGATCCATCATGAAAATATTTTTCCATGGATTAAACTAGTGGAAAGTGTTGGTGTTATCTTTCCCACCCATAGGTGCACATATGGCTTGTAAATTCGGAGATAATTCATGGGTATGGATGGGCGAGATGCTATAATGGGTTGTGGTTTTTCAATTTTTTTTCTAGAGGAGGTGGTTCAGACATTCCGAGGCTAGGATTATCATTACTTACATCATATTGCAGATGCAAAACATATTGACTTGTGGCATCAAGGTTGGATGTTTGCTTGACAGCTAAGGATTATTGGTGAGCATGACGTTCTCTGGATTTGATAAATCATAACACTTTACAAGGGGCATATCCGTCTAAGTGAGAATAATGATGAACTAATATGAATTTGGAACAAGGTAGGTCGCTAATATACCACGAATATGGGTTATGAAGTAGTATCCAATCCAAAGAACATAGATTCATGTTGGCGGTGGGACAAAATATGGAAGATCTAGGTGCCAAAAGAACCTATTTTTTGTGTCTCATGTTAATGGACTAGGTCCCTATTTGGGATTTATTGCAAAAGGGGAACAAACATGGCCCCATAATATACTATCTGTGTAGAGATGCAAAGGAATATGTATCTTATATTTATTTTAGATGTGCATTATTTCAATAGGTTTGGAAATACTGTAGGTGGTTTGGTGAAGACAATGTGTGGAAATTCAATATTGTGGAGGAAGGTTTGGATGTTTGGTTTAATGAAAAATTCTCTAAAAAATTACCAACCTGTCCAATTTGTGAGTATACGGGGAATATGGATTTCACATAATGCCAACTTATTTGAATACCGTCAACTATTGAATGTACATACTATTTCCTAGATTTATGCAATGGCACAAATTTTCCATTCAAAAGGGAAGATTCTGAAAGGAAGGGTAGTTGGTGAATTGATGGTGGATAAGTCATTGCCTTGGGGTTTTTCAATGTTTCATGTCAGTAATATACTTCAAAGTGTGGCTTTGGTGGGTTTCTATTACTTCATGAAAAATATTACTTTGAGCTTTGCGCTCTCTTGGTTAATGGAACGAATAATTAGGTAGAGATGTTAGCTCTACAAGACTTCTTGAAACCGGTACTTATGAAGCATATCACACACTTGCAGGTTTTTGGGGATTTATTATTTGCATAAAATGAATGAAAATATAATAAGAGGTACATGACATCACCCTCTAATCCTTATCAAAACAAATCTAATATGTTTCCTAAACTTTTCCTTCTATTTTATTCACACATAGTTCCATATTTATAGGGAACTGAATGTGCATGTTAATGCATTGTCAAAGACAGGACTATCAAAATAATTGAGTTCACTCTACCTAAAAGAAGTCAAGGATGGCATGAGCACTGATACATCTTTCATTCATGTTTTTGAGATAACATACAATATTTTTATTATGTGAAAATTGTGGATGGCTGTATTAAGGAGGAATGTGAGAACCTTTCGACTAGATAGTTTTTGGGCAACTTTTTGAGTTTATTTTGAGATAGCCTACCCATACATGAATTATGAACTGGTTGAAGGAAAAAAATATTGTTAGTTTATTTTGTTGGTTTATTTATCGTGATACCTATACTTATTTATCCTAATATTTATCGAGGTTTGTGATACCTATACTTATTTATCCTAATATTTATCGAGGTTTGTTTATCCTAATATTTATCGTGGTTTGTTTATTTATCATTGACATAATTATTTTGTTGGTTTATTTATCGTTTATCCTAATATTTTTTCTTTACAAGTCTACCCTGCATAATGCTTATCACACCTAAAGAATGTATTTTTAATTCAATCCATGAATACACATACTTTTCTTTCCTTGAATTTTTTCCCGTCACAAAAATGAGAAACTAGCGGTTCATACTTCTTCTGTAACTAAAGGAAAAATATTTTTAATAGGTAATTATGACTTGTCATATCTATGTGACTTACCCACTGGGATAATGGATTTGTATATAAAAGTAAGGTTATATTCTTGTCATATTTTCAGTTGACAATGTAAACTTGCATTCTTTTGCAACAAGTGCTTCCATGTTTATGGGATTTTATCCAATTTCTACAAGATTGAGCCTTTTCTTTTAGAAGTGGATGTGTATTTTCTCTGATGAGAATTCAAGTATTAAGGATAAACTATGCTATTCTAAACATAATTTTATTTTTAACAAGTTTGAAACCAATATTTTACCTTTTTGTCTTTGATTTAAATGGAGTCATATACTTGTAATTGAAAAATCAATTGACATTTTTTTTCTATTGTTTTGATTTCATTATTCATATTTATTTAAACCTTCACTAAATTAGATCATTAATCACTCTTGATTGTATGTTTCAAAAGTTTAATAGTATGCCTAGAAATTGATAATTAAATGATACTATAGTTAGGAAAAACCCATTCACATGTCTCAATTTTTAATTCTAGAGACATGGAAACCATGCATAATCCTATATTCACATTAATGGATAATAATAGAAAATACAACAATATTCACATCAATGGAGAATATATAGGAGTAGAATATGAGCTCTAGGGATAAATTCTATGGTTTTATCATAGTAAAGTTGTTTCGAGGGATTTTTTTTGAAAAAAGCATCAAATTCATATAATTCAATTCCCACATCTCAATGTTTATCACACTAAGTCATGCTTATCAAATTCTCTGAAATGATTCCTTAGATGATAAATTCATAGGATTTGATAACAGCAAGCATGGCAAGGAGAAAATGAACGATATAAAATGTTTATGTCAATGTTAGAGATAAAACTAAAAAAGTTGTTTGCTCCTTCGATTTTGGAAAGGAACAAGGTCACAAAAGAGAGCATGGAAAATAAGGAGGACGTTGTTTAAGCAATTTGCAACCATAACCATATCGGGTCCACCTCCACGATTATATAAAATTAAAAAAGTAGACCAGGGCATATGGTTGAAGACATTCTCTCAATCGAGTTTGAGTTTTAGGTTATGTATATGGGTCATGAAATTGTGATTTTTCATTATATACTTAGAAATGTGATGGGTCATTTTGTAGAATAAATACTAAGTCTATAGAGCCACGTGAATGTATTATATTTAAAGATCCATGAATGAATATGAATGACGATTATTGGGACCCTTAAATTTCATGTTTATACGATGAATGATGATGTTTGTTATTTGATTTATACCTATTGCATAACTCTATTATAAGTATCTTGAAGTATGCATGATGAATGTATGTCATGTTATAATGGTGAATGAATAAACTGTTTCCTAGTATATCCCTACAATTAACCCTCCTTAGCATAAAATGGTCTATAAAAGGGATATACTGGGAGGGTATATCCATTTTATGCACAAAAGGAAAAGATATATTCAATAACCTTATCCTTATGGGGATTGAAAATTATAGCACACTAGAATACAATGAACCCCTTTGTTGTCCCTTATGCAAGGACCATGGTCTTAATTTTTTACCAACAAATGGTTATGTTGCTAGGACCTGGTTTCTAACAAGACACTATTAACTGCATGGATGTACAAGTATCAAAGAGAAACATTCAAGACTGGTGTGGAGAAGAGTATCGAAGACTTCGTAATACAATAACCTGAGTTGCAAGGTTGGGCATGTTGGGGTATTTTCTGCTGACCCAGGTTCAAACTTCTTTGTCTGTTAACAAAGCCAAATATATTGGCCCGATAGAGTATAACCCCGTCGACAACACCTGCGATGCAAGTGAGGTCTCACCCAAGATATCTATGGGGATTTCCAGAAACAAGATTATGTAGTTATGTAAGGGGATTTTATTATCACAACATCATCATACCACTCGAGTGAAACCAAGCAAGGAACTTTCAACATCATACATACATCAGAGAATAAAACATATTGCTCCATCGACACACATAGACAACATGTAAGATATATAGATTCTAACACATATTAATCGACATTCCACACTATTATACCATTAGATATCCGACAAACTCATAATAGTTCATTCACATCAAACACGGATATCAAAGACACAAAGTCACATATTTAACGTGGAAACACCTACGAGAAAAACCAAAAAGGCGCTCTTCATATGGCACGAGTAATGTCTAAACGACTTTCGTCTGCGCACACACCCCGCAAACTCTCTCTAGATCATTTTTACAATCAATTAGTTTTTTCTTCTTCTCATGCTCTCATGTCTAGGTCTCTTTTCATCAGGTCCCTCTCTCTCTCTCTCTCTCTTTGGATTTCTTCTCCCTTTCTCCTCTACACGCAACTTGGATTGACCTTATAATATTTTTACAATCCTTGTTTTACCCATCGACTGGTTCTTAACTGTTAGTCGAAATGTTGTTCTACTAACTCAAAACATCCTGTTACATTAATATAGGCACTATCGAACCAATTTACAATCATACTTTATTCCCAAAATAGACTATTAGTCTAACTACCTCTTATACAAAACTATGTCAAGTTCCTGGTTTTGACTTGCTCTTCTCCTCTTTTCTCACAACTTCTTCCGTCATGGTCTTTGCTCGTCTTGCGACCATAATCTTCATTTTTCCAAACAAAATTATGCTATCTTTTACAAGGGAAAACAAGCCCCCAACACTCACTTGTGTCTTGTCTAGAGCCACTTTAGTTTGAAATTTTTGTTGGGTTTAGTTTATTCTGAAACTCCTGACATATTTTCATTACCGCTTCGGTTTCTTGTTGCACCTCTTCCTGTACTTTCTGCATTTTTTCCACAAGTTTAAAAATGATATGTTTGTAAGTTTGTATTCCTATCGCACCCTTTCATGGATTGGGTGAATTTTTCCTGTAACCTTCTCTGCTTCATTCTATAGTTCTATGAAACAGTCTGTTCATTGCTTCTATTGTGTCCGTAGTTTAGAAACCTACTGCTGTAATATTTTAAAATCAACAACCTTTCTCATATTTTCTACTGGCAACAATTTTTTCAATTCATTCTTTAGCTTATGAAAATTTGTTTCAATAGTATGAAGTTGCTCCATTACCTATTCCAGCTATGTATCATCCATCAAGGCTTCCCATGACTGATAAAAGTACTCATATTCTTTAGCATAAAGTGCCTCGACCTCCTAAATATTCTGTGCACTTTCAGTCATTTCCTTCTGTCGCGCTTCCAGTACCTCAAGGGGTGTACTGGGAGTCATCTTTGTTTCCATCTCTGCGACTCATTTGTAGAGGTTGAAAACTACCTTTCCAAGATGGAAACTTCTGGCCTTTGGAAGCATCTAAGTTGTGATTCCCTCTTCAAAGAATTCATTGCAATTAAGTGCGACAACTTGTTCCAACCTTTGCTTGTCGTCCTGCCATGTTTTTTATTTCTGCTCAGTCTCCTTGACTTTGTTTTTAAGCGATGCGATGGTATTCTTGGAGTGCTTGAGTTGGTCAAACACCACATGTTCTCTTGTCTTCATATCCTCTACTGCATTCTGCTAAATACTATGTAGTAGATACATTGGAACTACAGAAAAATAAAGACTCGCATGACCAATATCCTTGATCATGGTGTTATGTTATGGCATACCTAAGTCAATTTCCTTGGAAATGAATTAGATCTTTTTGTATGGTGGTGTCGAAGGTACCTCGATAGGTTTCTCCTCAGATAGGCCAGCTTCTTCATGCAACACAGTCGGATATGGTTCGTGGTTGACTACTACTCGAACTTCTTTTACTGTGACACAAAGAGTGTGTAGTAAGTCTGTAATGCCACTGACCAAGTCAGTGTGCCTTTCATCAATCGTTTTGCAAGTTTCATTTGTCACTTCCTCCATTTGATTTAATATGGGATTATGGGATATGGGATTTGATTTGATGTTCTGTCTGCCTTTCGCTTCTTATGACTATTCTTGGATTGTTCAGATCTTTTTTTCATATCCCCTAGTTCTAGATCTGTCGGGGTATCACTAGATTCTTCTTTGCTATCATATGGGGAGATTCTTGAGATTCCTTCTCCTTATGGGTATCCTTCCTGATTTCCTGATGTTCCGTCCTATAGTGGCTCAATTTCAGTAGATATTTGATCATCTACGACAGGTTGTATCCACTCTTTGGGCTAGTACCAAACAATTGTTTCAATATCTTCAGCAGATAGTTGAAACTATGTAGTCATCCATTGATTATAAAGGTCTCATCGCGGTTGTAGGAAGATGATGTAAGACCTGACAACAAATATTATAATGTGGTGAAACCATTTTATGGTCTCTTCAGTAAACCTTGCTTTCCAATGTAATACCTTAGTGACTCACCTTGTAAGTAGAATTCAATATTGTTATCCCTCCGACAATGCGTATTTTCCTTACATACCAGAGGTTCTGGTATTGTTCCCCTCGACATGGTACATGAACATACACCCCCTGGTTTTTCGACGACTCTTCCCATGCAAAAAATGAGATCAAAATTAAAATTCATGAATAATTAAAAGGATTACCCTTTTTTTGAGCATCAGTGGAATCTACTAGTAATTCATTAAATAAGTAGGTTGGCCAGTTCATTTGGATGCCTACAACACATTTCTCTACTGCAGTAATCGTTCTAAAGATACACTGGTTTGGTCGCATCTTCCTTTTCATCTTGCTTGATAAGACTTTTGCGGAAAAATGAACAACAATGTCATTGATAGAGGCAATGGAGAAGCCTCTCTTATCTCTGGACAAGTTATATTTTTCTTTCATCTGATTGAAAAGACCCATATCATGTTCCTTTCCAGTGAGGAAGGGTGCTAGGTTGACCCCTGTAAGAGGAAGTCATGTTATTGAGTCTATTAGGTCTACATCCACTAAGTTTTTTTTATTCATCCAGAAGCATCCTCCATGGAAACACACCAACAAGTTCTTGACACACATATTTACTTTTGCAGTGTGACCAAAATGTGGCATATGCATCAACAACAATTATTATGACTTGTGTAGTCCTCTTTCCCATTCCATTGGGACCAAGTGAATAGGTCTATCTTTAGTCTCTTGCATAGTTGTCATGTACCACGACATGTTGAGTTTAAGTTACTTTCGCAGATCATGGTCCATGAATCCCATTTTCTTCAAGTTCGAAAGAATGTCTGTCGTCAAATGGAATCCTTTTGGGATGATTAGATTTACCAGTGAATATTTGGAATTCTTACTAATAGTGACTTTAGGTGCCTCATATGTCCTTGGTGGAATATAACTAAGAAACATGGTTTCCGACCGAGATCCTATTTCTTTAGCATCATGGGGTGATTTTTTTCTTTGTTTATGAGCAGTTCCATAGCCAATTTGTTTTATTCTTGATGGGATGGCCTGTGCTGATCGTGAAATAACTTATGGAGCCTCTTGAATATTAAGAATGGTGGGAGGAACCTCCATACCAGATGCATGAACAATACATGTGCTCAACACAGGTATTTCCATTAAAGTCAAATGGATTCAAATTCAAAGTAGTTGTAGAAAGATAACTCAACTCAAGAAGTTAGTCAGTTGGATGAAAATGAATGAAAACACTTCGGCATGAAGATGAAATAAGTTTACGCATGCTATAATTCATTCTCTTACGTGAGTATGCAATAAATGGAGAAGGAGGAGACTAATTCTGTCACATGGAGCAATCTTTCCAATCATCGCAATAAGAACCATCAATCAAACCATCACTTCTCTTGTTAGGACAACATGTAGTTATTATGCATTAATGGTAGATGTGACCAAAAAAAATTCCACCAAAATCCCCCGTTACCTTAAATTAACTATTATGCAATTGTCACTTGTGACAAAAGTCCATCGTTCGACAACAACCTTCTTGTGACATAAATTCTCTTACGAAAGACCTATAGTCTGCGACAACATTCTATACTTGTGACAAAAATTCTCTTGTGACAAACCTATAGTCTACAACAACATTCTATACTTGCGACAAATTAATAAACTTACGATTTTTTTTTTATATTTTTACCTTCCTTTTTTTTTCCAGTCGGCCGAACTATTGCTATCTTGATAAGGATTTAGCTGACTTCCATTTACCAAGCCCTTGAAGGGTGTACCATCTAAATTCTGTAACTAGACTACACCTCCTTCAGTGATACGAATGACAACATATTGTCCCAGCCAATGTGTTTGAAACTTGCCAGGATGCTTAAAAAAATTACTGTCATATAGGAGGAAAAGATCTCCGATTTGGAACTGCTTAAATTTAATGTGATGGTCGTGCCAAGATTTCTATCACTCCTTCTAGATACACCGATGATAACCTATGACAAATCAATATTCTTCCCATTGTACCAAATGTGACAATATTTCCTCTACGTCACCAACATCTGTCATCTCAGTAACCACAACTATCCTGATATTGGGTACAATATAGTCTAGCGGCATGACAACTTCTTGTCCATAAACCAATCTAAGTAGAATTTGTCCTGTCAAATTTTTGCAGGTTGTGTGATAAGCCCATAATACCATAGGTGTCTTCTAATCCCAATCATCCCTCTGAACATTACATATTTTTGTCAATGCATTCTCCAAGATATTATTGAATGCTTCGACAAAACCATTGGCTTTTGGGTGATATATAGTTGTCTTCCTGTGCTGAATATGAAATTCCTTAGTTAATTTGTTAATCAATCGATTCAAAAAATGTGCACCTTGATAGCTTACCAAAATTTATGGACATCCAAATCGGGTCACAACATGGTAAAAAAAAATCTTGCAGTAGTTGCAACAGTAAAATCCTTTACTGATGCTGCTTCAGCCCATCTAGTTAAGTAGTATGTCGCAGTGATTATATAACATGCACCCTTTCATTTTCTTGGTGGGTTAATGGGACCCACAAAGTCAACTGCCCATTTATCAAATGCTTGCAAAGTCACTTGTGACACCAGTGACATCTCATCTCGTCATGATGGTTTTCTAGTTCTTTGACAAATATCACATCTGCGACAATAATCCCTAGTGTCTGCATGCATAGTAGGCCACCACAATCCTTCATGTAATAGCTTGCACACTGTTGCCTTTCCTGCATATTGACCTCCTGTGACACCAACATGTTCTTCATATAATACCAACGGTCACTCATGTTCCAAAATACAACGACAAAGTATTTCATATGGTCCCATCTTATATAATTTCCCCACGATCATCTGGAAATCTGTGACTTTTACAATTAATTGCTTCTTCTGTGATGTACTAAAGCCTTCTGGTGCATATTTGGTAGTTAAAAGATGTACAATATCTCTATAGTGATCGTTAATCATCTTAACTGAAAACTTATGTGTGTCAAGGATATTATAGTCAATATTCACATGCTCTTCTCCACTTTCTAACCTCAACAGATGGTCCGGTCCTGAATTTAGTCGACCCAATTTGACAATAATCTCAAAAATCAAATTCTTGGAAAAGGAGAAGCCATCGACAAATCCCCCCCAAAATTGGCATATTAACCAAATAATTCAATGTAGAATGATCTACATACATCTTGAAGTGTCCTCTTAACAGATAATGTTGAAACTTTTGGAGAGCATAGACCATAGCAAGTCCTTCTCTTCCGGTAGTAGTATAGTTTCTTTCCACCGCCAACAATTATCTATTAGAAAATGCAATAGGGTGATCAATAGAACCCTCACCTCGATGTGCAAGTACAATGCCAAGCGCGACAGATGAAACATAAACATGTACATGAAATTATTTTTTCTAGTATGGAAATACCAATATAGGTGTTGTAACCATCTTATTTTTAAGAACATCCAAACTCTCTTGACATTTCTCATTCCATTGAAACTTGTCATCTTTCTTCAACTATTTTTCCATAGGAGCGGTAATGTGGTGGTAACCTTTACATATCCTCTGATGAATTTTCTATAATACCTCATATGTCCCAAGGTAGTTCTCAGTTGTTTGACTATCACGGATGGTGGTAGGTCAAAAATAATCACAGTCTTGGCAGAGTCCATCAGTATTCTATCTCGACAAACCACATGACCCAACAAGATGCCAAAAGGGGCGCAAAAAATGAACTTCTTTAAATTAAGATAAATCTATAACTATCTAAATAAGTTGAGCATCATTCTGATACTCTCGATGTGATCTTTTACTAGTCCATATACCGTCTAGTCATCAAAGTATACTTCAATAAATTTATGGATGCAATGTTTAAAAGTAGCTGCAACTATTTTAGAAAAAAAAGGCAGGAGTATTATTGAGAACAAAGGGCATTACCATGTACTGGAAGCATCCCCATTCTGTTGCAAAGGTGTTTTTGTACTGATCCTCCTTTGCAATCCTTATCTAATGGTAACCATAGAATCCATTAGTAAATGGATATACTTCTTGTCCTTCGACGCTTTCCAACACTTCATCTGTAAATAGGGTCGAAAATGGATCATGCAGGAAAGCATCATTTAACTTCCTCAGATCGACACAGATATGAACTTCACCAGTTTTCTTGTTTTCCACTACCATAGGACTAATCCATTTAGATTCCTCAACAGGTTCTATAATCCCTACATATAGCATTCAGTCTAAGTATATATTGAATTTTTCTTTATATCTTGGATTGAATCGATACGGTCGTTGTTTGATAGGTTTGGCATCGGGCTTCAAGGGAATCTTAATTTCTGCAAGATCACCAACAATTCCCTTTATTATGCAATTTTGTGGGGAACAAATCCTATAATTCATGTAATAAATTAGTAATATTCCCTACGGTCTCATCATCCCAATAGTCTCTGATATTGGCTTTGGGTTCTCCGAAGAAACAATATTTACTTTCTTTACTTTAAGAGGATTCATAAACTTGTCACTTGATACGCCTAACCCCTCCACTGATAGAGTACCCTCAGATTCAGGAATATTTATGTTGTGTGGATCGTCATCATAAGGTTCACCTGTTATATTGTAGCACTCCATCCAATGTTGAATGGTTGCATTGCTCTGATGGAAACTTGTCATTGACATAAGAATGTCTTCAAAGATATTAGTTTTGATTATTTGCATAGTAGCATCGATTGTCGGGTTATCATTAGTGAACTCAAATGTATACATGACATTGATAGCTATCTCTTCCCAGTCAACTATTTATTGTCGTAGCTCAACCGACATATACCAGTTTCTCGGTAGCATGTAAAATGTGTGTACAAACTAATGCAACCAAACCTCTCATGGAGACGTATCCTGTGTCACGTGACAATGCTCAATATGCTTGTCATGATTAGTTAGTCCTGTATATTTTTGACCAGTATAGAGCACTTACTCTCCAAATCATACTTTCGACAACCTTTGACATTGAGGACATTATGAAATAGAATTATTATGAGCAACCCACCATCTTGCAGGTGTAGCCTTCAATGAAACATCCAGGGATAACAAGCAATGAGGTTCAAATACTTTCTTTTGAAACACTGTAAGAAAATATTCCAAGTTAGGAAAACCTTCATAGGCAAGTAGATTACATACCTCAGTACCTAACCGTCACACAAATTTCATGATTCTTGCACATTTTTGCATTGATAATTCATGTAATCGATTCTTCCACTTCTATAGAGCTTATCCTGAGTATGAGGAGTAGAAACTAATACTTCGCCAACTAAGTTTTCCATCGGTTATCGGATTAGCATAGTCATCCATTGCAAAATTAATATTGTAGATATGATCTAGATATCCATCTTATCCTTCACTGTTTACCTGCTCGATATATTTATGGCCTTCCCGAGGATCAGTTGGAGCGACACTCATAGTTATACATCCTCACAACAGTCATTCGAAGTGCTTAAAGAGGAATTATTGTCAACTCCTCTATTGTTCCTACCATATTACACTAAGGACTTTATATTGTATCTAGTTGCATTAGATTCTACAGTTGGCGTAGTGCTGGTTTAGGAAGGTGATCAACTCCAAGAGCATGTCATTTATTATCTCAGTCGAGCTTTGGCATGGCCTAAACTTCGATACTCACACGTAGAGAAGTTGTATTTAGGGGCAGTAAATGTCATTCAAAGGTTGTGTCACTATATATTACTTCGAACAACCACTGTAGTTGTGGATGTGAACCATTTCCAGTATGTTTTATCTTGACAAATAATCGGAGGAAAATTCAATAAATGGATCGTCATACTTCAAGAGTTTGACTTGGATTTTCAATCCACCAAATTCAAAAAGTCATTGGTATTCGCGGAGCTTATATCTGTGTTCCCTAGTGATCAAAACATTGTGATGAAAAATGAGTCACTCCCTAATGAAAACATCTTCTTAATATCAACCACTAATCCTTGGTATAGAGATATTCTGATATATCTTCGAACTCTGAAGTGTCCCATGACCTACTCGTGAGAAGAGCGACGCAAGCTACAAATGAACGTTAAAAACTACCTCATTATTGGTGATACGCTATATATAAGAGGGGTAGACTCAATTCTGCATCGATGTCTTACTCATGAGGAGGTCGAGTTAATCCGAAATGATTTCCATAGTGGAGCACACATGGGGGTCATTTATCTAGGTTAGCAATGACCTAGAAAATATTGCATGCCAGTTATTTTTGGCACACCATCTTTAAAGATTGTGTAGAAGTTGTTAAGCGTTGTCATCATTTTCATCATTATACCATAAATATGTGGTCACATCCCGCTCCACTTTTTCCCATCATCATGGTGGGACTCTTCACTAAATGGGGGGTAGATTTCATGACATGCAACCCAGTTTCGATTGGGGGGCATAAGTATATCATTGTCATTGTTGACTACTTCACTAAGTGGGAAAAGGAAATGCCTGCCTTCAAATTTGATGGTGATACTGCGGCTTATTTTGTATTCAACCAAATTACTTCCATATTCGGTATCCCAAAACAAATCGTCACAGACCATGGCAGTCACTTCCAGAACAAGATGATGACTAAATTTACTACTTTGCTCGATTTCAAACAAGATCACTCATCTTCATCTTACCCGCAGGTGAATGGAAAAGAATTTTAAAACCATTCTGAAGCGAACCATTAATGCTAGTAGGTCAAATTGGCACATCATGCTTTATCCGACGCTTTGGGCATACTGAACCACGGTCACGACCGCCACAGGTTTTTCACCTTTCCAACTCGTTCATGGGGTGGAAACGGTCACACCAATCGAATGCGAGAAACCATCGTTGAAACTCATGATATAGTTGCTACTCAAGGCTTCTACTCTAGAAGAATGCTTGTTGCATTTAGAATATCAAGATGAACAACGTAGAGATGTGCTTACAACAAACGAGGCACATAAGCAACAAGTGAAAAGCCAGTATGAAAAACTTGTTAAACCTAGGATACTTTCCGAAGGAGACCTTGTTTTGGTTTACGACCAAGACAAGGAACCTTGGGGGCGAGAAAATTCAAGTCAATGTGGCTAGGACCGTATATTGTATCTAAAGTCTTGAAGAAGGGAGCGTATGAATTGATAGATTACGATGGGAATAAGTTGTTGGAGACCCAAGTAAAATTATTATTCTTAGGCTACATGCTTTTTCTTGTATATATTTGTATAACTTTATACATTCTTATATTTTAGTGTTTCTTATGTAAATCCAGTTTTGTTTCAGATGTCCATAGAGAGCTTCATACAATTCGTTGATGGTACAAGCCGACACACTTGCAACCTTGCCTCAGCCACTTGGGTCATCTATGCACCCACATGACAACTAGTTACCTCTGGAGGCGCCCGTTTAGGTCCTGCCACTAACAATATGGCCAAGTATAGTTCTGTCATTGAGTTGTTAAGGGACATTTCTTCACATGGTATTTTGTGTCTTGAGGTTAGACTTGATTCCGAGTTAGTTGTTTCTCAGCTTAATGGTGATTATCAAGCGAAGCATCCTACTTTACTTCGTCAATTATTAAGAATTAGATTGCTTGAGAGACATTTTGATTACATTATATACAAACACATTTTGAGACATCAAAATACAGTAACTGACTCATATGCAAATTATATCCTCGATTGGCATTTGTCACATACATTGTAAAAAATAACCAGATGTACAAATAGAAACACATGTAAATAAGTCATCATATATATGTGTGTGTGTCCATAATATCGAGTCCTGGTCCAGATATCCAGTCATAAATACATCACAAAATACAAAATTGGGATCACAATCCCTCATGATCATAAAAACACTAAGGAGACTCTGAAGCCTCAATTTCCTCTGCCATCGCCTCTTGGTAACAGAGGACTTTCCTAGACACCTTCTGGAGTAGGCGTAACCATACGGGGGGCACTCCTACAACATGTTCCTGCATGTCTATGGATATCTTATCCATCATAAGGGTAGGAATGCCATGTGTAAGACGAGCCATTTTTCCCTCAATAGTCCTGAGCATGGCATCAACACCACCTCCCTCAATCAGTCATGCATAAGTCCTTGGTTGCCCATTCAATCGAACCAGTCCAATGTATGCATCATACAATTTTTTACTCATATGCGCAAAAATACATGTGTATAAACTTATTCACAATATTTTCATAAAAATAAAATATATGAAAAGAAAAAGACTTACCCATCTCTCCCCATGCCTCTTTGGGAGGTAGCATAAGCTCTAGATCACCTCAGAATTCTAACTCAACATATGGAAATTGCTCGAAAGCTGGCACCTGCCGACTCCACCATGAGTGGAAGTCATCATCATATCCACCTCGGATATCTCCACCACATTGTCTCACTAGGACATCTACCTGACTAGTAATCCTAGGATCACAAGGATGTGGATGAGGAAGAGTCACCTTGTGGCTTAAGGCTGGAACACGCTTGAAGAATAAGGCCGTCAAGATTTTAGGATACCCGAAGTTCTTCTTCTTTCCAATTTTATAATCACTGAATTATTTCTTCATATTGATAGCAAGGTGCATGTGGTTATGAGTGCCCAAATGCACACCTAGGTGCATGTGGTTATGAGTGCCCAAATGCAAAGATGGCACATCGACAACTCGTGTAATAGTACCCACAATGACCTTTTGCAATCTAGGCACGTAATAAGTGTTCATGCGGTCTTGAACACTCAGTGGGTCACCACCACGATCAGAACCACTTAGGTTCATAGCCACCTCTCAATGTGATAAACTTGTGATAAAATATATATCCTCAACAGTAATATCCAATGTCTCATCGTGAAGGTCAAATACACCCTACTTAGGATCTCAGTACCTCACCAAGGTCTCCAACAATATAGGTTGGGCATGCATATTAGCCGCATGGAAGAACTTTAGGAAACCACACCACCAAAGGGCATTTAAGGTCAAAATATCGTGCATGGCTTCACGATCCATATCCTCATGTTCTTTCTCACGCCATTCAAGCACCATTTTCTGCAAAAAACCATGAATTTTGGATGAATTATCATGTTTTATACACAACCCAAAGACTACACGTGTGTAGAGTATAACACAACGCATACCATATGTGAGTACCCAACTATCCACCAGCGTATTTTTTGTGAATACGTGATTTTACAAGAGGCTACTTGCGTATCCCATGTTTTATGATTTTTAACTTGCCAAAACATAAATAATTGCAAGAAAATGTAATGAACAATATATATATATATAAGATAAGATAAGAGATGATATTACATTGAGAATGTTTGCTTGTATAAATACCCATGCTAGGTGTCGTTTCATAAAAAGGCATAACCATTCATCAAGGTGTCTCCTTGATGAATGGTTATGCCTTTTTATGAAACGACACCTAGCATGGGTATTTATACAAGCAAACATTCTCAATGTAATATCATCTCTTATCTTATCAATATATATATTATTTATTCATGGAGTATTGTAATCTGCCTTATTTGTGCTGGTTATTTCCTTAAGAAACAATTTTGTTGTTTTATACACAGCCCAAAGACTACACATGTGCAGTGTGTAACACAACGTGTACAATATGTGAGTACCCAACTATCCGCCCGTGTATTTTTTGTGAATACATGAGTTTACAAGAGGCTACCCACGTATCCCACGTTTTATCATTTTTAACTTGCCAAAACATAAAAAATTGCAAGAGAAACTTGAAATAAATGGCCTGAAAAGAAAGAGAGGAGAGAGAAGAATTACCTACAACTTGTGTATCCCATGTTTTATCATTTTTAACTTGCCAAAACATCAAAAATTGCATGTGAAACTTGAAATATATGGCATGAAAAGAAAGAGAGGAGAGAGAAGACTTACCTGCAACTTGCGGAATCAAATTTGGTCCACTAGATTGATCGTACCAAGCATTTGAAGATGCAGGGTTGTTTTGCACTATTCCAAGGTAAAAACCAAATGACTTGGTTTTTTAAACCAAAGTTTATATTCATGGTAAAAAAAAAACCCACTTTATATAGTTTTTTTGTTGATTTTAAATCCTATAACTAATGTTGTTTCGACTTTTTCCTAGATATTGAACATTATACCTCGGCATATAAGGTAGGATATTGTCACATTGTTTTTTTTTCATCTATACCTTGTCCCATTTTAAGCTGTAGGATCCCTTTTTATACAAGGACTCTGATGTGTCGCCTCCTAATATCATTCAATCACCGTTGTTCTTCCATGGATTAGAGGCTTCCTAACATGGTTACCATAGTTAGAATCTTTCTTGTCATTTTGGTACCCATGTTGCACGTTGCTAGGACTCGAGAGCCTTATTAGTTTCTATTACATGCGAAAAGATAAGCCTCATACTCTTCCTTTTTGCTGACTACCCCTTGGTATAGGCTCCCATCACATGGAGTTATCTTTAAGCTATGGTATGACTCCTTAAACATGACTAGATTGTTGAGTTTACTTGTTATTTCAAACTCGTTAAAGGAATAGAAATATCATCCACATTGGTATAAGCTTAACCATTTTGTGGACCATGTGGATTTTTTACGAAAAACGAATACTCTAGTTCACTATGACTAGAGCAGTATTTTAAGATATAGTTTTATCTATTTTTCAAGCCTGAAAGACTAAATTTACGAAAAAATGAACCTATTTGAGCCTACTTTTTCTTTTTTGTCCTCTGGTTTAAACAATGAAAAAGATTCTGAGCATTCTTTATGCCATTGTCATGCCCGCTAAAACCTCAGTACAAAGCATCAAGTTTAATGTTGGTTTCCCCATACTTGTAAATAAATGGAACAACCTGAGTGGTTTTTCCTTCCTTCACACTCGTTAAACTAAGGATGTATGCTTGCTCTTGAATGAGCGTCGGTATGGTGAACGTTTACCCATTTTTCGGACCTTCGCGACTAACTATGAAAAGTTAATACCTTGGTTCTTCTAAGCTTAAGAGAGTTCTCCTCTGGATTGTTTTATATTTTTTCAGACTTTGGAGACTAACTTTACGAAAACGTTTCCCCCCAGACTTTTCTTAGGCATTTTCATACTCTCAAATTATGAAAACACAATCGAGCAATCCACTAATTCGGGATCGTAAAATCCAGGGATCAATGATTTATCAAGAATTATTCTATCTCTTCTTCAAGCTTGTTCAAAATAAAGAAGGCCTCGAGTTTTCTTTCTTGGACTCGTTAAACCTTTACAAGAAAGTGTAAATTTTTCAGCACTCTCCCAACCCGGTTTCAACCTCCATTTTAAACATTGTTTAATGCTCAACCCAATTTACTTTGTGCTACAAATTAAGTTATTTCTCATAAACAATATATGACTGAAACACAAGAAGAACTTTTACAAATTTAAAGAGGAGCAATTAAAAACTCATTCACACATAAAAAATCAGACTCAAGATTTTTTTGTCAAATGGCCTAGGAAAAACCCCAACCTCCAGGGTAAACCTGTTCTAGAGAGAGAGTATTTTATTTTCTGCAATAAAATGAAAGTACAACGAAAAAACAGAAATAAACTTATCTCAACCATAGTGCTCAGCAAATTGACTGAATTCAAAAATTTTACAATCAAAATTTTTGCCAACTTGTTGCCTCGAAAACTGTGTCAAATTGATTGTACTGACTACCTCGATTTTCGTGCCCACTGTACAGACTGTATGGAATTGTATGGACTGTACAGAATTCTGCGTCCATGAAATTTTTTCTCTTTTCGAAAATCATGACCAAAAAAATATGCCTCGAAAAACGTGCCCAAATTTTTTCTTGAGAAACACGATGTACAGAAATGTATTTTGTTGTTGTTGTACAGTCTTGGAAAACATGCCCTCTGCTCTTCTCTCTCAACCTGCAATTTCTCTCCTTCTGTGCTCTCCAACTCTCATGAAAAACATAATGAGACTCAAATGCCTTCCCTTGCCTTTTTGGTGTTTAAATGAGGAAGTTGAATAGTTATCTAATCCGAGGGCCCAAAATGAATTAAATGGATGGATGAGATTAAATGCACTTTTAATTCTCTCCAAAACTAATTTCACTCACCTCACTTAAATTTATCAAAAAATCACTTTATTCTCTAAAGTGAAAATTAAAACTCATCTCAAGTTATTAATTGCAAGGGTCACTTTAATTTTCCCTTTTTAACGACTTAGGAAAAAATCACTAGGGGGACACTTTCCTAGGTACAAAAATCAACACTCCCTCTTATCGAGGAAGGTGTTCTGCACCACACCCAAATTTTCTCTTAAATGAATGAACTTGCCTCTTAAAAGAGACTTTGTTAGGATATCTACAACATCCTCATCAGTGGAAATGTACTGCAACTCCACAACTCTTCTCTGAACATAATCACGGATGAAATGGTATCTGATCTTAATATGCTTTGACCTATCATGAAATACAAGATTCTTAGAGAGCTGGATGCAACTCTGATTGTCACAGTAAATCATTATAGGCCTCAGCTCCTGATCAAATAAATCCACCAATAACTTGTGAATCCATAGTGCCTCGCAACTAGCTTAACTAGCTTCCATGTACTCGACCTCTGTAGAACTCAAAGCAACACACTTTTTCTTCCTACTAAACTACGACACTACTGTCGAGCCCAAACTGAAACAACATCCAGAAGTGTTCTTCTGGTCTGCCACACTACCTGCCTAATTTGAATCCGTGAAGCCAATCAATATAACCCCATCCAATCTCCTATAATCTAGACCATAATCCACTGTACCTGCAATGTATCTCAACACATGTTTTGCAGAAACCCAGTGCACTCTCCTAGACTCCACCATGAACTGACTGAGAGTGTTCACCAAAAAACAAAAATCTGGCCTAGAGTTGACTAGATACATCAACGAACCTATGAGCTGACAATATAAGGTAAGATCCACCAACTCTCCCTCAAAAGCATGAAGCTTCTTCCAAATGGTGACCATAGGTGTAGACATCGACCTGCAATCCTCCATCCGAAATCTCCTCAAAATATCTACTGCATACTTTCCCTGCCCTAGGAAAATATGACCAGGCTCATGCCAAACCTCCAATCCCAAAAAATAATGCATCAACCCGATGTCAGTCATCTCATACTCTGAAGCAAGATCTCTGTTGCAAAGTGCAATAGGTCTATCCTAAACTATGATAAACAAATCATCCACATACAATAGAAGAATGAGTGGATCATCTCCAACCCTGATGAAATATAGATTCGGATCAACCTCACTCTTCTGAAAACCCATCGATAGTAAGTAAGAGTCTATCCGGGAATACCAAGATCGAGGAGCTTGTGTCAGCCCATACGAGGCTTTCTTTAGCCTGCACACATGAGACTCTCTCCCATGAATCTCAAAGCCTTATGGCTTCTCCAGAAAAACCTTCTCCTGTATGACTCCATTGAGAAATGCAGTCTTCACATCCATCTGATGGATCTTCCAACCCATTTCTGCAGCAATGGAAATCAATGATATGATAGAAGTATAACGAGCAACCTGTGCAAAGGTCTCATCATAATCAACTCCCTCTACTGGTGAGAACCCCCGTGCCACAAAACGAGCCTCGTATTTCTCCACACTGTCATATGCAGCATGCTTTACCTTGTAAAGCCATCGATAAGTCACCATTGACTTCCCATGAGGTCTCGGAACAATATCCCAAACATTGTTCTTCATGATGGACTGGTACTCTTCCATCATGGCATCTCTCCAAACATGATGTTGAGAGGCCTCCTCAAAAGTAGATGGCTCTGAATCACAAAGACTAGCAACCAATGGCATACCCAACCTGTCTGGCATCACTATATCCCTCACTGGTTCCTTGGGCGTTCCAAACTCATTAGATTCCTTCAGGGTCTCCTAAAGCCATTTAGGCTTCTTCTTCCTTGAAGGTTGGTCCCAAACTGGTCTGTCATCAACTGAGGAATTCCCAGAAGTAGAAGGCCCATAAATCTGTGTACCAAGAGTTGGTGAACCAACAACTGATGAACTATGTGATCTCGTAGCTCTGTATGGTGAACCTATGACCTGAGAACGAAAACTTGCCCCCAAAGAACCTAATGGTTGAACCACTGAACCTGAAGATCATGCGCTTGTACTTTGTGGTCCAGTAACCCCGAAAACCTGTGAACCTGTCATATGTACTGAAGGTACCTATGAAACTACCTGAGGTGTGGGAACCTGCTGCTCTCCCTGCACTGATTCTCTGGACTTCATGAAGGCCCGCTCCTCCTCAAATCTCACTTCCCGCCTCATAACAACCTTCCTCAGAGAAGGAAGATAAATGCAGAAGGCCTTTCAAGTCTCATCATATCCCACAAAGATGACTCTCTATTGTGGTCTCAAGCTTTGTTCTCTTCTCAGAAGGGACATGTGAAAAAGTTAGGCAACCAAATATACAAAAAATGACTCACCTCGGGATTCTTTCCTGTGAACATCTCCTCAAGAGTCTTATTCCCCAAGGAACAATGGAGACTCCTCTTCTAAAGGTATACAACTATACTACATGCCTGTTCCCAAAGAAAGAAAGGAAGTGACTGATCGTGTAACATGGCTCTCGCTGCTACAACAATAAATCGATTCTTCATTTCCACCACTCCATTCTTCTCATGAGTGTATGGTACTGTCAACTGTCTCTAAATTCTATCATGTCTACAATACTCATCGAAATCCTTGGAGGTATGCTCACCCCCGTTATCTGATCTGAGTGCTCGAATCCTCCTCCCCATCTAGTTCTCCACAATAGCTTTGAACTCTTGGAACCTCTGCAAGACCTCCTCATATTTCTTGCTCCTTGGGAAGTAGATCTAGCTCTTCCTGGAATGGTCATCGATGAATGTGACACAATACTCAAAACCTCTCAAAGAAACAACTGACAATAGGACCACACAAGTCAGAATATCAAATCAGGTACTCATGTTGACCTGTTATCACTGTTTGTAAAAACAGTCTTGGTGTACTTTCCTAAAGCACGCCCCCTGCATACATCAATGTGCTCGGTGTTGAACTTAGGAAACCATGTAACCATGTACCTCAACATCCTCAAATATGGATGATGCAGATGAGCCATCCTCACATGCCATAGCTCACAAAGCTAACTGTCGTTGCTATGTGTCAGAGCATGTTGGGGCTAAAACAAGAGCTTGTACATTTTCCCACATCTGACTCCAATGGTGTAAGAGGCAGATGGTCCTGTAGTCTTGGTAAAAACACACACATGTCCATCCAGGAAAGACACCCCAAGACCCCTATCCTCGATCATGGAAACTGATATCAAGTTCTTCTTCAGCCTAGGTACAAATAATAAGCCCCTCAAATTCATGGTACTCATGGACTCTCTCTGAAATATAATGGTCCCACACCCAACAACTCTGAAAACTATGTCATCCCCCAACACGACCTCCACATCTATCCCTGCTTGTGAAATATCGGAGAACATCTCTCGAGCACATTTCATGTGACTCGAAGCTCCACTGTCAATATACCGCGTGTTAGTGGTGGATGCACTGAAAGAATGGCCAATCAACAAAGAATAATCCGTCTCAATATCAATGACTCCAATGGTGATGATGGATGCTCTCTCTCTATCAACATGCCCAGCACAGAGAGAGAAATATGTCTAAAATTTAGCTGTAAACTCCTCAACCTCTCCTAAAGTTGTTGTCTATTGATGTTGCTTCTTCTTCTGTGGGCACTGTCCAACATAGTGCCCAAGCTTCTGTCAAGCAAAGCACTTTATAGTGCTCAAGTCCTTCTTCTGTCCTGCTTAGCCCCACCCATATTGGGGCCCTTCTTGAACGTCTTCTTTCCCTTGGTAGTCAAAGCCACATTCTCTGCATCCTCCCTGCTAGTAGAAGAGATCCCCTGCACAAAGCCTCTCTGGGTCTCTTCCTGAACAAAAACATCCCAAATCCTGTCCTAAGAAGGAAAGTTCTCCCTGACGACTATAGCCTCCACAAAAACAACACAAGGCTTTGCAACCCCATTCAAAGTTGTCCGCACTAGCTCGGAACCAAGAACAACCTCCCCTACTACTGCAAGCTCATCTCTCACCTGATATCCTTGTAAGGTAGGGAATCGCTCCCTCAGCTTTGGCCATCTTGATACTCTTCAATTTCTCTCTCAAAACCATTTTCCTATTTTCATTTGAGATTTGAAACAAGTTGGTCAAAGCATCCCACATCCGATATGCACAGGTTTTACTAGAAATGTGTGGGATCACATGATCTTTAACTGCATCCATAATGATCATTCTAGCCTTAATGTCCTTCTTGTTAAAGGCAGAAAGTGTTTGTGCATCGGTGGAAGCAGGAACAACAATAGGATTTGTTGTTTTATTGGTAACCACTTCATCGCATAACTCATTTTCCTCCAATATAAGCATTACTCTAGCTTTCAATAGGACAAAATTCCCAGCCCCATCAAGCGTATCCTCCAACCTAAGTCTTGTTGCCATTTTCACTGCAAAGTTCAAGTCTTAACAAGGTGCTGCCCACTGACAAAAGAAATAACTAATAGTCTGAAATTTTCACTGTGTTAAATTATGCTCTTTCTCTAACAAAGCTCTGATACCATGTAAATTTTTCAGCACTCTCCCAACTCGGTTTCAACCTACATTTTAAACATTTTTTAATGCCTCTGCTGCAAATTAAGTTATTTCTCATAAACAATATATGACTGAAACACAAGAAGAATTTTTACAAATTTAAAGAGCAACAATTAAAAACTCATTCACACATAAAAAATCAGACTTACGAATTTTTGGTCCAATGACCCGAGAAAAACCCCAACCTCCGAGGAAAACCTATTATACAGAGAGAGTATTTTATTTTTCTGCAATAAAATGAAAGTACAACAAAAAACAGAGATAAACTTATCTCAACCACAATGCTCAGCAAATTCACTGAATTCAGAAATTTTACAGTCAAAATTTTTGCCAACTCGCTGCCTCGAAAACCATGCCAAACTGACTATACTGGTTGCCTTAATTTCCATGCCCACAGTTCAGACTGCCTCGATCTTCATGCCTACTATACAGAATTGTATGGACTGTACAGAATTATGTGCCCAAAAAAAATCTCTTCTTTTCGAAAAGCGTGGCCAAAATTTTCTCAGGAAACATGTTGTACATAAATGTACTTTCTATTGTTGTACAGTCTTGGGAAACGTGCCCTCTGCTCTTCTCTCTCAACCTGCAATTTTTCTCCTTCTCTTCTCTCCAACTCTCATGAAAACATAATGAGATTCAAATTTCTTCCCTTGCCTTTTTGGTGTCTAAGTGAGGAGGCTAAATAGTCATCTAATCCAAGGGCCCAAAATGAATTAGATGGATGGATGAGATTAAATGCACTTTTAATTCTCTCCAAAATTAATTTCATTCACCTCGCTTAAATTTATCAAAAAGTCACTTTATTCTCTAAAGTGAAAATTAAACTCATCTCAAGTTATTAATTGTAAGGGTCACTTTAAATTTCTCTTTTTAGTGACTTAGGAAAAAATCACTACGGGAACACTTTCTTGGTACAAAAATCAACAGTTTGAAATGACGGAAATACTATCTTTAAATTGTAAGTGATTTGGCAACAAGTACACAATTATCCTTGAACAAAGCACCAGTTTTGGGTCTCCCGACAATCAAGTCTCATTTTTGGGCTTTCCATCTTTCAGCTTGTACTTTGAGTCACTACTCCTCCATTTATCACTTGTTCCAAGTATATGTGGAATATGCTAATGTCTCCTGCATTGTAGAAATGTCAAGTTGTCTTTCTTAAGTCTAAAACTTCCTTGGGTCACTTCTGTGTCGTGCTCACTATTCAAGGATCCTTAACTTCCATTTGTTTACCTTGATCCTTTTTCTGACCATCTTTGAGATTGATCTATGTCGCCTTACCTCATCAAATCTACCAGTTTACTCATGTGACTTGCTGAAAGATTCATTAATGCCTTCCTTCTCCCAAATGACTTTCTATCAGCACCAACTAATGATGAAGACCTTGATTTTTTTAAGATAGTACCCTGGGATCCACTTACCATCTTGGTGGTTTCCCTTGCATTGGTTATCGGTATGCCTCTTTAACAGATAATCCAATGGTATCCTCCATGTTCGACTTCAACTACTTTATTCACATTGTTATGATTCGTATCTTTTTATACGGATTTGGACGTGTTAACACTCTGTTTTTAACAGTTGATTTAAGAGCCTGATAGGAGTTCAATGAGGCTCTCATTCCCGTGAACTTCATGTGAACTCTCCTTCAGGATATCATAAGTAGAAAGCAAAGAAGAAAACGAAAGGTGTGTTGAAGGTGTTGGGCAAGGCTCGAGATCAAAGGCTGAAATTGATTGAAGAAAGATCAATGGCTCTAAACCATTTTGCGCGAGTAGACATGCTCGACCAAAGCCGCGTTTCCAACTTGCGAAATGGGTTAAACGTTAGGACATTCTATGGTCGAGATGAGATTTGAGTCAAATCTACGGCCTCAATCAATTTCACAAGCCATACACGCACGAGTAAAGGCCGCAATTTCAAATCGTGAAGGAGGGGTAGCAATCGCGAAGATCAACGGTCGCGATGGCAATGGAGAGAAATCTACGGCCACGGTTTATTTCGCAGTGCGGACTAGCACGATGAATACCAAAAGCTTCTCATTGCGAAAGATAGTGGGGCCCACTTAGATCTACGGTTGCATGAAGGGTCGGTCGCGATCGACGGTTGAAAACATGTCACGATCCTGAACTGCCCGCGGCGTTCAAAGGAGAAAAGTTGGCGGCAGAAGGAATGGGACGTGGATGGTGGAAATGAAAGATTCCTCGAATCGGATGGCTGAGATGGCTCCCAAGGTGCGTGATTTCACATCCAGCGCGGAGATGACAGCGAAGGAGACGTTCATGCGTGTAATCTGCACTCTTGCGGATTGGCCGATTTCTCCAATGCCATTTGTAGCACACGTAGCAGTGGAATCATCCCTTTGGCAGAGTCATATCATGAAAAGATAGGTGGCTTTTGTGTGAGTAGTCCTACGGAAAGGAGGAAAGTAGCCGGCGAATCCGCTGCTCACACGAGGCAAAGCCAGCACGACATGGGAGACCACTCCGTTTCCCACTTCAAAGGAGCAAGGAGACGTGGGAGTGTCCACTTCATGAACTATGCAGCATGGCTCTATTGTACCAGATGGCGTCCACAAATACTTCCCACATCAGATGGTAAGGTGCCACGACCGATGAAACTAAGTGACTAGATCCCCAGCAAGTAAAGGATCGCTCTGCTTGCGACTTCACACATGTTGAGACCAGATACACTCGATGACAGAGTGTGCAGGAATGATGGCCATCAATTGTGGGGGTCAGTCCCGAAGCCTTATATATACCGCTTTCAGAGCAATAAGAGTGAACTAACATATCTCCAGAACCCGAGTTCTACTTCTTCGCGAATCTGCTAAGGCCCGAAGAGTTTGACGATGAAGATGTGGTTTGAGAAGCTTGTCCATCTGGGGGTGTTGATGGTTGGTGGAAAGCTCCCACACTCACCCGTCACCTTGGTATTGCATGCCAGGAATGACACCAACCATCGAGGTCCAGACGTGATACCCACGCCCCCAACGACGCGGGCCATGGACACTTACTCCCTGTAAGTGTTTTTTTAGGAACCCCTGATAGCATCGCGCCCACCAAAGCCTCTGCGGAAGGGGACAGTGATTGACTGTTCCCTATATAAACATTTGTTCAGATGGGAGCATCAAGGGTTTAAAGCCCTCATCACTCTGTTTGTGAAGTCCACTTGCCAAAGGTGATGGGGCTGGTGTAGATACGCTACACCCTTGTGCCTGTGGCAGAGCTCGCCTCACTAGAGGTGAGGAGTACAAGAATGACAAACCACCCCACAGGTCTGTCTCAACCAGAAGCAATGCAACACTTCTTCCATAGCCCGCGGCCAATAGTGTTACCAGGCGAGGAAGGAGGTGGCGGATGTGATCGAACCAGGGAAAGATGCCAGCTACCTTGCCAGTGCATGCCCATGCGGAAAGCTGCATTTGAACACGGCGGAAGCACACGCTTCGGGCAGAGAAAGAGGCATCATACTCATCATCCGTCATGATGGCCAAGCACATCAAATTGTTACTCGGGTCGAATGCGACCGCCAGCACCACGATGTTTATTGTTTATATTTGTAAAACATGGCAATAGTCCACTCCTTGTACAGTTAACTCATGATGTTGACTTGTAACAATCTTCTATTCGGTAGTCTTAGCATTAGAATTGTATAAATACACTCCCGATAGAGGGAGAAGAGGAGTTGGTTGGATTGGGAAACATTCTAGGGCTGAGGCTCTCCATTGTAAATAAGTTTTGATGCCTGTGTTATGAATAAAAATTTCAGAGGATGAGTTGTCTATCATAGCAGAGATTCATGTGTCGTTGCTTTTCCCAATATGTATCTTCTTTTATGTGCAATGTGTTTCCTGTTTTCACTCCAGTCTGTACATTGCTTTTCATGTCTACAACTTAGGGTATAGTAGTTAGGAATTCATACTCGTTATGCTTCCGCTGTTGTTCCAGACATTTATCAATTGTTCTTCTAAAGTTGCGTGGAATTCATCTCGCTAGTGCTCCATGAGATGCGTTGTTCTCTCTCTCGTCCTTCATCCGCATGCTAAAAATCTCCTGATTGGGAGATCAGCGGCTATCTTGCCTCTGTTTGCAACCCTACGCCTTCCTTTCCTCTTGCAAGTGTTCGCTACGCATGTTCTCGACTCCATTGCCAATGGTTCCCACCCCGATAATCCTTCCTTGCATCTCAGCTTTACATGCTTTGTCCCATTCAGGATCCTGGCCCCCTAATTATGCTGATTGAAAATCTTATGCGAAGTAAACTTCGGTGACAAACGAGAGATCCCTCTCTGACTGCGCAGGGCCGGAGGCGTAGTCTAAAGTGGTTTTGCTGTTACCTGGGAGCGGGCCTTCCGCAACCTTTGGGCTCAATTCCGGTGCTAACAGGACGAAGACCCTATATTTTCATTTTACAAAACCTAAGTTTTGCAAAATAGTGCCATACTCTGTGACAACTCCAACTATTAAAGATTTGTTAGTATACTCATGTGGTTGTGATCCAGTTTGAAAATCATGCGTGGCCATGTGGGTCGTATTATATGACGTATATGTATCTTGTAAAGGAGCTAGTGTTCCATATTATTGAAAATGACATCCCCAGTTATGATATTGTAAAATGACCTTTATTTGTTTGTTTCGGGTACTTCTTTGCAGCCTGGATTCTGAATCCTCTGAGATTCTGATTGTAATGTATTCAGGCTATCCTTACCCTTTGTCCTCATACATTATGGGGCATCTATTATACCTCGAAGTGGCACTTCTCTGTCTGAGTGATAATATTCAATGTATTGTCACAAAAAAAGACAAAATGGATAGAAAGTCCTAAACACTAAGGTTTTTGACCTAAATTGCATGAGTTTTACTCTAGCATCAACATTTGTTTAGTTATGAGTTTGAGCTATATACTTGACTTGCCTATTGGCAACCCGCGTATTTATCCTAAAAGTTGCATATGCAAGTTCCCTTAAGCAAATCCACGTACCGTACATAGGTTTCTCTCTTTCCACCCGTGTATTCCATTAAAACTCGTTAAAAATTAAAAAAAACAAAAACAAACTAATCATGAGGCAGTTGGGGTCGATTTGGGAACTACCCCAACTCCCTTAACCACCCTATCCTCGTAACTTCTCCCAATGGACAATAAAAGTAGGAGAGAAGCTAGAGGAGAGGGGGGCCTTTTAGAGACAAGGTTATGCTGGAGAAATTCTTTTGGAGAAGAGAAGCAAGAGGGCTCAGATTCAAGTTTCAAAAAAGCTAGATCAGTTATGATATTGTAAAATGACCTCTATTTGTTTGTTTCGGGTATTTTTTTTTGCAGCCTGGATTCTGAATCCTCTAAGATTCTGATTGTAATGTATTCCGGTTATCCCTACCCTTTGACCTCATACATTATGGGGCATCTATTATACCTTAGAGTGGCACTTCTCTGTCTAAGTGATGATACTCAATGTATTTTCACAAAAAAAGGACAAAATGGATAGAAAGGCCTAAACACTATAAGGTTTTTGACCTAAATCGCATGAGTTTTACTCCAACATCAACATTTTTTTAGTTATGAGTTTGAGCTATATACTCGACTTGCCTATTGACAACCCGCATATTTATCCTAAAAGTTGCATATGCAAATTCCCTTATGGAAACCCAAGTATCGTACGCAGGTTGCTCTCTTTCCACCCGTGTATTCCATTAAAACTCGTTAAAAAAAAAAACTAATCATGAGGCAGTTGGGGTCGTTTTGGGAACTACCCCAACTCCCTTAACCACCCTAACCTCGTAACTTCTCCCAATGGACAATAACAATAGGAGAGAAGCTAGAGGAGAGGGGGGCCTTTTAGAGACAAGGTTATGCTGGAGAAATTCTTTTGGAGAAGAGAAGCAAGAGGGCTCAGATTCAGGTTTCAAAAAAGCCAGATCAAACAAAGGTATATGTACTTATTCCAAGAACTTCATTAATAAAGAAAATTTAGTTCCTTCCATATCTATGTTATGCATGATTCAATTATTAATGAGCAATGATCTTGATTGTGCTTTTGTTTTAAGTTTTAATCTTTATATATGTTCATGTCCCAAATTTTTATAATAGTTGAAAGTGCTTTGAGAAGGGTGGTTTCTTTGTTGTAGGTATTGGAGCAGTGGAGCTAAGGAGCATTTGGAAAGAAGATCAAGCTACGATCAACCTTTAGAATAAGGTATGCATCCTCTCTATCTTTAAACTTTTGCTTTAATATAAGTTTTTGGAACCTCATATGTATGTCTGTAGAACCCCTAGTATGTTGGTGGCCTCAACCCCAGCCATAGGATAAATTCCCTAACAACACCTTGGCATGTATTATATCAAGTTATGTAAATGTTGTAAATATGATAGGAAGGATTCTTAGTAAATAGCTCAAGGACAAGCTCGACTAATGAATAGTTAGGCATGTCTGATGTAAATATATATAAATGGTACATGTGTTAGGCTTGTCATGGCGATTTTAAACTACTTAAAAATATGTAAATATTAATGTGCAATATATAATATAATGGTCCAAGATGGTTGCATATAGCGCATTTGAGGGGATACGATTCCATCAGAGACGAAGATGAAAGGGGAACTATGGAAAAGTAAATCCTCTATTGCCAAGTGTCAACCTTGGAACTCAGATCTTTTTCTACCATGTGTCTTAAATAAGCCATCTACCTCCTTTGACTTATTAAAACCAATCACTGAATGCATGCAAGAAGTTGGAGGGAAAGTCTTCTCACATAAATATGGCAGCATGGGTTGAGTACACTCATTATCAAAATTGTAGAAGTTCTACATTCTATGGTCAAAAGTAATGTCGATTGTCTTTTCACCAATTCTCTCATTCCATTAACTTGGGAGAACGCATTCTAGAACTTTCACATTCACTTTCTAGGATGTCAATGTACTGTTACCATGGCTATTCATGGAAAATCTAGATATCCACTAAAATCAACATAGTAAGATGAAAATAGAAAACCTTAGATGAAAGAATGATCACTATAGGTGAGCTTGTGGCAAGGAAAATTAGGAAAATTTCACCTAGTGTACATTTGTTTCTCTTGGATGCTTGAGAATTCAAACTGTATTCATCACATAGGAAATTCTCTAAAAGCATACAATAGATTGGATTCTCTTCGGACACACTAAAAGGCATTTTAAAGGAAGGTTACTCTAAGAGAATGTTGAGCAAAGAAAGGGCAATTTTTCCTTGTTGTGTGGGGTGGTGGAAGAGTGATCCTTGGTTGTTGATGGTGAAATGAGATGCATGTAATGCTCCATGGTGAGGAAATTGGCTAACATGAGAGAAAATGGGCCAAACTAAAAATGAGAGAAACATGTACTTATTTTCCTTCACCTTAGTGACACCATAGCTTGGCTTGGGGGTGGTATCTATAGTAGATACCCATGTTTAGGTGGAAATATCACTCTTATGCAACCAATTTATTGGACCTTCTTCAGTAAAAATATAAATGTCTTCTTGTTATCTATGAATATGCAAAACTTATTTTTATCTATGTTGTAAAATTGTAATATTATACATAATGTGTGTTTGTTATTCCAATGCATTTTAATTTTCATACCTACACATGCATTTTCTTAAACTTTGTCACTTCATGGGGGGCTTAATTGGTTGTTATTATGAATATTTGGGCCTCGTCGTTCAAAATTTGAAAGTTGGTATTCGTAGCTACCCATCCATGGTTTGGATCATTAGACGGGGACATTACTTTCTCCCATTTGCCATATGCCTTGTTAGAGAACAAGGGAGAATGTACCAAACTTAGAGTTGACTACCAGGGGTCATGAAACCCATAGATTCATAACACCACCTACACTAATTCATGCTCATTGGGTTTGTCATTGCATTTGCAACATTTTAGAAAGTGTCAAACTTTCTCCAATTTCAACTTTCCATCATCTTCCATGTCTCAAACAAAATGGTATTAGATTTCAATATCATTTTTCTTCACATGAAAGGTTAAGTTATTTGTGATATAGATAACATTGTTACTATCATATTGATTTGTAATAGCCCTTGGGTTTGTCATTGCATCTACAACATTTTACAAAGTGTCAAACTTTCTCTAATTTCAGCTTTCCATCATCTACCATGTCTCAAACAAAATGGTATTAGATTTCAATATCATTTTTCTTCACATGAAAGGTTAAGTTATTTGTGAAATAGATGACATTAATACTATCATATTGATTTGTAATATCCCTTTGACTTGTCTCCAAATCTAAGCACAATTTGATAAGCCCAAATCCCTCCTTAAAGGAATAAGTAGTTGCCATATACTCTACTGCTGAAGTGGACAAAGCAACCATAGCATCTCATCCAACTCATTGCTCCACAAAACAATTGAAACAAATTAATTCGTAGCTCCCCCTATCCGTGTCCCTTGCCCAATCATAAGCCACATAGCCCTTTATATCTACAAAGCATAGTCCCCTAAAATATCCCCATGATAACAAATGGAATATTCTAAAGTATCAAGCAAATGGTTGAAGGCCTTCACTACAACCCAATGTTCATGATAAGAATTATCCATGAATCAACACAAATTCCAACTACTTAGGCAATGTCTAGTTTGGTATAGACCATAACGTACACCAAACTATCAATTGCACTAGCATAAGGAACATGATCCATATCCTCCAACACTATGGGTATTGTAGGACATTGCTCAAATAATAGCTCAGTTCTCGCAAAAATAGAAATGCTCGATGGCCTATAATTTGTCGCATTAATATATTGCAACAAAAAGTTTACATAATTCTTGTAGCACAACCAAAGCTTTTTGTTTGCTCTAACTCTCATGATCTCCATTCCTAAGATATACTTTGTGGCCCCCAAGTTTTTCATGTCAAGCAGTGTTGAAAGCTTAAAAGTTCTAATCACACCTAAAATAACAAATCATCTCTGTACATGTGATAACAAGAAAATAACCACTATCATGTTTATACTATACACAATTATCTGATTTTGATCTCATACATCCCAATTTCAACACAAAAGAATCAAACTTTTGGGACCACATTATCAATAATTGTTGGAGAATATACATAGATTTTATTAATTTGCAAACCATCGACACAATGATCTGATTTCGATCTCATAAATCCCAATTTTAACAAAAAAGAATCAAACTTTTGGTACCACATTAACAATAATTGTTTGAGAATATACATAGATTTTATTAATTTTTTGCAAACCATTGACTCTATACATTTTTTAACATTGCTTTGGTTGCGTCACATGGAACTCCTCCAGGTCACCATGCAAAAATGTTGTCTTCAAATACATATGTTCCATCTCTAAACACTCGCAGGGCAAAGCATTTAATAATAGTAGGGGCTTGTCAATTCCAACTTGTTCTCTCCCCTTTAAAATCAAAATAAATAGGGATTTTCTTACATGCTTCCCAAAATATATTATATAGATAGGGTCACAGTATCCTATAATTCTCTACAACTCCCTTCCCCTAATTCTTATTGGATACGAAGGGGGTTACTGCGTTCTCTGGAATTGAGTTCTAGTAACGCTTTTTACACTGTAAAAGGTTACCTAGTTAGTTCCATGGCAAGTTCCATCTATAGATAGTTTATTCCCAAATTAACAATAAAATTATATTATAATATTAATAAGTGAAGTCGTCACACGGCTTACTGATGAATAGGTTCTACAAAAAATTGTTGGCACAAATAATTAGCAACTGGGGTAAAAATCTCACCAAAGTATATCCCCTCAACTTGGGAAAAAAATTTCACAACCAATCTTTCCCTATACTTTTCAACAACAATCACCTGGACAAATATTTTTCTAGAACACCCATTTGCATCCAACAAGTTTTCATCCGTCAAGCAATGGTATCAAGTCCCATGTACCATGCGTCCTTAGTGCCAATGTCTCCTCATCCACAACCAATATCCACCACTCTTGGTTTTCCATCTTCGTTGCCTCTTTCATGGTTCTAGGCTCATTAGTGTTAGTAGATAAAAAATATATATATACATTTGGAATCGACTATAGTAAGATGTATGATAGCCTTGTTTGTTGAGTCGACTTCCTTAAAGGCTAAGGTGGTATTTTTAATTCCTCTTTCGAAGTCTCTAATATCTCCTTGTCAAATCCAACATGAAATTTTGGTTAATTTTCAAGTTAACTTTATTGGTCTTGGGTGATCATTGAACCACTAAAATCTTCTCATCCTAGTTTAGTTGCAAAACTATAAAAGAACACTTAACCTCTTGCTATAACATTTTTTATACAAAAATTTCTCAATCGTGGAATCCCAAAGCGTGCACCCTTTCTTATCAACACCATAGTCAATGAAGATACATTTCACTACCTTGTGACACAAGCGTATGCCTTATAACCAAAACACAAGGATGGTTAAATGAGGGATTTTCCCCCATTTAGAGCTCCATATTGGTCTTGTCCATAAGAGTTGGTGTAGGAAACATATTGATCCAGTAACTTACATATCAACCACTTGTGATCAAAACTTCATCTCTAAGGTGACTCCATTAAGTATACTCCTAGCCCTCTTCATCGTCATCATGTTCATGCGATCTACAACTCCATTTTGTTGAGGGTTATGTTGAGTTGCCTTGTGTCTTTGTAAATCATTATCCTTACAGTATATGTCTAACTCTACAGAACAAAGCTCATTGCCATTATTAGTCCTAAACACCTTAACCTTCTTATCAGTTTGATTTTCCAAGAGACCCTTTAACTCCTTAAACAAACTAGACTTGAAACTTACTATTGAGAAAAGGTGCCCATGCACTTCTAGAATAAGCATCAATGAATGATACATAATACAAAGTTTTAGATACCAAAGGAACTTTAAGAAGACCAAATACACTAGAATAAGTCAAGTTCAGCAACCCAAAAGATTTATGAGAACTAGAGAACATTGAAAACAATTATGTTTTCCATATTTGCAACGTTCACAAAAATCAAACTCAAGGGTACAATTAGTGGGCCCCTCATCATTGTCTCCTTTCTAGGTAACTTTCTCTCTAAAGAAAGAGCTCCTTCAAATACTCAAAAAACATGACCATTAGTAAATACAACGCTTTGATATAACCAAAAACAAGGATGTTGAAATGAAGGATTTTCCCCCATTTAGAGCTCCATATGGGTCTTGTCCATAAGAGTTGGTGTAGGAAACATATTTGTGATCAAAACTTCATCTCTAAGGTGACTCCATTAAGTATACTCCTAGCCCTCTTCATCGTCGTCATGTTCATGCGATCTACAACTCCATTTTGTTGAGGGTTATATTGAGTTGCCTTGTGTCTTTGTCAATCATTATCCTTACAGTCTATGTCTGACTCTGCAGAACAAAGCTCATTGCCATTATTAGTCCTAAACACCTTAACCTTCTTATCAGTTTGATTTTCCAAGAGACCCTTAAACTCCTTAAACCAACTAGACTCGAAACTTACTATTGAGAAAAGGTGCCCATGCACTTCTAGAAAAAGCATCAATGAATGATACATAATACAAACTTTTAGATACCAAAGGAACTTTAAGAAGACCAAATACACTAGAATAAGTCAAGTTTAGCAACCCAAAAGATTTATGAGAACTAGAGAACATTGAAAACAATTATGTTTTCCATATATGCAACGTTCACAAAAAGCAAACTCAAGGGTACAATTAGTGGGCCCCTCAACATTGTCTCCTTTCTAGGTAACTTTCTCTCTAAAGAAAGAGCTCCTTCAAATACCCAAAAAACATGACCATCAGTAAATACAACGCTTTGATATGTTGTTGGTTCTATTAACGAAGGTGTGGATTATGCAAATCTCTTCCCTGGAGGAATTGAAGGATTATTTCATTAAACAAGCATACATCAAGTTGAAATGAAATGCCCACACAAACACCCTTTATGAGCATCATAGCTTCTTGCACCATCCTACACCCTCCACTAGAGAAAACAACCTACAAACCCACATCATTAAGTGTGCTTATTGATAACATCTTATGAGACAAAGTTGTAATGTGTATAACTCTATTGATCCCCTTCACTCTGCCATCAAGGAATCTAACCAAAACTTTACCACCACCAACAATGTTGAGATAAGAACCATTACCAAGGTATACCATCCCACCATCATATTTCTTGTACATGTAGTCTCAACGAAGCTCCAAAGTGTATCAAGCATGCAATATGCATTGCATGGGCTACCAAGGCCACAACAAAGGCGTATCTACCATTAGAAACGTTATTTTTCCTCTTTTCTCACATTTTCTTTTACTTGCACTTTGTTCCACAATGCCCAACCTTGTTGCAATTCCAACATCCTGCGTTGGAATTTCAATAAGACTTGGATCTCCCATAGGAAATTGATGTTCCCTTCTCCTTACTCTTGTTTTTCTCCTTTGATCTTCCATGAACATCCAAGGCCTCCTTGGTGGATTCATAAATCTTCTACTTCGACTCATATGAGAGTGAAGTAGCCACAACCTCATTTTAAGCACCAATTTTTTCGCAATTCCTTCAGCAACCATTACTAAAGTGTCCCATGAATCTAGAAAAGAACAAAAAGGGTCATGCAACAATCCTCTTTGCATCTTCACTCCAATTGAGTTCAATTGGGGCACAATGGTAATAAAGCATTCAAGTCCTTAGCTACAAAATCATCACTATCACCCTTTCTTAAGGCATACAACTTCTTTCATAGCAAATGTTTATTGACTTAGGGATTTACACTAATGCAAGTCCCACAACATCTAGCAATGTTTCATTGTGTTGGTTTCTTCAAAAACGTTCAACAACACAAAATCAACCAAGTAAAATATGACAAGGCTTCTTGCCTTTACGTTGAGTGCTTCCTTGTTTATCTTTCATAACAAAGGGTTTCTAGATACTGCAATCCAGGGATCTCAATCTGAGCGAGACCTCCATCTTGAACTTCCAGAGCTCAAAGTTAATGTCATTAAACCTTTCCATTTATAGCCTTGACATGCTTTCCACTTTCCTACAACAAGATTTCCCTCTATGAAAGCTCCCACTCAAACCAAGATCAGATTTAAAAACCTTGTCCCTAACACCTAGGATCCGAGGTGATTAGGCTCTGATACCAAATGAAAAGAACAAAAGGTGCAAAATACGCTTCCTACACTATTCAATGAGCAACGAATGTCAAACGAAAGGAAGCATAGGTGTGGAATATGCTTCCTACATTAATCAATGAGTGAAGAATGTGCAAAAAATAAAATAGACAATTGCAACAAACACACAAGACAAGAACAAAAAACTATTAAACAACAATTTCCTGCCCTATAGGGAGAAAAATCCCACACTCCAAAGCAAGAGCTTAAATGTATTATTAAGCAATGAGTTAGAATACAATTACAGAGTTATGCTCTTATCTAAAGCAATTAGAAGCCTTCAATGCTTCCAAAAATTTACTCCTCTCATACAATACAAGCACTCAATATATAAGCATAACTCCATTCATCAATCGCTCCTCAAGCAAGACGCATTGCATGCACTAAGTGGGTCGCATGAATGAATAGTAAGCATTCCCTGAGTGGATTGCATGCATGCCTTCTTTGAGTGAATATGCTGAACTTGCATGTAGTGATTAAGTGCTGAGTTTGCATGTAGTGATTGAGTGAATACATTGACTTTGTATACATGAGTAAGACAAAAGTTCATAAAGTTCATACATTGACTTTGTATACTTGAGAAAACGTTTTTATGTTCTCTCTGTTTATTATATCCCAAAGACAGCCCAGAAGATAATCACTGATTCAAATGTTGCCAATGTTGCGATAGGGAAGACTACCGATATCAACACAATTCCACATAAGGTTGAAAAACTAGCACCCAAGGCTTTATCTCTTCATGACCCCACTATATAGCGGGAACAGTTGTCCATTTTCTAATTTAAAATTTTCATTTAGGAAATATAGCACCAATATCTATTCCAAACCAAAATTCTTCCACACAAAAATGAAACTTACAAAGAGCAATTAAATTTTCAATTTGTTAAAGACGGAATGGGATTTGAACTAACACATGTATAATAACCCTAAGCAACTTGAGTATGCTTGAGAAAGGATGCATGCATTCGCAAGGTCAAATGCAATAGAAAAGCTATAATTCCCTAAATTACACGAATATTCCAAGTTAAAAAATGGCGTTATCAAGTCTGGGTTGATTCCTTGAAATTATAAAATATAAAATGCACAACCATAACCATAAGGACTTGCATGTTCCCCGTCACGTGACTTCTAGATATTCTAACAGATTCAACTCGTGATTTTTGAACGCTTCATTTTTAGAAATAATAATGCATGCGATCCATCTTTACAATAATTCCCAGTTTAGGACTTACAACAATTCATACTTTATTCACCTGATTTATTCACCCGATTTTAACATGTAAATTGAGATCTTAATCTCATTCGGCATATGTCCAACCAATCGGTGTGGTCTGAAACAATTGATTAGTATTTTTTTAACAAGATAAGGGCTCTGTGGCTTTCTCCAGCCACTCTAGGTCCTCAGCTTTTAGGAGAGGTCTCAATGTTTCACGACATGCTAAATGATAATTATTTACCCACTCAATCTCACTAGATGATAGCAGAGTGACATCAATGAACTTGTTTTGATAAGGGGCCTGCAATGAAATCGTTTGTTAGAATAGCCATGCTCTAAAAAGTTAAAAGTATGGATTAAAACTAATCAATACTATAGCATGCATTCCATACAATCTAGATATAACAAGTAAACAAACAATCTTTGGGCTAGTTATATTTTAACAAATACGAGGATTCTTTATGTTAATAAAATGTACATTAATAACAAATGGAATTTTAGATTGAAAACATCTAGGAATAAGCACCCTACCAGGACTACCCCACATTAGCAGTTGTAAAATATGAAGACAACAAACTTGACATTTAGGGCTAACGTAAATGCAAGCCTACTTAATTAGGCACTCCACATATACGATGACATGCAATACTATCTAGAATTAGGTATGCATGAAATGAGAAATTGCAAGTTTATTCAAAAGCAAACATGAATGCAAGCCTATTTAATTACGCCCTATCTGTATATAATGACAGGCAATACTGTCTAGGCATTGCAAGCTCATCCCACTTGTAGGTCAACTCAAACTGCACATAGGGTTCCTCTTCCAATAGTCTAAACTACATGATCACAGCCTAGCACCAAACAATAACCAAAGTGCCGTCACATTTACGACTCCACCTCATCACTATATATAATGAGTTGGAGACATCAAAATCTTAACTTAAGAGACGTACCACAATAGAATTTGTACAAAAATGGGAGACTCTCTGGTTGAACTAGTTAGATGTTCTATCATCCAATCACATGGAAACTCAGTAATGGCATTCTGTTGAGAATGGCTCAAATCCAACATAGATAACAAATGTATAGGTAACAACTTACACTAACTATAACACCCCAATAATATACTGCATATAACTTTATAAGTTGTCACTGCTAAGTTTAGAATGAGAACAATTACGTTAAAAGATTCCTTGAAATAAGGAAAACAATGTCTTTGTTCATAAGCTGCTAAGCAATATGTCTTTGTAAAAACAATAACTAAAATTTGGGCAATTTCCTTTAAAGTCATGACTGATGAAATATAACGTTACCATAGTTACATATATCACCGATATATCGTATAACTATACCATAGTTGCTTTATGACTGCATTCTACAGTTGACCCCACCTCAATGTTCAATAATTATGTTACAACCCTCTTTTCATGCATAAAACTATCTTTCTTTTCTCTCATTTCAAGCTATCAATTAATTTGTCTAGAATGCATAAAAACTTCAAAGTTTAATTTATTTAGAATGCATAATGATGTTAAAGTAAACTTCTTATGCAAAGTTGTAACAATATAAATCCATAGTTGCATGGGTACTTCTCCTGAGACTTGGGCAATCCTTAACCAACATTTCCTCACTCCAGGGAACCTGTAATTTGGTACGAAACACTCTTTTTGTTGGGAGCTTCTTTCAAAGCTTGGGAGATTTTTGGGAACTTGCCTTGGCCGCTCCCTTTTTGAGGGGAGCATGTAGAAGCTCCCTATCTGTTTAGGAGCTTCCAAAAGCTCCTTGATAGGTAGGGAGCTTCTACAATTTCCTGACCATGTGGGGCGCAAAATCATAAGAAAATCGCCAAAAGTCAATTTAATGATTTTTTTTTGCACCATGAAGTTACCAACAATAAAAGAATCAATTGAATCTATCAGTCATACCCTTTCAAAATTTTCAAGGTTATATAAATTAAGAGAGTTCACACCTCTTAGCTCTTTATATTTGTCCAGACTCAAAATATAAGTTGTCGTTCTTAAGTGAATAAACATGGATCTTTCTAGACCAATACTAAGATACTGAACAACTATAACTCATGTTTCAAATGTTTATAGCTAGCTTACGTTATTCCTATTGATTGATATAGCAATTTAGGATCATAAACAACACCAAACTCAAAATACCAAAGACTTTGAAAGTTTGATGTTAATTGAAGCTTGAAACAATCAAGTTCATTCACATGAGAAGTAAGCAGTAGTTACCATTTAAAAAAATGTAGAGGCACCCAAATACTAAGCATTCTTGGGAGCAATAATAGATATAGAGCTTGAACAAGTAATTAGAAAAAGAATAAATCTCATGGTTGATAAAACTATTGGAGCTTCACAAATATATAGATATGCAATTTGCCTTCCAAACTCATACAATGTGATGAAGTTGCAGGTCAAATTTACAAAACATGCGAAGGCTCGAGAGTTATGCATAATTAGTGAAGGGTCGACTAATGAATTTAAGTCACACAAGCCCAATTTATGTATAACATGGACCTAGGGGTGTGAACAATTTTTTTTTTAAAATCAACTTGATGACACTACTAGAGAATTTAGAGGCTAAAATAGTTTAGGCTATGAAATTAATCAATTATGTTTTGTTTCAATTTTAATTACTTATTTTGGTTTAATGCTTGTATATATATTATTGCCAATGTTATCAGAACCGGATTGGTCATCAAACTGGCAGAGCCCAAAAATCCGACGGTAAATTTTTCAGCTCATTCCCCAACCCGGTTTCATGCCATTTTCATAGTTTAATGCCCAACCAAAATTTGTGGATTTTATCATAAACAAATTGGCAGAAACACAAGAAGAATTTACAACATTTATGAGCAGAAATTTATAACACAGTCACAGAAATTTCAGGCACAGTATTTTTTGGCAAATTGCCCAGGAAAAACCCACAAGGGAAAAACCTGTTTGAGAGAGAGTTCTTTTTATTTCTTCAGCAAAATAAAGTGCAATGGCAGAATTACAACTTATCTCATCCGCAAAACCCAAAATTGTCTCGGAATTCGTGCCAAACCAACAGTGAACAGACTGTATGGATTTGACTATACGGACCTTGAAAATCATGCAACTATATGGACTGTATGGACTTCAGAAATCATGCCACAGTACAAAATGTACGGATTTTGAATTTTTTCTCGAAAATCGTGTTGCTGCTTGGAATGTGTGCCATTGTTTTTCTTCTCAAAAAACGTGACCAAAATTGTTCTACAGATTTGAGTTTGCTCTCAGCTCTCTCAAATCTCATGAAAGGAATGAAAGTGAAAAGCCTTTCCTTTGCCTTTTTGTTTGGAAGCTGAGGTAAGTTGAAAAAACATCTAATCCAAGGGCCCACATTTATTTCGATTGATGGATGAGAATAAAGACTAATTTAATTCTCTCCAAAATTAATTTCATTCACCTCACTTAAATTTATCAAAAAGTCACTTTAATCTCTAAAGTGGAATTAAATGCTTACCTCAAGTTATTTAATCAAGGGGCATGTTACTTTCATCTTTTAGTGACTTAGGCTAAAATCACTAGGGAAACAACTTCCTAGGTACAAAAATCAACACTCCCTCTTATCAAGGAAGGTGTTCGACACCAGACCCAAGTTGTCTCTGAAGTGAATGAACTTGCCTCTTCCAAGAGACTTCGTCAAGATATCTCCAACCTGCTCATCAGTGGAAATGTACTACAACTCTACAGCTCCTCTCTGAACATAATCACGGATGAAATGGTACATGATCTCAATATGCTTTGACTTGTTGTGAAATACTAGATTCTCAGAGAGTTGGATGCAACTCTGATTGTCACAATAAATCACTGTAGGCCTTAGCTCCTGATCAAATAAATCCACCAACAATGCGAAGCCACAATGCCTCGCAACTAGCCTAAATGGCTGCCATGTACTCAGCCTCTGCAAAACTCAAAGCAACAGACTTTTGCTTTCGACTGAACCACGACACTACTCTCGAGCCCAAACTGAAACAACATGCGAAAGTGCTCTTCTGGTCTACCACACTGCCTTCCCAATCTGAATTCATGAAGCCAATCAAACTAACCCCATCCGATCTCCTATAATCCAAACCATAATCCATTGTCCTTGCAAGGTATCTCAACACATGTTTTGCGGCAACCCAGTGCACTTTCCTAGGCTCGACCATGAACTGACTAAGAGTGTTCACCGCAAAACACAAATTTGGCCTAGTGTTGACCAGATACATCAATGAACCAATGAGCCGACGATATAAAGTAGGATCCACCAACCCTCCCTCAGAAGCATGAAGCTTATTTCAGTTGGTGATCATAGGCGTAGGCATCGGCTTTCAGTCCTCCATCTGAAATTTCCTCAGAATATCTACTACATACTTTCCCTGCCTCAGGAAAATGTGACCAAGCTCATGCCAAACCTCCAATCTCAAAAAATAGTGCATCAACCCAATATCAGTGATCTCATGCTATGAACAAGATCTCTTTTGCAAGCTGCAATAAGTCTCTCATCGGCTGTGATAAATATATCATCCACATACAACAGAATAATGAGTGAATCATCTCCAACCATGATGAGGTAGAAATTCGAATCAGCATCGCTCTTCTGAAAAACCATCGATAACAAGTTAGATTCTATCCCGAAATACCAAGCTCGAGGAGCTTGCTTCAATCGATACAAGGCTTTCTTTAGCCTGCAAACATGAGACTCTCTCTCCCCCATGAATCTCAAAGCCCTGTAGCTACTCCACATAAACCTCCCCTTGTATGATTCCATTGAGAAATGCAGTCTTCACATCCATCTGATGGATCTTTCTACCCATTTCCGTAAAAATGAAAATCAATAATCTGATAGAGGTATAACGAGCAATCGATGCAAAGGTCTCATCATAATCAACTCCCTCTACATGTGAAAACCCCCGCGCCACAAACCAAGCCTTGTATTTCTCCACACTGCCATCTGCAACATGCTTTACCTTGTAAAGCCATCGAGAAGTCACCATTGACTTCCCCCTCAGGTCTTGGAACAATCTCCTGCACACCATTCTCTTCCATCATGGCATCTCTCCAAACATGATGTTGGGATGCCTCCTCAAAAGTAGATGGCGCTGAATCACAAAGACTAGCAACCAAGGCCATACCAAACCTATCTGACATCACTATAGTCCTCACTGGTTCCTTGGGCATTCCAAAATCCTTTGCTTCCTTCAAGGTCTCACGAAGCCATTTAGGCTTCCTCTTCCCTTAAGGTTGCTCCCAAACGGATCTATCATCATCTGAAGAACTCCCAAAAGTAGATGGCCCAGAAACTTGTGGACCAAGAGCTAGTGAAGCAGCCACTGATGAAGCCTGTGATCCAATAGCTGTAAATGGTGAACCTGTGACTTGAGAACAAAAACCTATCCTCGAAATACTTACTGGCTGAACCACTGAACCTGTGCATGTAACCTGTGGTCCAGTCACCTCGAAAACCTTTGAACCTGTACTTTGTACTGAAGGTACCTGTGAAATTGACTGAGGTGGGGAAACTTGTTGCTCCTCGTGCACTGACTCTTTGTACTTCCTGAAGGCCAACTCCTCCTCAAATCTCATTTCTCGCCTCACAACAACCTTCCTCTGGGCAGGAAGATAAATGCGAAAGGCCTTCGAAGTCTCATCATAGCCCACAAAGATGCCTCTCCATGCAGTGGGCTCAAGCTTTGTCCTCTTCTCCGAAGGGACATGTGAATAAGTCGGGAAACCAAATATTTGAAAATGACCAACCACAAGTATCCTGAATGTGAACATCTCCGCAGGAGTCTTGCTCCCCAAGGGACGACGGGGACTCCTATTCCAAAGGTATACCACTGTACTGCATGCCTATGCCCAAAGAAAGAAAGGAAGTGACTGGTCATGTAACATGTCTCTCGATGCTCCAACAATAGATTGGTTCTTCCTTTCCGCCACTCCATTCTGCTCAAGAGTGTATGCTACTATCAACTGTCTCTGTATGCCCTCTTGTCTGCAATACTCATCGAACTCCTTGGAGGTATACTCACCCTCGTTATCTAATCTGAGTGCCCGAATCCTCCTCCCAGTCTGGTTCTCCACAAGAGCTTTGAACTCTTGGAACCTCTGCAAGACCTCCTCAGATTTCTTGCTCCTCAGGATGTAGAGATCCAGGTCTTCCTGAAATGATCATCGATGAATGTCACATAATACTTGAAACCTCTCAGAGAAACAGATGACATAGGACAACAAACCAGAATGTATCAAATCAAGAACTCCAACTGACCTGCTATCACTGCTCAGAAAGGAAGTCTTGGTGTACTTTCCCAAAGCACATCCTCTGCATACATCATTGTGCTCAATGCTCGACTCAGACAATCCTGTAACCATGTCCCTCAACATCCTCATGGCTGGATGATGCAGATGAGCCATCCTCTTATGCCATAGCTCACAAAGCTCACTGTTGTTGCTGTGGCAAAGTATGTTGGAGATGAAATAAGAATTTGTACAACATCCCACATTTGACTCCAATGGTGTAAGAGGCAGATGGTCCTGTAGTCTTGGGGAAAACGCACACATGTACATCTAGAAAATACACCCCAAGTCCCTTGTCCTCAATCATGGAAACTGATATCAAATTCTTTTTCATCCCAGGTACAAACAACACGTCCCTTAGAGTTATGGGACTCATGGACTCTCTGAAATGTAATGGTCCCACACCCAACAGTTCTGACAACTGTGTCATCCCCCAACATTACCTCCACATCTATACCTACCTATGAAAGATCGGAGAACATATCTCAAGCACATGTCATGTAGCTCGAAGCTCCACTGTCAATAAACCAATTGCTGGTGGTGGATGCATTGAAAGAATGGCCAATCAACAAAAAATGCTCCCTCTCAATCTCAATGTTTGTACAGGTGTGTAACAAACTTAAATAATAACAACAAACAATAATAAAATAGTAATAATAACAATAAACATCAACATATATATACAAAAGTCAATAACACATTAACAAGCAGTACTGAAGAAGTATATAGATTAAGAAATCATAATAAAATATTAATTACGAAGATTAAAAAACTGAAACATAGTCGCAAGAAGGAACAATCCAATGAAGACCTCGAAGAAAGAGTTCTAGAAAATCAAGAAGAAAACCAGTGCCTAAAGAATCTTAATCAAGAACTAGAGAAACAATTCAAGAAGTTAAAAGACGAAAGGTTCGAGAAGATTCAGAGTAAAAACAATCTACTAGAGAACAAAATATCGCAAATCCATAAAGAAGCATCCAGACTCTCCGAAAAACAAAGTCAAGTCGAGGAAGTGAAGGCAGTCCTCGCCGCAGTTCAAAAGGAAGAAAAACAAACAACACATACGCCTTACAGACATCCCAATTATAATCGTCATTTTGACCAACGACAGAGTCAAAATGAGCATCACAAAAGAGTTATGTTGACAAGCAAACAGTTCGACATACTAAGCAACAATTGAGACAACCTGTTTCCCAAAACAATCTCAGAGGTCCAATCAAAATAGATTTGGGATAGACCACATCAAATACGATGCGACAATTCTCCCAAGGAATCCGTAACTTGTATCATCTTATCTCATCAAGTGTCGCAAAGGATCCAGAGATGACAGTTCAAGCAAAATCAGACGTTGTTGTCAATGACGCTTCGAGGACAAAGCTTCCCTTAATGATAAGGCAATGTAACAAACTTAAATAATAACAACAAACAATAATAAAATAGTAATAATAATAATAAACATCAACATATATATATAAAATAGATAATAATAAATAATAATAATCAATAATGTCTTTACGAAAAGACATGACTATTAATGAAAGGGTATTCCACCAAAATATAAATAACAAACCCTCAATTGTAATTCATCATCTTATCTATTATCCATTTTATTATTACTTACCAACATGTGGGATTCAGATTACCTGTGGGCATTTTAGAGAATTTACGAACGTTAAAGAAGCTTTTACTACTTCAAGGTGATGATGGATGCTCTCTCTCTCTCAACATGTCCAACATAGAGAGAAAACTTTCTTTCGAATCTCTTGAGCACTTGTCATGTAGCTCGAAGCTCCATTGTCAATATACCAAGTGCTGGTGGTGGATGCACTAAAAGAGTGGCAAGTCAACAAAAAATGCTCCCTCTCAATCTCAATGTTTGTACTAGTGATGATGGATGCTCTCTCTCTCTCAACATGTCTAGCATGGAGAAAATACTCTCTTTCAAATCTAGTTGTAAACTCATCAACCTCCGTCGAAGTTGTTGTCTACAACTGCTTCTTCTTCTTCTGTGGGCACTGTCCACCATAATGCCCAAACTTCTAACAAGAAAAGCATTTTACAGTGCTCATGTCCTTCTTTTGTCCACCCTGCTGCTTAGCCCCACCCTTCTTAGGGCCCTTCTTGAACTTCTTCTTTCTCTTGGTAGTCAAAGCCACATTCTCCTCATCCTCCCTACTAGTAGAAGAGCTCCCTTGCACAAGACCTCTTCGGGTCTCCTCCTACACGAAATCAACCCAAAGTATGTCCCAAGAAGGAAAGTTCTCCCTGGCCACTATAGCTTCCACAAAAACAACCCAAAGCTTTGCAACCCCGTCCACAACTATCTGCACTAGCTCAGTGTCAGAAATAACCTCCCCATGGGAGAAAATTCCCAACCCCATCAAGTCTATCGTCCAACCTAAGTCCTATAGCCATATCACTGCAAATCCAAGCTTCAACAAGGTGCTGCCCACTAACACCAAGTAAATTTTTCAGCTCATTCCCCAACCCGGTTTCATGCCATTTTCATAGTTTAATGCCCAACCCAAATTTGTGGATTTTCTCATAAACAAATTGACAGAGGCAAATGAAGAATTTTACAACATTTATGAGAAGAAATTTATAACATAGTCACACAGAAATTTCAGACAGTATTTTTGACAAATTGCCTAGGAAAAACCCACAAGGGGAACACCTGTTTGAGATAGAGTTATTTTTATTTCTTCAGCAAAATAAAGTGCAACGGCAGAATTACAACTTATCTCATCCGCAAAACCCAGAATTCTGTCTCGAAATTTGTGCCAAAACAGCAGTGAACAGACTGTACAGATTTGATTGTACAGACCTCGAAAATCGTGCCACTGTACAGGCTGTACTTACTTTGAAAATCATGCCACTATACAGACTTTGTATTTCAAAAAAAAATCTCTAAAATCATGTCGCTGCTTGGAAATGTGTGCCGCTATTTTTCTTCTTGAAAAACATGCCCAAAACTATTGTACAGACCTGCTGTACAGATTCTTGTGATTCGTGCCTGTGCTCCTCTCTCCTATGTTCTCCTTCTCCTTCTCAAGAAGTCAACTTTGCTCTCAGCTCTCTCAAATCTCATGAAAGGAATGAATGTGAAAAACCTTTCCCTTGCCTTTTTGTTTGGATGCTGAGGTAAGTTGAAAAGACATCTAATTCAAGGGCTCACATTCATTTCGATGGATGGATGAGAATAAACGCTAATTTAATTCTCTCCAAAATTAATTTCACTCACCTCATTTAAATTTATCAAAAAGTCATTTTAATCTCTAAAGTGGAATTAAATGCTTATCTCAAGTCATTTAATGCAAGGCTTCATGTTATTTTCCACTTTTAGTGACTCAGGCTAAAATCACTAGGGGAACAACTTCCTAGGTACAAAAATCAACATTGAATCAGACCGAAACTGAGAAAAAAATCGGACCAAAAAACTGGTCAACCAAAAACTACATAAAATATTCAAATTTAAAAACATATATATTCATGTGCATGCATATGAATCCAAACCATTATACACAAATATGCAAAGTTTCTCATGTATATAGCAAGTATCGGTGCATATAGCCAAAATAGCATCGAGTGCAATTCATCTCTGAACCAAAATACATCAAGAAAGAGGCTCTAAATGGCCCCTAGAATCCAAAAAGCATAGTAGTAGTACTAATCAATAACTATAGTGTCGACAATCTTATCATATGGTACTACTAGTCAGGACTCTAATTGCGCATAGTAGACACTCTACAATTTTGATGAAACCTCCTAAAATATAAGCATTTAAAAAAGGTAGAAAAAATTTCACATGCCAAATAAGTAATTTTGCTTGAGTGAAGGGTACATCAAAATTTTCTAAGGTCGTGACAAAGGAGTTGAGCAATCAGCACCACCAACATCGAGGTACATAGAGGGATTGATGCACTTGATTAAATGCCAATCTCCTACCCTCATATATGATAGAATCCAGTGGAAATGTTGCAAACCTGAAACCCTAAATACTATTAAGTCTGTTGAATTCTTAATGGGGTCTAAAATTCTACATTTTGCGTATGAATTCTAATGAGGTTGGAACCACTCTCCAACATCCAAAAATAATTAATGGTAATTGTACCATTTAATATTACTAATGATTACTAAGTATAGGTTTTTTTGCTATTAGTGTCGGCCTTCTTTTATTTTTTTTTAATTGAATTTTTATGGCCTAGAGCCACAGCTCTACGATGTAGTACAAAACCGACCGGTTCAGTACGAAACCAACCGGTCAGGTGCAAAAAGGTCGGTTTTGTATCGAACCGATCGATTCTTGTATGAAACCAGCCAGTTCAGTATGGAACCGACCATTTCCAGTTCAAGATGGCGATTCGAATCAGCTAGTGCCTAAAGTGGTTGGATCGGCCGGTTTTGCCAGAACTGAGCCAGTTTTAATAACACTGATTATTGCCACTCCCAGATTGTCAGTTCTTGCAAATTTGGGCAAAGCTTCTAGCCATACCAGATACTTGTACCCACATACCCAACATACCCGCGTTCAAAAAACTTGTGCATTGGAAGGCATAAAAAGACTTATTCCTAAATTTTAAGAAATGAAAGAGGAACTCCTTTAGGCAATAAAATTTTAAGCTTGCTCCAAGTAAAAGGATTAGGAAAAGAGAAAGAAAATGAATTGTAATTTACTTTAGCAAGCTCGTTGCTATCATTAGAAATTACTAATCTGAAGAAGTTGCTCAAGAAAAATTCTAACAAGATGAAAATGCAAGACAAATGATATATGAGACTCCCTTAACTTGTTAATCATAGGCCCAAGCTCTTGATTATAACGTCCTAATGATTCAAATTTTACCAATAATAAAATGATAGACTTGTAAATCATTCCCATTGTTTAATGGGTTGCTAATGTGTTGAACAGGGATTGTTTAGTTCTTCATAGCATTGTAACAAACAAGATCTTCTATTTATTCCTTAAATTTGACCAATTCTGAAAATAAGCTTCAAGGTTTGTGGAGCTTCATTGACTAATTTGACTACATCCTTGATGAAAACACTAATTCTAGCTAAAATCTAATTTTCCATCTCTGTTCTAAATGCTCTTACATCCTAAACATGAGCCTCTAATAACATGTTTGAAATCTAATTCTCCTTCTCTGCTCTATATACTTACATCCCAAAGATTAGCCTCTCTTAGTATGTTCATAATGTTGACAAGAAATCGATCTAATCCCGAACAATCTTGGTGTCCCCCAAGTTGTACTCCTCACAAAACCTTCCTATAGATACTACAATCGAGAGGACTAGGATGGGAGGAAGCATAAATCCCAAGCATACTATGTGGGAGGCCATCGAGCTCGTCCTTAATCCAGAAGGGGGGGTACACTCAATGTTTCTAAGGCAAATGCCCTCGTCTTTCAGCCAAGGACAACCTATTTATTTGTGGAGCTCTGTGTGGATTTACAACAGAAACTGGTGGTGTATGCAACTAGTTTATGTTGCTTATTAAAGAAATGGTAAAAAGGATTGTGTTGTGGGTTTGAGTGGGGTAACTAACAAGCCAACTAGCAAGGGGATTCAAAAGATTGCAACCAGAGAGATGATCTTATCATGATCTAGACATCATGATCTAATTCTATAATGAGAAATAACTGAAGCGGAAAGAACAAATATGAACTTAAGAGGAGGGAACACTCAACACTCTCTTTCACATTTATTAGAGAATAAACCAAATCGGTAAGATGTACATACATACATTGGTTCATTAAGCAAAATGAAAGACAAATTATGGAAGGAAACCATCATAACTTGCATGAGATGTCGTTGCTTCATCTAGTGGAAAATCTGCCTCGATCCTGATTACACTACATAGATCACAATTGTTCTTTAAAATACAATAGGAGGCACTAGGAGGGACCCTTTGTTCCCCATCATGAGCCTATTGCATTCCTTTCCACACCATGGAGCTTCAGATAATAACTACAAGAAAAGAAAGAGATCGAAAGAAGAGAAGTAGAAGAACAAGAATGTTACATTTTGTTGCAAAACAATGGTGTTATGGGCAAATCTTCAATCTCTAATAGCCTCTTGCCTCTCTAAGGCTCCCTTTGGTGCTGCTTTGCACTTCATTGATCAACCTCGCAAAATTTCTTCTTGAATGGTGGACCAGAGAGAGAGAACTCTCCATCAAAAGCTTGCATGAAAAACTTGGCCAAAATCATTAAGATCGTGCGTCCCTTTGGCTTTTGAGATTAATAGTGTTGTATCTTCTACATACAAAGAGGAAGTGCATAGTAGACACATAGGGATTTCCAATGACAGGTTACATGACACTTTTTTATGCTTGTTTGATATACTTTTTGAATTAGAATGGAAAACTAGACACCTTTGCGAGAATTTTTTAATGTTACATTTTTGTACTTCTATAGGTCAAAATTGAATTATGTTAGCTCCATGATATTCACCGACTTTTACAAAGATGTTTGAACCAGTCCTTCCCTTCAGATGAGCCATCCTACCTATATGTCTAGTTTGACCTAGAGTCGGACCCACTACATTTTCATACTTCAAAAACTCAGAATTTGGTTTTGTCATCTCCAGCATGATCAGTGACTTCAAAAACCCAACCTAAGCCACTAGCTATACCTAAATTACTTTCTTAACCTAAAAACTCAAATTCACCCAAGGTGGCCCCCACGAGCTAAAACCATTTTTAATACTTCTAGAGATCAGAATTGGATTTTGTCAGCTCGTTGATGATTGATGAGCCCCGTAAACTTGTATAATTCATTCTATGGATTCAAATATGTCATTAGTTAAGTCCCAAGGCAAAACTAGCTATTCGACAACGAGTCTTTTTAGGCGACAACACCGACTACTTTTGCGAGATGTCTCCTCCTTGGAAGGTGGAAAGAATCCAACAAAATCTCTTGGGTGAGCAAATCAATGCTTTATCCATTGGGCTATGGAATTAAAATTGGGCATGGAGTCACAAATCTACTTCTTCTCAAACTCTTATTTCAAGACAACAGATGGAAAATAAAACAAAGAACTTGAAATGTTGAAAGTGATGCTAGAATTGACTAGGAAAACTAGAAACCTGCCTACCTAACCTAACTAAAAAGGTGGGCTCACTAGGGTGACATGACACTTCCAGTGAAACCATGTATGCAGTTTAACAAGGCTATGAGACACATGCATGAAGAGCATTGATGGGATGTTGGATGACAATAACAATAAGCAATATAGAAAACGTAACTGAAACGAGTACAAATAGAGGAAAAGAATGCATGAGTTACCCATTTTCAGCATTTACTTTGTTGCTTTGTGTTGTGAAATGTCTCCTTCATCCACATTGCAACTGGATCTTCATGACTAATTTCTTCTTCAATGTATTTGGGCTTGGATTTAAGTGTAGAAAACAAATCAGATTCACCGTTGGGTATAAAATCTGGGCATTTCATTGGCTTCCAAGCCATAACATCAACTTTGCCACCTTTGTTATCTTCTTGATCATGCTTATCTTGAAGCTCTAAATCCCTGTGCTCTAGGGAATATTAAATCATCACATCTTTCCAGCCATCAATCTCATACAAACATTTCATTTTCTCTTTGTCATTCCTACCCAGAAAATGAAAATATCGATGCTCATTTCTAGCCAAAAGAATGTTAAGACCTTTGCCATTGGGTGCACAAATAGTTGTCAATGCCTTATTCTTTTCAATGGATGGTTGAATGTCTTCTTTGAGTATGCTAAAAGCATGCTCCAATGAAGTTTGGAATTGTTTTTTACTCACACCATCATTGACCAAATGTGAAGTGGATTCACCAAATACTTGACTACTCTCAAATCCTTTGTGTTGGGACTTATCAATTTATGGAGCTTCATCTTTCCAGGTAACATCTAAATCCAGTGTAGGCTAAAAGAACACTTTCATTGACAACGCTATTATTCCAAAGAGTGAAAGGTCTATCACATAGCTCATGAGTTTTACCATCTGCATGCCTGAAATTTTTATCCTCATGGCTCCCATCCTCTATATCAATATCTAAATTTTTTGGACATTCATCAACTACAATGTCTTTTGATAGAGAGGGAACCTGCTTTAGTGAATCATTCACTTCATAACCTGCAAGCTGCAAGTCGCCATCTTCCTTGCTTGTATCATCTAGTTGCCAACTATTTTCACAAATAGAGAGAGCTGACCAATCAACATTAGTTTTAACAATTGCATCCTTAAGCTGACATGTTGGCTCAAAATATTTTTATCTTGAATGTGCTCTTTATTAAGATTTGATTGCCCATTCTACTGAAATTTTTGTTCTTCATAAGTAATGGGCTCATAGGATTTCTTTGACTGCTGATTTTGCAATTTAATGGAACCTCAAATGTTTCCCTTCCATCTTCTTCAAATTCTAACAATGTTAGGGGCCCTTGTGTAAACAAGAATTCACTTGATACCATGATTCAAGACTTGCCATGATTCACTTGATACCATGCTAGCCAATGCCTCTCTTACCTTCAAAAGGCGCCTGATGGTGAGGTAATATCTAGCAAATCTAGGCTTTGTTATCTTTAATAGCTCTAACTTTGAGTGAGTGCAAAAAATGCCATGGGCATTGCTATGATTGGTAATAAATCTTATCATGTGCTTGCCTTTTTTGTACAGTGCACCAATCCATTTGTATTCATTTTCCTTCAACTTAATAATGTTATGCATCAAAAGGTTCAATGTGTGAACCAAACAACCAGACCAAAATATGTTGGGGTATTTATCTTCAATGATTGCTCCCACTTTCTTACAATTACCAGCATTATTTGTTATGACTTGGATGGCATTGCATGGACCAATAGCTTCAATGTTTTTGAGTAGGAGTTCTGCAATGTTAATGTCGGTCTTGAATTTATCTGAGTAGTCATGTGCTGAAAGGAAGACTGCACCAGTAGCAGAGACACCAAAAACATTTATCAATGGCTTACCTTTCACATTGGTCCAACCATCTGATATAATTGATACCCCATACTCATTCCAGGCATTTGTGAATTGCCCCAAAACATTTTGGAACTTGGCTTTTTCCTTGTCAAGCCCCACAGTTCTAGCTTTGTCATACCCAGGGCTCTTATATCCTACTGCGACAGTGCAGACGGCCTCTACCATTTCATGCCAATAGGGTGAGCGAAGAACATTGAATGGTATGCCACATGCATAGAGAAACCGATACACTTTTGAATCCACGTCATCCCTNGGAAATTTGATATTGTCTTGCCACGTGATTGCATGGGAGAGAATCCACTGCCATGGGTGGATGAGCCTCCAGTTCTTGGTGAGCATGAAAGGTCATGGTCATTCGACGATCATTTTGTTATGTTTTGTACTTTAAATTCTTCGTTCTTATAGATGTCTCTTTGTGTTGATACCACATTTGGGTAAACAAAAAATCCTACAGTTTTTCTTTCATCACATGGCATGTGCCCACATAGATGTCTTCTCACACAGGTATATGAACCTGTGTATGTCTTTTTACAATAGGGGCAAACAAATTTGGTGGTTCCACCCCCTCTAGTTCCTGCTTGCCTTGTGACATATCCCCACAAGGGTGTGGGGTCCTCTTTGGTTTTATTTCGGTTTTCCTCCTCCTCTTCCCCCTCCTCCTCCTGCTCTCCATGGTATGTGCCACATCCCACATCTTCATCCTCTTCCTCGTTCCTCCTCCGGTTTCCAACAACCACCATCAAAATAACAAATGGAACCAACAAAATAAACCATAAACCCATCATCATGGTTGATGCCAGATGGAACTAGAGATTTACCCTGTTGCCTTCAATAGAATGAGGGAGGAACTAGAGATTTAACAATGTAAATTACTACATTCTAGTCACTAGACTTTAGAGTCTAGACTCTAGAATTTATATTCCAAGGCCAAGCATTAATAGAAATCAAAGGTCAAAAAATTTCAAAATTCTAACACAAAGCAAATGACAAATGGACAAAAGAAGGTTGTAGAGCCTACCTCTTTGGCTCCCACTCTCCAATGGTGGCAACCTTCTCCTCTGCTCTCCTCTTCTCTTATCTTCTCTTCTTCTCTTCTTCTCGTCTCTTCTCTTGCAAAGTGATAATGAGGTTGGAGAAGAGGGCTTTATCCCCCAAAGCCCTCCTCCTTCCCTCCAAAAACCAACTCATGTCCCTTTCCTCTCTTCCACGAATCATGGACGTCATTTAATGGGGGAAGCATCGGGGGAAGCGACGGGAAGCGCATGAGTGAGGGAAGTCGGAAGCATAGGGAGCGAAGTTGGAAGTGCGAGAGGGATCGAGGGGAGCGATGGTGAAGCGTTATGGAAGTGTGCGCTTCCGGACAGAGCAAGGAACGAAAAAAATAAGGGGGAAGCGCGCCCCGGAAATCGCTCCAAATCGGGAGAGACCCAGGAAGCACGCTTTCGGTTAGCTCCCGCAACGCTTCCTTGCGGAGCGAGGTTTCGGAGCGAAAGGGGGCGCTTCCCCGCAACCTTGGGAAGGAAACCAACATAACTTGCATGAGATTTTACTGCTTCATCTAGTGGCACAAAGCCCTTGAACTTGATTTTACACAACATGGATCACAATTGTTTTTAAAATACAATAGGAGGCACCAGAAGGAACCCTTTGATCTCAATCATTATGGAACCTACAGCCTTGATGGTTCATCACACCTCTGGATCTTCTGGAGATAGTCGGTCTATAGATAGCAGGTGATTAGTAGAGCAGTCGACAACAGTCGACGGAACGACTGAATAGTCGGTTGGGTAAACAACTGAATGGTCAGCACGACCATGGTCAACTCAACTACAATAGCCGACTAAACTTTGGGATGTTGCAGATTCTACGAAAACTACTTGGACCAAAGACCCCTACTTGTGGACGAAATCTTCCCTACTTTCAAGAAGTTGGTTAGATCTAGAAACTATAAATAGGCGACCCTATGGGTTATCTAACATATCGATTTGAGATGTTTATCATACTCATTATGCATTGTGATGTTCTGATCACAATGCTTTGTCCTTAAGTGTTTAAACGGTGTCTCTACACACCACCTTTTCTTCTTGGAATCTCGTCCCCTTCTTTTCTTTTTCTGCTCTATAGTTTAGGCCGAGAGGTTACCCAACACGGTATCAAAGCGACGGTTTTGACCTAGCCCTATTGTCTGCAAATCATGCTGAGTCAGATCTAGGGTTGATCAACTCTTAGCAGAAGAATTGTCGACTTATACCTCTACCTAAACTTTGATCAGATCTTCTAGATCAGAAGGATGGCTTCCAAGATAGAACCTATTGCTCTCAATGGACATAATTAGGCTATTTGGGCGATAGATATGGAGACCTTGTTGAAGAGCAAAGGACTGTGGCAATTTATGAAGACTGCCATTGTTGATCGAATGGACGTTGATGCTGAGTTTGTTATCGATATTAAAAAGGATGAAGCTATGGGCGTTATCACGAACTATATTTCAAGGCAGATTCATTTCCATACAAGTGGGATCAACTGTCCTTGCGCCGTCTGGACCAAGTTGAAGACTCTGTTCAACAAGATAAATGAAGGTGAAGTAATACAGATAGAAAAAGAGTTGCTCTCTAAAACTTCTTTCCTTTGATCGTATCGAGAACTATCTAGCTCGTACTCCCCAATAGTACACCTGCGCAAGGATCAGATAATAGTAGGAAGGTAGTCAACCTCTCAAGCCATCCTCTTATTATTTGATTCTATTCTAGAAATAATTTTATAAAAAATTAAGAAATTAAAATTTTTTAGCAATTTCAGGAAACTGTTTGTAGAACCCTACTCTCTTCACTGATCAAACCCTAGCCTTCCCACACTAGCCAACCTTATCCTTTTTTCCTCCATGTCTCTGGTATTAACACTTTTCCCTCATACTCTCCACATTTGACGATTTGTCTTGATGATGGATCCTGATATGGATTCGAAACGTCGACTTAGTCAACTAGATACTGTGGTTTCTCCGGCATCACCCGAAACTAACCACCACAGAAATTTAGCAACAGGAGTTCTCCTGAATTGACTAGTTGTCAATCTACTGTGACTATTTAAGTCACCAGTTCGACTTCCTCGACTGGTGTTCACCGACCTGAGTCATCGATGACTTCCTTACCTCGATGGGCTCTTAAGACAATCGAAGTTGTTGGACTGGATGCTGGCAATCCAAGTATTGTTCGGCAGACTCGCAGTTAGAAACAATATGGCAACGTTGCTTTAACAGTACATGTACTTGACATATGTGATCCTGATACATATGTTAATGCTCAGACTGTGCCAAAATGGGAGAATGTCGTGACTACTGAAATTTTTTCCTTGAAGAAGAATCAGACATGGAAACTTGTTCGTGACGTGAAAAGAATGTCGTGAATTGTCGATAGGTCTATAAGACCAAGTTTAGCTCCGATGGTGTTGTTGAACGCCACAAGGCTCATTTGGTCGCCAAGGGTTTCTCTCAGCAAGCAAGCATCGACTATACTGAAACCTTTGCTCTTGTCACGAAGATGAATTCTATCCAACTGATCCTTTCTCTTGCTGCTCATTTTAGTTGGGAGCTTCACCAAATGGACATGAAAAGTGCATTTCTTCATGGAGGTCTCATTGAAGAAATTTATATGGAGCAACCGCCTAGTTTAGTGACAGAATCTGGTCTTGTTTGTCAACTCAAGATGTCGTCGTACGGTTTGAAACAAGCACCTCGTGCTTGGTATGAGAAGATTAATCATTTCTTTGTCAATCTTGGTTTCAAACATTGTGAATTTGATCACAACATCTATGTATTACATATTCATGGGGATACTCTAATTGTGGCATTGTATGTTGATGATTTAGTCATAACTGGAAACAATGTCAATCTTACTTTGGGTTTGAAGAAACAACTTGTTGATACCTTTGAAATGACTGACCTTGGTCTGTTGCATTTATTTCTTGGCATTCAAGTTTTACAAATGGATAATGGTATCTTTCTTTCTCATCCCAAATATGCCTTGGATCTCTTGAAACAGTTCAAGCTGGATGACTGCAAGTCATGTGCTACACCTTATCAGTCGGGAGTGAAGTTGTCAAAAGATTGCGACTCTCCATAAGTCGACGCCACTCTTTATCGACAGTTGGTCGGTAACCTTATTTATCTGATGCACAGTCGACCATACCTCTCCTTTGTTGTTAGTGTAGTTTCCAAGTTCATGCAAGATCCTTGCGAAAGTCATTAGAAAGCCGCAAAGAGAATTGTTTGCTATATTAAGGGTACGTATCAATATGGTATCAAGTATTGTCACAGTACAGACCCACTCGTCGGCTACACTGATTCCGACTGTAGTCGAAAGAGAGACTACCTTTTGTTTCTTACACAACCAGACTACAGAAGCTGAGTATCGTGGTGTTGTCAATGCAAGAACAGAGGCAGTTTGGATCCGACAACTTCTCAACGAGCTTGGATTTCCTGTTCAAACCTCTACTGTTATTTACTATGATAATCAAGGAGCTATTCAAGTTGTTGATGATCTCGTTGTGCATAGCAAGATGAAGCATGTCGAGCTCCATGTTCATTATTTGAGACAGTGCAGGAGGACACTGTCTCTCTTCTTTGTTGCAGGAGAAATGATCAAGTTGTTAAGATCTTTACGAAGCCTTTACCACTACTTGGACCAAAGGCCCCTACTTGTGGACTAGATTTTCCCTACTTTCAAGAAGTTGGTTAGATCTAGAAACTATAAATAGGCGACCCTATGGGTTGTCTAACATATCGATTTGAGATGTTCATCATGCTCATTATGCAATGTGATGTTCTGATCACAATGCTCTGTGCTTAAGTGCTTAAACAGTGTCTCTAGACACCACCTTTTCTTCTTGGAATCTTTCCCCTTCTTTTCTTTTCTGCTCTATAGTCCAGGACGAGAGGTTACCCAACAAATCCTAGGCCTATTGATTTCCTTTCCACAAGATGGATCTCTAAATAATGCCTACAAGAGAAAGAGAATGAAACGAGATGGAGAAAAAGGAGAAAGTTACATGCTACTGCAAAATAGTGTTGTTTTGGGCAAAACTTCAATCTCTAATAATCAAAACAAGATTTATATTTATCACATGTCTATAAAGAAAAATAGACTTCAAGGCAAAATATGCTAGGAAACAAACTTTGGCGCAAACTATTGTGAGTGAAAGTCGACCATACCTCTCCTTTATTGTTAGTGTAGTTTCCAGGTTCATGCAAGATCCTTACGAAAGTCATTGGAAAGCCGCAAAGAGAATTGTTTGCTATATTAAGGGTACATATCAATATGGTATCAAGTATGGTCGAAGTATAGACCCACTCGTCGGCTACACCGATTCCGACTGTAGTCGAAAGAGAGACTACATTTTGTTTCTTACACGACCAGACTACAGAAGCCGAGTATCGTGGTGTTGTCAATGCAGGAACAGAGGCCGTTTGGATCCGACAGCTTCTCAATGAGCTTGGATTTCCTATTCAAACGTCTAATGTTATTTACTATGATAATCAAGGAGCTATTCAAGTTGTTGATGATCTCGTTGCGCATAACAAGATGAAGCATGTCGAGCTCCATGTTCATTATTTGAGAAAGTGCAGGAGGACACTGTCTCTCTTCTTTGTTGCAGGAGAAATGATCAAGTTGTTAATATCTTTACGAAGCCTTTACCACTACTTGGACCAAAGACCCCTACTTGTGGACTAGATTTTCCCTACTTTCAAGAAGTTGGTTAGATCTAGAAACTATAAATAGGCGACCCAATGGGTTGTCTAACATATCGATTTGAGATGTTCATCGTGCTCATTATGTAATGTGATGTTCTGATCACAATGCTCTGTGCTAAAGTGCTTAAACAGTGTCTCTAGACCACACCTTTTCTTCTTGGAATCTTTCCCCTTCTTTTCTTTTCTGCTCTATAGTTCAGGCCGAGAGGTTACCCAACAAATCCTAGGCCTATTGATTTCCTTTCCACAAGATGGATCTCTAAATAATGCCTACAAGAGAAAGAGAATGAAAGGAGAAGGAGAAAAAGGAGAAAGTTACATGCTACTGCAAAATAGTGGTGTTTTGGGCAAAACTTCAATCTCTAATTACCTCTTGTATCTATTCTTGCCCCCTTGCTACCGCTCTGCACTTCATTGATCAACCTCCTTCCTAAAATTTCTTCTTGAATGGTGGACCAAAGTGAGAGAAGTCTGGATCGAAATTTCGCATGAAAACCCTAGCCAAAATCAATAAAATTGTGTCCCTTTGATTTTTTAGATTAATAGCATTGTATCTTCTACATACAAAGTTGAAATGATGCGCTGTCAGAAGCAGTGCATAGTAGACAAGGAGGTATTTCCAGTGATTGGTTGCATGAACATTTTTTCTGCCTATTTGATAGGCATTTTAAATTAGAATGGAAAACTAGACACCTTTGTGGGAATTTTTTAATGTTACGTTTGTGTACTTGTATAGGTTGAAATTGAACTTTGTTAGCTCCATGATGTTCATTGACTTTAATAAACATATTTGAACCAGTCCTTGCCTTCAAATGAGTTATTCTTCCTATATGTCCAGTTTCACGTAGAGCGAGTCCACTACGTTTTCATACTCAATTTCTCCCACGGGCAAAGAACATTTTTCATTCCTCAGAAGGTCGAAAACGGATTCATCAACTCCTTGATGATCGATGAGCCCCATAAATTTGTTTAATTCATTCCTTGCATTCAAATATATCATATGGTTGATTTGCAAAAAATTGGTTTAGTGAAGGCCCCACCGGCAAAACGGGCTTTTGGGCCATGAGCCTTTTTAGGTGACAACTCCAAACTCTAATACACATTTTACAGACTACCAAAAACTCAACCCATTCAATAATCAATATTTCTTAACCATAACTTCATAATGATGTCATCATTATCACCTTGTGACTTAATTCACAACCCACTTCATAAAGCGCATTTGCATACTACTAATAATCAAAATAAGATTTATATTTATCAAATGTCTATAAAGAAAAATAGACTTCAAGGCAAAATATGCTAGGAAACAAACTTTGGGGCAAACTATTGTGAGTGAAAGTCTTGGATGATAGTTCCACGATAAGTTGTGCAAAATTATTTGAAGAATCAAGCTAGACTAGGAATCAAGATCATCCAAGCAAATGAGCATAGTCAATTTTAGGAGCAAGGAGTTCTCAAAGAATTTCCCATGGGAGGCATACTTCAAATGTATTTTGTTGTGTGGTCATCTTTCATTTCGTTAACTTGGGTCTTGTCTCTCCTTGTGTATGCTCGTAATAAATACAACTTATCGTTTTCTTTCGCTAACCTCGGTCTTCGTGTTTCCTTTGCATTAATCGTTCATAATGGATATGTTGTTCATTCGAGTAAACAACTCTAGTAGACCCCTTGCATTTGCAGGTCTCAAGTCCAGCCAACATGCCTCCTTGCCCTGCATGGTCGGGTCTCAAGTCCATCGAGTAGCCCCCCCTGCTTTGGCTATGGCATGCATCGTTAATAACAAGAAGTCGGATCTATTGTTCGTTCATGTGGACTCTAGAGCCCAATATTTTCAGGGGCGTAAGGGAATGTACATCTTTTATGCATCATTGTAATATTCAACAAAAGAATTCTTTAAAGGTGTTTCATTAGATCTTTACCAAAATTTGTATTCAATTCAAAGGCAATCTTTGAAAAGACAATGTGTCTTATGTCAAAAAAGTGAGAAAACTTTGGTCAAGGCTAGTGAATGATCTGCATGTGGACTAAGGAGCCAATATTTTAGGGGGATAAGGTAAGGTACATCCTTTATGTATCCTTTGATATTCAACAAAAGATTCATTAAAAGGTTCAACAAAAGATTCATTTAAAGGTGTTGTATTAGATCTTTACCAAAATTTGTATTCAAGTCAATATAAATAGCTCATAACAAGGAAATCTTTGAAGAGAAGACTACTCCCCAGTTGAGTTTATGTTGAACTTGAACAACGACTTGGTTATGAGAGTTTTTCCTGACATGATTGAAGAGACAGCACATGGAGGGTTCTTGTACCTCAAGGGCAACATTAGGTAATTGTTTTGAATATTTGGGATTCTAAACAATGAAGTAAATGTTGGCATCGGCAAAACATTGGCAAGGGTCCCGAATACAACTTCTCGGCAACATCGACGAAAAAATTGAAAAAAATCGGCAAGTCGAGACAAACATTTAAAAATACAAAATATATTCACTTTTTTCACAATTTTAAACATATAAAGTAACAACAACATTAAATAAACACATTGGCACATAAATATGGAGAAAACATTGATATATAGATGTAGTGGATGCAAATAACTCAGAGCGGTTTGATTTCAATGACTCGAACTACTAAAAAATACATAAAATTTTACAATTTTAATGAAAAAAATATATATTAAAGATTCCAAACCAGTAGAGACAAAATATGCAAAGTCTACTCATGTATATACCATCTAAGGGTGAATATATCACAATGGCACCAAGTGTAATACATATCTAAATCAAAATTGAAAATAAATAATCATCAAAATCATTGTCTATGTTGGGATCCTATTCATCAATAGCACCATGTTCCCCCTCCTCTAGGTGCTAGCCCTTGCCTCTACCTCGAATCTTGAAATTGATCCCCCAAGGACAATACTTAACTATTGATTTCTGAGCAGCATCGAGAGCCATTCTATGAGAGAATGGAGGCACTTGGTCAGTTGAAGGAGTTGATCAACATAATTCAATCTAGGGATGAGAGCCATTCTTTAAGAATGGAGGCACTTGGTCAGTTACCAAGATGTTTGCAGCTGCGAGACCCATTCTCAAGGAGGATGGTACCCTAGTGTGTTAACTAGGGTAGAGTAAAACCCTAGAAGATACCCTAGGGCCCCCAGTAGTCTCCTGGGGTTCTATGTAAGGGACCAAGCAAGTTGATGTCATGGCAAAGTCCCTAACATATGGTTAGGGCCCCTATATGTTTCTAGGGTATTCTAGTTTGGGACCAAACAGTTTCTTGGACACCATGTCCAAGTAGATCCTGCAAGTTGAGACAAAGAATTCCTGGTCTAGGACCAGGTAGATTCTTGGTCTGGGACCAAGCAATTCCTACAGGAGCATTCCTAGTCAGTTAACCAGGTGAATCTTGGTCAAGTTGACCAAGATAATGATGTGTGATGTCCTTTCTCCTAATCAATTATTTCTAGGTTGTTTCTCAAACGACTGGCCACCCCTTGATGATGTCACTAACACCTAACCCTTAGGAATAGTATTAAGGACCACGAGATCACATCATCCAGTTTGGATCTTCTCCTTATACAGTGATGATAAAAATATATATGGAACGCATATGACAATATACCTTCAGAGAGAAAAGATTGAAGTCCTTGGTCTTGTTGGTCCCTTAGGTAAAAGGGATTGTTTGTCCACCTTTATGGTTCACCTCGGTCTTGTGAGTATGAGGGTTGTCTTACCTTCCTATTATGACCCCTTTTGTTGACTTATGGTCCTTCATCTTTTCACTTGGTCCTAGCGCCCCTATTGTGTGTACTTTTGGTAAGATGACTTTTATCTTATGGTTTTTATTTTTGGACCATTGGTACTTTACAGTTTTTTTATTTTTGGACCATTGATACCCTATCCTAAGTCAACTTAACCTTATGGTTTTTATTTTGGGACCATTGATACTTTATGGTTTTTAGTTTTCAACCATTGATACCCTATTCTAAGTCAACCTAATTGTATTTTATGTTTTATTAGTAAACACCCTAAAGGCTAGTGTTGAAGAAGGGCCCTTCTAGATTTCCTTCCAAGTTATAAATGCAAGTTTTATCCTTCATTGTGATTATCCAACAAGACGTATCTTAGCATTGATTTATTAGGGTTTGGCGTCAAGAACTGTTTTACTGGTGCTAGGGTTTCATTGTCTTCTTTTGGGTTTCCAGATCTGTGATAAGGACTGTGGTGATCCGTCCTCACTGAACCGAGCCTTTTCTTTGTTGTCATGACTATGCATCTCTGCTGCTCCTCTACTGTCACAACTGTGTATTTCTCTGCTGCTGCATGACTGTGTGTCTCTTGTCAGCATGACATTGTTCCTCTGCTCAGCATGACTGTGTGTCTTCTGTCAGCGTGACTGTGTTCCTCTACTCAGCGTGACTGTGTGTCTTCTATTGTGTGGTTGTGTGTCTCTTGCCAATGTGACTGTGTTCCTCTACCCAGCGTGACTGTGTGTCTTCTACTATGTGACTGTGTGTCTCTTGCTAGCGTGACTGTGTTCCTCTTCTCAGTGTGATTGTGCGTCTTCTGCTACGTGACTGTGTCTCTTGTTAGCGTGGTTGTGTTCCTCTGCTCTGCGTGATTGTGTCTCTTGCCAACGTGACTATGTTCCTCTGTTCAGCATGACTGTGTGTCTTCTTCTACATGATTGTGTCTCTTATGTTGCGTGATTGTGTGTCTCTTGCCAGCATGATTGTATTCCTTTGCTCATCGTGATTGTGTGTCTCATGCCAGCGTGACTGTGTTCTTGCCAGCGTCACTGAGCATCTTTGTTGGGTGTAACAGTCTGCTAGCATGACTATGTCTTCTCTGCTAGTGTGACTGTACTGGGCATGACAATGTTTCTCTGCTAGTGTGCCGCTAAAGCCTGAGTAAATGATTGAAGTTTCTCTTCCTTTTTGACTAAGAATATGATGTTTGTATCATTACTGCTATACCCTTTTTAAGTTCTCTCTCTCAAGGTACATCATTCGTTCATCTAGGTGACTTGTTCCTTCGGTGACAAGATCATAACCTAAAAGTGTCCGAGTATAAGGCTGATCCAAAACAATCCTAGATTAGGATTGTTATTGTTCTTTGCTGTTGTTATTTCTTGTACATTATTATTGTTTTATCAGTTATAATATTGTTATCTTATCGTACATGGCATTTGGTAAATCATCTCAAGGACCAACTTTAACGCAGTGAACAATGGAGTGTTAAAGTTGAAAGAAATTAAAATTATGTTTGAATTTATTGCAACAATATTGTTCTGGATCTAACCTTGTTGTTTTAATTATGTTTATGCATTAAAGTATAAAAGTTTAATTGCATATATCAAACCCTAACCTAACCCTAAACTTTAACATCAACACCCTATGGGCCTATAGTTTTGATGAAAGTTGAAACTTATTAATCCACGCGTTATAATAAGGTAAAAAGAGCTTCCCATGCTTAATAAGTGATTTTGCTTGACTGAATGGTACATTTTTATTAAGGTCATGATCAGTGTTTTAAAAACCAGCCGAGTCCGAGTCCGAGTTGGCCGAGTTGGCCGAGTTGGCCGAGTTGGCCGAGTTGACCCCTGGCCGAGCTGACTCGGCTCGGGTGGCCGATTTTATACTTAGTCGGCCGAGTTGGGTCCGAGTCGGCCGAGTTAGGGTCCGAGTTGGCCGAGTTGGCCGAGTCAGCCGAGTTGCAACCCGAGTCAGCCGAGTCAGTTGTGGCAAACACCCACAAGAATGCAGACTCCAAAATAACATGTTTATTTTTTATTTTTAAGATTTTTTTTATTCTAACCATAACCCGAGGCCATAAGATGACCCCCTGCCCCTCTATTTGGCTCACACTTCTGCTGTAAGATGTTTGTGAGCATTTGGCATTATTGTTGTTTGGATTCATGGACGCTTGGAGGAGCGTCCAACAATGAAGAACAATCAACATGATTGGAGGAGTTGGACTGTTGGAGACCGATTTTCTGTTACCTAGATGTATGTTAGCTTCC
>LPNX010901271.1:523697-779673 GCA_001517045.1 Pseudotsuga menziesii
GGAGCCCCCCTTCACTGGAGCGCGCTGCAGAACAAGGGACGCACCCCCTTGTGCGTTTCCGAGAGTTTCCTAATTTTGGGGACGCTGGGAAACGTTTCCCCAGAAGCCCCCCAATCCCCGGGGCGCAGGAGCGAGGGGGGCGCGTCCCCGACCCTGGGGGGGCAAGTCCCCATGTAACACTGATTTTTATAACTGTGATAAAGCATCCTTGGCGATTTTTTCCATTGTGGCGCAATGATTACCAAAACATAGCATTTTTTAAGAAAAAAAATTGCGATGTTTACTTTTTGTAAAAAATCGCGCTTTTTTCTAGCCGATTTTTCAGCATGAGGAAAAAGTCACGATTTTTTCGACACATCACGAAAAAATGACGATTTTTACTTCCTTATCAAAGAATTTCTAACACCACATGTGGTAGACAAGATTCCAAAAGGCTTCTTAGACTTTGATCGGATCATGGATGGAGAAATGATGAGGAATCCTAGAAATAGGGGTGAGGAATCTTTGAGATGCTACACGGGTAGCTTTGTTAGGCTATGAACAAGGTTTCATCTGTGCTTAAAGCATTTTATGGTATTGAAGACTTAGACAAGAAGAGGAGTTGAAAAAAATGCAAGTAAAGGAGAATTTGAAAGTAATAATTGAGACCATCAAAATGAATTATTGGATGAATCATGTAATGGTGGAAATTTTAGTATAAAGAATTTTAGCCTACTCACAACCTTTAAAGATATCTGACTAGCACAAATCTGTCGGCATAAACATCATCATATTGATGCTAGTACAAAGGAAACAATGTAACTCAAACCAATCAAGCTGGTGATGGTAAAGCTACCTAATTTTTGAATCTCAAGCGAGTGGTAATGCATTGGGACAAATCTTATTTAGCTCAAGGGGACAGCAGAATATCTCCCAAGCTTAAAAGACTCCGGAACTAAGAAGGCTGTTTGTGATCAGAATTGCCTACTTAATGAGTTCAGGCTTAAGTTAAGTTGTAGTCTTTTCAAATTTTGATTTGTATATATTTTTTTAATTTTCAGAAAGATATACTAAAAATTCAGTACTTCTAAAAATGCATGATACAAATGGAAAAAATGAAGTCCAAAAGATTCACTACGATGAAAAAAACTTAAGGATCCTTGTATCAAGAATTATTGGAAGTTGATACCCAAACATCACCACATCAGATCTTTTAAATATGTCACATCATGTTCGCTTATGCCAACAAATATTTGAAATTTATTACATTTTCAGATATAAGTTTGACAATAATATGCTAGTTACAATGAGGGCATATGAATTTTCTTACACTCGTAAAAGAATAGCAGGCTTAGTGCTCAATTCTCGTCAATTTTTCAAGCAAGCATGTCATTGCCTACAGGGAGAATATGCTCTTACACTCGTAAAAGAATAGCAGGCTTAGTGCTCAATTCTCGTCAATTTTTCAAGCAAGCATGTCATTGCCTACAGGGAGAATATGCTCTAAGCAAGAGTAGAATGCACAATAATATATAGTTAAGTATTTATACTAAGTAATTTTCATCGTACAAGTGCCTAATGATACCTCTTAAGCAGTTAGGAAAAATTCAACATTCATATGTGGTCGACTAAGCAAATCTAATTTGATTGCCTATGGCATATATTTGAAAGCATATGCCCATTTGAGTGATCTTGATGAGACTATGCTCAGAAACTTTTGGTTACAACATTACTGTCTTCCATAATGAATCATTTTTTGCCTGCAATGTTTTTTCCCTCAATGAGGTACAAGTGTTTTAATCAGGCATTAATTACTTTGCTTGAATATCTTTTGAAATTAGGTCATGTTCACCTAATTGACCCATTTTTCCCTTATGAAGATGTATGATTGAATGTTTGGGATTAGCGATCGTGAAGATAATACTTATTAGACCAACAAGATTATCCTGAATGAGAGGCAAGCAACAAGCAAGTACGCATTACTGCATCAACGACCTTTGTCTTTACGCTAGAGGCCTATAAGGTTACATGTTAATATTCAAGAAATATAGTCCAAGTCTAGACAAAACTACAAAAATCAAAAGACATGCATTATTTTTAGATGCAATGATTTGGACTCATTATGAGACAAATGCTCAGAATCAATCGAAACATTGGTTTCATGATCTAAATCACATCTAAGATGAAAAAATTAAGCGCTTACCCAAGTTATGTGCTCAAATGCCAAGTATCCCTTTTCACCGAAGTTAAACTTTGTTTCAGCTTCCTTAATAATCAGCACATTCTCCAATCTTATACCAAAGTTCCCATCTTCATAATAGCCAGGCTCTGTACGCAAATTAAGATCAAAGTAAGCTCTAAAACCATTAACTGGTTACTGAAAAATAAGGAGGTAGATTTTGAGTCGCATCTGCGATTGAAACCTCTATATCATTGACAGAATAATGCATAATTGAAAAGACATGTCACTTGTATCTGTCATGCTTACTAAAAATTGAAAATTGAAAATGTTTTTGTTAAACTTTAGATAATTTAATCTTAATATCACAGAAAATTAATTTCTACAATACACTTCACTATCCTGGAAAATAATTCTGTATAAACAGAGGCAATATGCAATCCACTACATTATGACCCACCGTGAAAATCTGCAGTCTGAAGTCATGATGTAGACAAATCTATCAGTTTACTCCTCGGTATCAAGTAAAACGTTCTCTTCCCACCATTAGAATGAAGCATGCTAACCCCGAGCATTACCAGCATCTCAAATACAAGCTACCGATAAGATAAGATTTAAACATAATATTTAAGTAAAGTTTTACTTTTGATTTTTTTCTTTTACATTTTTTAATCTTTTTCCCTTTCAATCTCCTCTGCAGAGAGAAGATAAACTAATTTTATTGTCCAACAAATGACCACAAATAGGTCAATGGGTCTCAAAAGTACAATCCAATGCAAAAGCAACTCCTATCACTAATCACTAATCAACAGAAAAGCAAAATAACAAGAGAGAAACCATAGTCACTAAAAATAGTACAGATACAATACCCATGTAAAACATAACATGCGAACTGCTATGTTGCACAAGTTTCCGGAACGTGGGTATGAGTATTGGATACGTCTAAAAGTTTCCCCCAATTTTGAAGGAAACTACAGGTTGGGAACAACAATAATATATATTAAAAAAAAATTTAAAATATATAAATAAATAATTAAAAAAACATGAGAAGAGAAGAAACATAGAGAAAAAAAGAAACATTAACCCAAACCAGATGACTTGGCTTATCCCTTATATTACGGTTGTAACTAGAACCTCTTAGAAGATGGAAATGGCAATAAAATCAAGATTACCATCCATGTCATTGATTAAATCACTTAGACTATTTCTAAAGTGGGGAGTTTTAGAAGATATAGTCCCTATATCTGTGGTTATAAATATAGAGTAAGTTTTCAGTCTTGTGACATCTATGATTAACATGGATTAGAATATTCTATGTTTATAAGACACTGTATGCTAGGGTATTTGCAAAGGTGTATACATAATCAAATTTATATTATTATAAAATACAAATCAAGCTAATTTTTATTTAAATGTAACATATGAATTTAGTTTTAAAGTAAGATTTAGAACTATTTTCAATTAGTTAAAAGTTGTTTATTCATAAAGTAAATAGTAAAATATATAGATTTACTTTCTTTTATTCAATATATAAATAGTCAATAGATTTACATTTATTATTGATTCGCGGTAACTGCAATTTAGCCTAGGGACGAGTGAATACTCTAGCACGAGTGGTAGACAGAGATCAGTGCACCAACTCGACAAGGTGGCACTATACTTTTACTGCAACGTAGTTTTCTGGAGAAAAAATTATGAGTCAATCATGTATATGTATGGTCGTGAGGAAATAGAAATGTCATTAACAACCCTCCAAGAAGAGCATCCCACGTTTTCAAAGACATGCACAAATAAACCGAAAAGGGAGAAAGATGAAATGATCTCATATACGATGATGGGTGGATCAAGTATATATTTAATTCTAGAACTATTCATAAAAAGTTTTAAGCCTTTGTAACTTCAATTTGTTTTGTCTTTACTGTTCCATACATTCACTCCCAGGTTGCAGAATGCCTTACATGCAACCTTGTATCTCCTTCTCTTCCCTGGAAATTTCAATTTCGATTGGTAGCTATCATGAATTCGTGGAAGCTCTCGATGAAGTTAATGTGCAAGAAACCGTCCCCAAGTTCCTAATTTTAGAGGGTAAAAGTTCCCAGTAGATTCCCAACCTAAGTAACAAGACACGTCCAAATAAGGCATATGTCACGTTTCCGCGTGTCGGACACAACAATTGCCCTAATACGTGTCCGACACCAAAATTTTCGTGTCTCAAAATCTGGACACTTTCCAGCACGTGCCAAAAACGTGTCCTGATTTCTAGATACGTGTCCTGTCAAAAAGGGCATAGAGGAGGATAGAGCAAAGAGCTGTGACAGTAATGTTGACTAAATTGTCATTGATGACAACAGGTGTGTGCTAATTTGTTTTGGTGCTCCTTGAGGAGCCTCTGAGGGTTGAGTAAGTGTTAGTGTCAAAGGAGGCCTTTTGACTTTGTCCAAGCCCAAGTCTGAAGCCCTTGGAGCCCTTGGGACAATGGCAGAAGCCCTGAAGAGTGGTTAAGTAACCCCAAGTTGGTTCAATGATTCCCCAGTTGTGTCATTGATTCCTCAGCACCACAATCTTGCCCTATTACCCTAGATTGTGTTCTTGGTGCGTTGAAGAAGTTGGAAGTGTCTGAATGACCCTTTCAGTGGTCATTTGCATGTTACAGAGGTCTTGATACCCTAGGAGAAGTCTAGGCACCCCCACACCCTGATGGTCATAAAGTATGTGGCAATTTTGTTGACCTAACTAAAGTTTCTAAAACCCTAAACCTAAATATTACCCTATAAACACTTAGTATTTCCCAACCTTGTGCAATAGATGCCCTAACATGGAATAAGTAACAAAACATAGTCAAAATAATATTAAAAATAAAATTAAATGTGTTAAAACCCTTCATCCTCAAAGTAATTTTAAAAGTTAAAATAATTCTTAAAACTTTAATAATAGATGACATGTTTTAATTCAATATCAAATTTAAACATTACGAATACTTGTTTTTAAACCTTAAAAAGTGCATGAATATAATTAAAACAATAAGTAAAATATATTTTAAAGAATTTTTTTTTTTTTTAAACATATTTATATAACGACATTTATCACAATAAAACAAAAATTGAAAGAAAAAAAAACCATAGATTGTGACCACGGATTCTATGAAGAACACGACATCCCTGCCTATATATATATATATATCATAGTATTAAAAATCGGAAAAATCGGAATCAGAACCGGCTGGTTCACCGGTTCAGTACCAAGCCGAGTCAAACCGGCAGGTAAACCGGATTGGGGACCAGTTAGTTACCGAACCGGCCGGTTGGTAACCAAACCGGTCCAGTTCGGTAACTAACCGGTCCAACCGGCCGAGTTAGAAGCTGACCGGTCCGGTTTGGTCAAGGTTCAGATGGTTGAAGAGAGAATAGTCCAATGTTCAGATGGTTGAAGAAAGAATAGTTAAGAGAAGTACTGATCAGAGCAATGGTTCTCCCATTGTCAGAAATGACAGAGAGGAGGGTGAATCTCCATGGAATGAAGCTCGAAGTTTGAGAGGTGCTAAAAGTTTAATCATTTTCCTGGAGTCCTAAGCTGTGCTGTTGCTTGGTTAGTTTGTGTGGAAAGCTAAAACCAGCACTCACCTTGGTTATTTTAACTTGATATATTGGTTACCTTGACCATTTATTTAGAACCTAAAATCGTTTCATCATATTGATCAAGCCAAGGGTCATACTCTGCCTGACTATCCACACTCAATGCCATGCCGTTCTCATCAAGCAAAAAAGCCTCCTTATGTGAATTGGCTCAAATTTCTTAACAGAAAAGATAAGTTAATTGGTAGTTAAAGGTTTGTTTTGACCTTTACTGAAATATTAATGCATGCAAATAAATGCAGCAGGGGTGAGTTTTATGTTACTAAAAATAGCAGAAAAGCCCAATCTAACACTGATTTTATCCAAACAAGTGTTGGGTCGACTTCTCTTTGCATGTGGCTCAAAACCTAAAACTCAATCTCATTCCTTTGCAAGTTGGACTGTGTGTAACCCTCTGCTATCCAATTTTTAGTATGCAAGAGCGGTAGGGACTTCAAAGATAGGATGTTGGGTTGTTACCCCTGGAGCTACTGGAGTGACCTGATGACCAGATTTGATTGTGACTCCATCACAAACCTCTGTCCAAAGAAGAGATCTGTGGATTTTCCATAGATTATTGGTCAGAGATTGTCCCAGCATGCTCAGATGGTTCTTGTGCTCACTCTCATTTGACACTTGGAAAGTCTTCAATATACTATATACATGAGCAGATTTTGGTTATTTTGTCTTCAATGCCTTGGAATCATGGATTATAATCTTGAAAATGTTGTTTTTCTTTAAAATTTAAATATTTGATGTATTTTTTAGCAAACCGATTCATTAAATTCAAATCAGCCGATTTATGACCGATTCATTACCGATTCCGATTCCGATTCCGAGTTGACTCTCAACCGATTCCGAGTCCGATTCCGATTTTTAAAACTATGATATATATATACATTCCTTGTTGTAGAATAATTTGTAATTTAATTCTTCTTCAATATTTTACTATCACAACGTCTGTCTTTGGCAATATGCAGCACTCCGATTCCGATTTTTAAAACTATGATATATATATACATTCCTTGTTGTAGAATAATTTGTAATTTAATTCTTCTTCAATATTTTACTATCACAACGTCTGTCTTTGGCAATATGCAGCAGCAAAGACAGCCATCTCATTATCGCAGGGTGCAATTGCAGTCTTTGTCTCTAAATCGTCAGATTCGGAAAGCTATTGAGAACGAGCTATGGCGGGAATTTTGTAACTGCGATTTGAAGTTTTTAACGAGTTATTGCAAGAACGATCAGCCGAGTCACATTTGATGGAAGCCGTCCATATTTTTTTTGAAGATAGTCGCTGCCGATTGGAAATTTGATGAGACCAAGGGTTTATTTCTGGGAAGATCGTAGACAGACTGTCCACCGGAATCTCTACTCCAAGCGCTCATGAAATTGCAAGTTATATACATTGTACATATCGTACTGTGTGGTAGATCAGTCTCGAATATTTCCTTTCTTACAGTCTGAATTTATGAGGTTGAACAGACCTAAATTTTGATGACATCTTTGGGGTTGAACAATCTCGAATTTACTTCTTCTAGACACGTACACAAATGCTATAATGTACAGTGTTTGAGCTTTCCACGGTCACGAAGTGAAGTTTTTTGAATTTGATAAAGTTTACACAGTCTGAACTTGATTGAGATGAACAGTCCGAGCTTTGTTTGAAGATGCACGGGGTCACTCACACTCAGCCTAAGTTTTGACTAGTACATTGCTGACCCAAGTTTTCCTGAGCAAGACAATTCCAAGTTCTTGAAGGATTGCACTAGCATGTGTATTTGGAGACCCTCGTACTGAAGGAGCTCATTGGTGCTAGACAAAGGTTTAATTCGTTGGGAGCAGAAAGCATCCGAACTCTTCCACAGAAATTCGAGTTGATACAGCTGCCAAGTTTTGGAAGGAAAGATCGGAAAGACCAGTCCTTAAACATATGTTGGGTAACATTCAAATCTTGCATAGAAACAAGTGTTGGAGATTGGTGCAAGTTCACTGGTGACAAGGTATGTGCAAATAATAGTATTTTGTGAATGTGTACATGTGGAAAAATAGTGATATGTGAACAGTAGTATATATATATGTACAAGTGTAGAAGTGTGGTATGCATAGTGATATAGTGTCAAGTGATGAACTATGAGCATATGTAAAGGATACAGCGGTATGTGAGTCTGCAAGAGTGAGTGTATGTACGGAAAGTATACAAGGGAATGTATATTCAGTATTCAGTCAAAGGTGTGAACAGTGTTATGTTTATATGAGTGTACAATGAAATGTACAAGTGAATATATACAGGAATGAGTAAACTGTGCGCGACTAGTGTGTGGGCAGCATGTGCAAAAATAGTAAATGTAGTGTGTGAACAGGTTGTATAATGCAAACAGTAGTTTGTTTTTTTTGTGATAATACTCTTCCATGCTATGATGCACAGTCTGCTATACACAAATTTGATGATAGTACTTACTGATTCATGACGGTTCATACTTGATGACATTGACGCAAACTCTATGATGATGCATGTCTGATGATTGTGTATAAAGCAGTGTGTGTGGCAGTGATAAGGCTGACTTGGAAGTAAACAGAGAGCAGAGATTATCAGCAGCAGGAAGTTCAGTACACAGCCTAGGTCTATTGAAGGGACAAGCAAGTAACCAGCAATGTTGATGAGCAGCTTGATCAGCAACTTTTATGTTTGATATGACAGTGATGACATTGGCAGAAAGATGATTTGACAGTGACTAGAGTGCAGAGATTATCAGCAGCAGACTTTGGTGTGTGACAGGTCCACAGGTTCGACAATCTTCTTCTTATCAGGGTGGCAGGACGGGGCAAGGAAAGGAGGTCATAGCCTCCTTCCGGTGGAAACCGGAAAACTAGGGAGTGGCAGCTTCTTTCAGGTCGTAGCCTGTAAATCAGGGGGTCGTAGCCTCCTTCTAGTTGAAGCTGGAAAATTGAAGTCTATATAATAAGGGAGTTGTTCCCTCCTTCCAGTTATTTCTGCAAATTTTTTTTAGAAAGGCTTCCGTGGTTTTACCCCCAGAACTTGGGTTTCCACGTTAAAAACTATTGTGTACTGTGCATCTTGTTATCTTTATACACATTGATGATGTGCTGTGATTGGTGATCAGCAACCTGCTTTTGATTAAAGTTTTAAATAGTACAAATACTGATTCACCCCCCTCTCAGTATTTCAACAAGTAATGTTATTTTTGACATGGAGGAGAAGGAAGACGATTGACAGTGGCTAGAACCATTAATGAGATATGAGATTCTTCACTGTGGCTATTTAGTATTTTCATTTTGTATCTAGTATTGTAGATACTAGACTTAGTACCAAGTAGTATCTACTCTATTTTGAATTTTCTAGAGGCATTCTCTCGATCTCTATGTAATACATTTTGATTTTTGTGGTTTAATGAGAAATATCAAATATGCAGTTTATGGTAAAAAGTTCATGATTCAATCATAATTTTATTACTAATTAATCATTCTCGAGTTTCAATTGAATAGCATTATGATTGATGTACATTGTATAAACTTCTTGTTTTTAAAAATGTGGATCTTTATGTATTTTTTTAATGTGGGTCAACGTGTATCGTGTCAAATACTCGTATTTTCGTGTTCTCTGTGTCTCGTGTCCTCATGTCATGTGACTTAGTTCCCAACCATCCAGAACAGTTCCTGCTGGATTTGGAACAATCCCTACAAATTCCCAAGTTCTCTGGAACGTCGAAACTTCGGGAACGAGTTTCCTAAATTATGAGAGTGATTCCCATGCTACATAGGTGAACTGTTACTACTCAAAATGCATAGGCATTTTGAGGCATTATTTCCAGCAATGCTGATATGAAAGTAAAGTTTTAGTGAAAGATTAAGCTGGATATTGTGCATCTTGTGTCTGGTTGGTCCTATAGAAAGGAGTTTTTGCTACTAAAATGGAGAATCATCTAGCAGTCTGGAGTAACTAGCCTGTTATAATTTGCCCAGAATCATTAGGCCTCAAATCAACATTTTGATAAAGGCACTTCAGATCTGTTTCAGGTTCTCAAGCAATAGTAGGAACTAGGAAGGGAACTGTTTTACACCTTTCAGACATGTCTTAAGCATCCCAAACAACCAGAAGTGCCAGCAATCAGTTAAGGGTATTCATAGTCATATCATTGATACAGTTCTTCAGCACGAGCTAAATGATGGAATAGTTACATCAAAATCCAGCACTTCTCTATGTTGTAAGGGAGATGGTAAATGACCAGAATATCGTCTGTGATATGTCCAAGCTCAAGAAGATAGAAATGCCAATTTTAACTTTGTTGAACATGAACTTATTATGAGTAAAAAATGCTGTTAGGAAGACAACAATTAGATTTCATTGATCTGCATAGTAGAAGCTATGCAAATTCTGAAGTTGCTAATTTTATTGTTAATTTAAATATGATGAACATGTCACTGTTAACCTTCTGAAGTCATAAAGGCTAAGTTTATTGAATTATTCCTCAGGAGTAGCAATGCAGAAAATCTTTGAGGCAGATCAATCTGTCCTCTATATATCCAAAATAGACATGGAGAGGGTTTCTATCCTGGCAGTGGTTCTGAGGTTGATAGCTCGAAGCAAGAGGGATACTGGGTGAATATTCCATGGAAATGTGAAGGGGTGAGGGATAATGACAATAATTTTGCATTTCAGCATTGTGTTCTTCCAATGGCAGATCAATTTGGACTTGATTTAACAATATCAGCAGGTTCTGATGCTACAGCCTACCAAGGGTTATCCTCCTGGTCACTGTGAAGTCACTCTGGATAGTTTCACACTGATGTGAGTTGTCTCTCAAAGGAAACAATACTTGTTATTTTAGGAGGTTATAATATGCATTTTATATCTGCCTCGGCTACAGCAGCTAAAAAACTACTCCTTGGTGATAATTCTAGGCCCCTTCCCATTGGTATCCAGCCATTCAAAGGTGGTTTGTAGACACTTCTAGAAGTGATTGAAACTCAGTCAAAGTATTGATCTACAGTAGAGTGGTGTGACCATAAGTATTGATCTACAGTAGACATTTATGTCCTTACACAGCAGATAAGGAAAGATGATGAGGAAAAGGCACAAGTTGTTGTGTGCCTTAAATCTGAATATGCAATCACAAAAGAGGTGAAGAAATTATTCCACTTTATTAATATCAAACCCTTAAGGTAGGGCAACACCTTACAATTGATCCTTTTATGGAAGGACTCCACTCATGTTCACTTGCCGTGTTAAGAGAGAAACTTTCTACAAGCTAATCTCCAAATACAATATACTCCACACATGATTCATAAAGAGGACCATATCCTTATTTATAGATCACAACACAAATCTAAAAATAACAACCTCCTAACTACCTAGTGTACCTTAATAACTACCATAGTGGGCCTTAATAATAACAAACATAGTGGACCTAGTCCACCATACATTGAATGGCCTTCACCACTATTACACTTATGGGCCCTTTGACCCCCCATTACACCCCTAGGGAGAATCATAACACTCCACCCCTCTTAGAAAAGTGTTACCCTCAACGCTTGATGTGAGGAGGTACAACCATAAGCTAGGGTCCCATGGACGAGTGCTGATCTCAATGCTGAAGTAGGTCAAGGAACTAGGGTCCCATGTACAAGTGCTAGACACCATGCTGAAATAATCCAACAAGCTCCATCTTAAGCATGGGTCCCATGTACGAGTGTTAATTGCCATATGTAGCCAATGTCCACTGTGCAAGGACTAATTGCAATGCTAAAATAGCCCAAGTGGCCCATTTGCTCAAGTTGTTAGCCCATTGAAGACACCTAAGCTCCATCAATTGTTGCATTATGCATCAAATTCCCACCATGGTTATGTGCATTAGACTAGTTCCTTCAAACCCTTCAACTCCCTTGCGGAGTTAGAGATCTAAAGACTAGTACCTTCAAAACCTTCGACAAAGGGACTCATGGGATGTCCTAGAAAATCCATGGGCGTATGTGTCAAAAGCATGCCAAATTCCTATCCCAAACAATTCAAGGTTACTTGCAAATTCTACCAAGGAAGAGTAGCATCTAAGCTTACACCTTAAAACTATCTATCTAGCTCACCCTCAAAATATGCAAGATGATGGGTACCCCTTCTACGGATGCCAAATGCCTCAATCAACCTGTAAAACTAAAGCATGATAAACCAATGGAGCAACACTACTCTTTTTATGGACTAGACAAATAGCTTCTTTCAATGCCAAAATAAACAAGCTACCTCAAATATTTATGCCACCAAATTGAAATTCATGTGAAGAAAACCCCAAGAGAACAAGAGCAAAGTGCGCAAACATGATGATATTATTCTCCAACCACAACAACAAATGACAAATCAGAAGTGAGTTCCTTTTATAGGAGGACTCAAGTTTTTATACAACAGAATGATAATAAAAATGTCAAAACCCTAGATCTATCCTAGGGACTCTCCAAGATAGAGACCAAATAAATAATGCTCAACTCCCAACAAATTGCTCAAACAGAAAGGGCGTCCAATATATATGGTCAAAATAGATGGAAATGGTACAATAAATGGTCCAATGGCCCCAAAACCTACGACACTCAACAAGTATGGACCAAACCCAACATCCATGGTCCAAAAAATGAGGGTGCTCCAAGGGATATGGTCCATAACTCAACTAAACACAATAATGATGCCTATACAAAAACTCAAATTAGCCAATTGCTACCAAGTTAGAGAAGGACTTCTTGATGGTATCTTTCCCTTCTACTAGCACAATTCCAAAGAATGCTTGGCATGTGGATAGTGGAGCATCAAGGCATATGACATCAACTTGGGAGTTATTTTCAAGTCTAGAAGAGAACAACTCTAGAGTTTGGGTCGAGCTTGGTGATGATGCCAAGTACCCAGAAGCAGGAGTTGGTACCATTCCTTTCCAACTCCAATCAAGTAACTCTTTAGACTTTGATGATGAGTTATTTGCTCCAAGTCTCAAGAAGAATCAACTTTCAATTTCGGTCATGGAAGATAAGGACTATGCAGTAGAGTTCAAGAACCAGCAAGTCCTCCTTAGACCGAAGGAGTCTAGCCCAGGATTAGCTAATGAATGCCAACACTTGACTGGAGTATGACACTACCAGGAATTAAGATCTCAGCACTTTTGTAACCGATTTCAGAGTCTATCCTTCAAATCACAGCTTCTAGAGTGGATTTATTGCTTACCAAAGGAGAATTGTTGCCAATGGAGATTAATCTCTGCTATAACAAGAAAAGTTGACCTCTGCTTTTATGAATATCCTCTCTGTAAGAAAATCGTTGTCTTCTATAATAGTTAAGGCCCATGATTTTACTGTAGTAACTCGCATTAGTTGAGGTAGATCGATGCCCAACATTTGATAGAGATGCCCTTCATAAACTGAATATGCAGCTGTATATGCCTTTGAATCTTTGCCCTAGATCCTCTCGAATCATGATCTCCACTTTTTTTCCTACAATTTGTATCGTCTTGAAGTACGTTGATAGATTTGAATGATCGATCGTCTTGAATTTACTGGGTGGATAGATTTCGCCACCGAACCCAATGTTGGCAAAGGAATTCACCCTCAACCCTAATTAGCTCTCAAATCTCTCCAAACCAAAACTCAATAATGAATAATAACAATGGATCCTTTTTGGTTCGACTTATCTTCTTATATAGCTTTTAGGGTTTGCATGTAACTTTTAGGGTTTGCAAGTAACTTTTAAGGTTCGCATGACTTTACTTTTGCATGCATGCAATTCTAATTGATTAATGACTTATGCAAGATGAAATAAGGCTTGCACAATCTGCATGTTTGTTGATAACTGCTTCAATGCCCTTCTACAATCTACTGATGATCTAATAAAGTTGTATTAATGTATTCTTAGCTTCATGTATCATCATCCTCAGTCAATCCCCTATTTGTCAGTAATGGAATATTACATAGTTATACACTATTTTATGAGTGGAACCTCCTCAATACATGTCTACTCATTATAGGTCTAGAAGGCCTCGCTGATCTAGAAGTCAATGTTTCATGGGACTTTATACACTGTTTATGGTAATTTACTATCAAGATCAAGAGAAAGAAGTCATCAACATAACTGCATTTGTCTTGGAGGGACCTTATCCCACTAGTTCTCACAAGAAAAGAGGAAGACATCATTGTCCCATGTATTTGAAGAAAGTAGTGAGAGAGTTCCCAACTCTCTCTAAAGACAATGGGACCTCTCTCTACCCTAATAGTAAGTAGGGCAATGGAAGATAAGTTGCTCCTCTGACTCGATGTCCTAAAGACGACAAATTTGATAGAGCCTCTCTCATCTCAAGATGTGATTATCTATCTCAATCTAGAGTCAATGTGAAAAATCCATGAACTAACCTAAATAAATCTTGAGGTTATGCATCTTCTGCTTTATGGTATACTCAAGTCTAATAATAAGGTCATCTCTCAACTACATGAAATGCTCAAACTAGAAATCCATCTAAGGACTGAGCTCCTTGCAAGGGGCAATCCAGTTGACCTACATGTACTATTTGTAAATATCTTCCCTTGTCATCTTATAACTAAGAGAGCAAGAGGTGACCAAGAGCATTAGAGACTACTTGAAAGGGAGGAGGCAATCAATTGGAATGCCAACACAACGGATTAAAGATGCCTAAGAGAACCAACACTATTGTCATCCATGGGGAGGACTAAAAAGGAAAAAGCAATCTCCTTTATGGACCAAACTGTAATATCCCAAACTGATATTCTACGGCTCTTTACTACTAAGTTGTTGTTCATACACTCAATGATGTGCAAAAAGTTGAATAAAAAGTGCATGCAAAATTGCAGTGCCCAATGGCCCTAAAATATAGCTAAACTGGAGAGAAAATAGGGCAAGACTATCAATAAGAAATGTGCACTTACCACTAATAAACACACTAATAGTCCTCTAGAAGAAATAAGGTGCATGCAAGGTCTGCCAGAAGGATGAGGTAATAGCACTCCTCTTTGATGTCAACGCCCAGCTACACATGTGCCCTCTGCAAGATGATGTTGACATTTTTGGGGAGGGAGCAGTTTGATAATGCTGAAACTTGGCAGGATGATAGTTTGAGCCTCCCGGTAAGATATCAAGTCGCATGCAGAGATTATTCCCTCCCTTAGGGCAGTTAGCGAAATGATTTGCTCTGGGTGAGGACGCCTCCTTCCTCCCACAAATATGTTGGTGGTGGTTGCGATTGAGCGAATAATGAACTGATACTCACTCAATATGATGTGATGAACCTGTTGAGAGAGCTGGTGAAGTTATGCGGGGAAAATTGAGCTTGAGTGTCCCAACAAATCCTTCTGGGATTTTCCAGCTATTCCCCAGCCGCAAATGTGAACCTGGAAATAAACCTTTTGTGGGTGTTGGATCACTGAATAAGGATGAATAAGATGACTGCTGATGATAAGCCTAGATGGTCTATCCTGAAAGAGATTAGGGAAAATAGATTTCACTGATGAAACCCTTGTTAGCTAAAGACGATATCTTCAACCCCACTGTTGTTGTTGCACTTGCTGCTGCTGCTCAAAAAATCCAAATCAACAATAATAATCATAGGTGTCCCCTTTGGTCCAATAACCTTTCTTAAATAGATTAGCATGCACTTTTAGAGTTTTCATGTCACTTTTAGGGTTTACACTTCACTTTTGCATGCATGCAATTCTAATTTCATGTTGACTTTACGCCTAAAGAAATAAGGCTTTCTTTATCATACTGATGACTTTTAACACTGAAAGAGTGTCTCGTTCTGATCTAAATATCAAATGTCCTCAACCAATTCCCTTTTATGCAGTACCCGCTTGAACCTATGGGAATTAAGTAGGTTAGCGAGTGTTTTGGTGTTTAATTAGAAGAGGACATTACAGTCCTCCTCGCTTGAGATTGTTGATCCTCTAACAACTGCAAACTAGGATGCCACAATACCTGCTCTCCCTCCCATGTGGCATCCTTCGTAGGTAATTCTTTCTATTTTACCAAGTATTCTCGAATCAACCTGTTTCGGAGTTTCCTTTCTCGAACCTGTATGATTATCTCTGGAATCAGTACCAAAAGCCCTTCATCATCTAAGGGATGCAACTCAGTGGATGGAGCAATGTGTTGCCCGACTGTTTTCTTGAGGTTGGATACATGAAATACATTATGAATTTTGCTTTCCTCTGGCAACTCTAGTTCATACGCCACCTCTCCAACCTTCCTAGCTACCCTGTAAGTGTTAGATTTTAAACATTAAGCTAGCATTTCATTAGGATCTTTAACTAAGAGAACAACAAGCACAGCAATCAAACACAAGAGACAATGAACACAGTGTTTTTCCTCAGGGAAACCATAAATGGAGAAAACCCCGCAACTTCCTCAGAGATAGAATCAGCACCAAAGTGAAACCCAAAAACAGTAAGATGATCTCCCGACAGCAGTAACCTCTTTCTTCCTTGCCCCATTGTATTTCTCTTCCTTAGTTATGTGCTACAGCTGAGTGTGAGTGAGTGTGTGTTAAATAGAGAGGCTAGCTCTCTATTTATACTAATTCCCGACTTGACTAAACCCAACTAGGGCCGACTTCACTAGGTGAGTCTAATAACCCTAGTGCCCTGGAACTGTGGGGACTTTAACCCTTAGACAATAGGAGAGTTAACCACCTTGACTTGACATGACTTGTTTACATTATAGAAACTTCTCGATAGGAACATCGAGGTATGACATGACTCAAGTACATTACAAATACATCCCGGAATAAACATCGAGTTACAATACATATGAAATACAAGTGAATACATTCCGAAGTTACATTACATCAACACTCCCTCTTAACTAGGAAGGTATTCTCTCGACACAATTTAACAACACAAGTCTTCTTCTCTGTATCATCTGGATCATCATCGAGTCTTCGTCATCTTCACCTTCAAGTCATCTTCATCTTCAAGTCATCTTCATCTGGATCTGGATCATCACTCGATCTGGATCATCGTCACTGGATCTGGATCATCCCTCAATCTAGATCATCGTCACTAGATCTGGATCATCCCTCGATCTCGATCATCTCTGCTGGATCATCAACACTGAATCTTCACAAGTGCTATCTCATGATTCTTCTCGTCACATGAAGTTCAACAGAGCCAGCCCTTTTTCTTGCTGGTTGTAGGCCTACCCTCCGTGCAGGTCTTTTCCAGCACTTATCTCTGACCCTAAGTCAAAATGGCCCGCCCAACACTTATATCTGATCATGTAGGAACCAATCCTATAATCATATCAGAAAGGCAACACCCAACACTCACATCTGACCATGTGGGAACACCTCCCACAACCTTGTCAGAAAGGCCCAACACTCACATCCATTCAACCAATGATCGGAAAGGCCCAGCACTTACACTTGGCCATGCGAGGAACCAATCCTCCATGCCAAAAGGCTCTGCACTTACATTTGACAACCAATGTCAGAAAGGCTCAGCACTTATATTCGACCATGCAAGGAACTAATCCTTCATGCCGAAAGGGCTCTGCACTTACATCCGTTCAACCAATGATCGAAAAGGCGTGCACTCACATCTGATCATGTAGGAACCAATCCTACAGTATTATCAGAATGGCCCCCAGTCCCAGACTGAGCTATTTAGTAACTGACCAGGCGCCTCCATTCCTAGCATGGCATTCAGTGCTCACTTCTTATCATGTAGGAACCAATCCTACAGTCACATCAGAATGGCTCAGCACTCACATCTGACATGGAAGGAACCAATCCTCTCACCATGATAGAATGGCTCAACCCTTACATCTGGCTATGGAAGTAACCAATCCTCTCACCATGTCAGAATGGCTATGGGTCTCATCATTTTCCCTTGGAGGAAACCTCGATCTAGAGAACACCAAGCTTCTCCCTGAAGTACCCGAACTTCACCCTAGCCAATGGCTTCATCAACACATCAGCTATCTGTTCCTTCGTCGCAACATACTGGAGCTTCACTGCTCCCCTCTGCACCATATCCCTGATATAGTGATACTTGATCTCGATATGCTTCGACTTGTCATGGAACACTGGATTCTCTGACAACTTCACGCAACTCTGGTTGTCACAATGTATACAAGTAGCATCCATCTGGAAATCAAATAAATCAGACAGTAGCTTCCACAGCCATACTGCCTCACAACTAGCTGAACAAGTAGTGACATACTCTGCTTCAGCTGTACTCAGTGCCACACAGGATTGCCTCCTGCTAAACCAAGAGATCACACCTGATCCCATACTAAAGCAACAACCTGAAGTGCTCTTTCTATCGATGGCACTGCCTGCCCAATCTGAATCAACATAACCCTCCAGGTTAATCTTCTAATTCGCCTCGTACTTGACCCCAATATCAATTGTACCCCTTGGGTACCTCAGAATATGCTTTGCAGCAATCAAGTGAACATGTCTCGGATCTGTCAAGAACTGGCTCAAGGTGTTCACAGCAAAGCAAATGTCTGGCCTCGTGTTCGTCAGGTACATCAAGGACCCAATCATTTAATGATACATCGTAGCATCAACCGCTTCTGATGAAGCATCACTCAATAGTTTCAGGTTCGATGCCATTGGTGTGGTCATGGCCTTGCAGTCCATCATTCCAAACCTCTTCAGGATCTCTACTGCATACTTCCCTTGTCCGAGGGAGATTCCATCCGCCTTCTGCCACACCTCCATACCTAGAAAATAATGCATCATACCCAAGTCCTTCATTTCGGACTCGGTAGCAAGCTTTCTCTTCGTATCAACAATCAACCCATCCATACCTGTTACAAACAGATCATCTACATATAGTAGGAGCATCATTGGGTTGCCATCTTCAACCTTGTAGTAAAGGTTGGAATTTGCTTTACTCTTGGTATGCCCAAACTAGATAGAAAGCTATCAATTCCATCGTACCATGTCCTGGGTGCATGGTTCAAACCGTACAGGGCTTTCTTCAATCTGCACACATGAGACTCCCTGTCATGTGTCTCAAAACCGAGTGATTGTTCTACATACACTTCCTCTTCCACTACACCATTCAAGAAAGCAGTCTTGACATCCATTTGGTGTATCTTCCATTTCATTACTGCAGCAAAAGCAAGTACCGATCTGATGGAAGTGTATCTGGCTACAGGTGCAAAGGTTTCTTCATAATCTATTCCTTCTTTCTAGGAGAAACCACGAGCCACAAATCTTGCCTTATATTTCTCTATGCTACCATCTGCAGCATGCTTGATCTCGTAGATCCATTTGGAAGTTACAATCGAATTCCCTTCTGGTCTTGGGACAACATCCTAAACATCATTCTTCATGATCGGTTGATACTCTTCGATCATAGCATCCTTCTATTCTTTCCGTTCTGCCGCTTCTTCATAGTTGGAAGGTTCTTTATTGATAACATAACATAGTAGGGCTACATATCCTGAGCAGGATCTGGTTCTCTTTCTTTCTCTGTGATTCTCTTCTGGAGCCCCATATCTTTCCGCACCTTGGATAACTTCTCGTACCCAAGCAGGTTTCCTCTTGTGAGGATTCTTCTCCTGAGGTGGATCTATAGGTCTTTATGGTTCTTAATATTCTCGATCTTCTTCTTGAGTTTCTTCATTCATGGTTGTATCATGAATTCTGGGTGCTTCTACTTCTTCAGTCTCTTAAGCAGGTCTCTTTCTGGATTTGTTGTAAGCTGTGTCTTCATCAAATGTTACATCCCTGCTGATGTCGATCTTCTTAAATCCTGGAGAGTATATTCTGTAAGCCTTTGAGCTTTCAGAATATCCCACAAATATACCCTTCTTTCCTGAAGGATCTAGTTTTGTTCTCTTTTCTTTTGGAATGTGTATGTACACTGGACAGTCAAATATTCTGAGATGGCTGACTTCTGCTTTCTTGCCGGAGAAGACTTCTTCAGGAGTCTTGTTCTCGAGTACTCTTTGTGGAGTACGGTTCTGTACATACACTGCTGTTCTAGCAGCTTTTGCCCATAGATGCATAGGAAGATCCTGATCATGAAGCATTGCTCTTACATCTTCCATGATAGTTCTATTATTCCTTTCTGCAACCCCATTCTGTTGTGGATTGTAAGGAGTGGACAACTCCCTCTTAATCCCTGATTCTTTACATAAGTCTTTGAATTCATTTGATGTGAATTTTGCGCCATTATCTGATCGAAAAGTCTTGATCTTCTTTTCTGTGTGGTTCTCGATCAAGGCTTTGAATTCCTTGAACTTGCTGAAAACTTCATCTTTGTTCTTCATGAAGTAAATCCATGTCTTCCTAGAAAAGTCATCAATGAAAGAAACATAGTATACATACCTGCTTAGTGAACTTGATGACATTGGTCCGCATACATCGGAGTGAATGATTTCCAGGATTCCTTTTGCCTTGCTCTCACTACTTGGAAATGTCTTCTTTGTATTCTTTCCTTCCGCACATCCTTTGCAGACCACTTCATGTTTTGCTTGAATTTCTGGAAGACCTTCAACAGCTTTGCTTGCAAGTGGTAGTGCTCTGTAATGCACATGTGCAAGCCTTCTGTGCCGAAATTCATTTCGCTCTATTGTTTCATGGACCATAGCTTGTTCTGGATGGCCCTTCAGCTTGTATAAACCTCCTCCTTGTTCTCCAATCACTATTGCATCATCAATAGTCTTTCCTCTTGGCCACATGAGGACTTGGCCATCTACAAATGCAACCCTCATGCCTTTTGCATCCAATGCTGATAAGGATAGAAGATTCTTCTTCAATCCTGGTACAAACAAGACATCCTTCATTTTTATAGACTTTCCGGACTCTAGCTTGAAGGAGGATTCACCACTACCTTTTATGGATATTGGTAGTCATCCCAAAGCTTCACCTTATGGGGTGAATTATGTTCGGATAGTTTCTCAAAGGATTCCTTGAAACCTATCATGTGTTTGGAAGCGCCACTGTCGAGTGACAGTTCCCGTGAGAGCGGAGATCAAAACATATTCATCTTCACTTGAAGAGTCTTCACTTTCTTGTTTTACCCTCTTCCTTGGAGGATCATCATCCTCAGCAGTGTGAGCATGATGTCTTCTTCTTCTTGGATCCATTCTTATTCATGGGACAATTTCTAGCAAAGTGTCCTAATTCATCGCATGTATAACATCTAAGTCTGGATGAATCCCTTCTTATAGGATTGTTTTTCTGATGAGAATGCTTACCTTGGTGATGATGATTTTCCCTTCTTTCTTTCTTGGAGTGTACTATGAGAGCTTGATCTTCACTTCCCATCTTTTCTTCTCGAGCTGCTATCCGAGCTTCTTCTTGAGAACATTCTTCCCATAGTCTACTGAACTTGACCAACTTGTTTCTAGCACAGATTCCTTGGATGAATGAATCCCATGACCTAGGGAGGCCATTCAAAGTTGTCATCACAATTTCTGCGTTCTCCACTTCTTCATCTACTGCTCAGCTTTGATTTGGGAGACCCTTGTGAAGTATGACTGGATGGTCTCCTCATTCTGGATCTTTACATTCTTCAACTGGTTCCTTCGAGTCATCTTCCGATTGATGTTCTTCCCTTCAAACAATTCGGTTAGGGCATCAAACATGGCTTTAGGTGTCTTGAGGGAGGACACCTATGGAATGAGGTGATCCTTGATAGAATCTGCAATGATCCTCTTTGCCATAACCAACAACTTCTTATGTAAGGCCTTGGCCTCATCTCCCTCTGGAACTGGAACCTCCTCATGGATGTAGGAGTCCAACTCATTTTCTTCCAGGACCAGAAAGATCCTATACTTCGAGGCTCGAAAGTTATCAGCTCCCTCAAACTTTTCATCAAACTTGGTATGATGAGACATCTTAACTGAGAACCTCAAATGGAAATACAAAAGATTTAGATCTTACCAGGTCAAGATGTCGGATCTGGATTTGGAGCTGAAATCCTGCAGTGCCGGTTCAGGAGCAGATTAGGGTTTTGCTTTTCCGGAGTTCTGTCCAACCAAATGCTTTGAATTTGATCCCTAACTTCGATTTTGGGGAGGAGATCAATCCAAGCCTGGGCTCACTGAAAAATTCCTCTTCTGTGAAAAGCCCTAATTTTCGGCAATAGTGTCAGGTCCAAAATTGAAAAACCTCATAATTGGATTCTACTTCGACAGAAAGATGCGCCCTAGGGAAGAGAGTTATTCCACCCTACTTTTGCTAAAAATCTGTGGAGAGAGATCCACAAAATAGGAAGCCCTAGTTCCTGTAGCTGCACAGTGTCTTCTTCTCAGGTTAGCTCTGATTCCATGTTAGATTTTAAACATTAAGCTAGCATTTCATTAGGATCTTTCACTGAGAAAACAACAAGCACAACAATCAAACACAAGAGACAATGAACACAGTTTTTTTCCTCGGGGAAACCATAAATGGAGAAAACCCCGCAACTTCCTCAGAGATAGAATCAGCACCAAAGTGAAACCCAAAAACAGTAAGATGATCTCCCGACAGCAGTAACCTCTTTCTTCCTTGACCCAGTGTCTTTCTCTTCCTCAACTATGCGCTACAACTGAGTGTGAGTGAGTGTGTGATAAATAGAGAGGCTAGCTCTCTATTTATACTAATTCTCGACTTGACTAAACCCAACTAAGGTCAACTTCACTAGGTGAGTCTAATAACCCTAGTGCCCTGGAACTACGGGGACTTTAACCCTTAGACAATAGGAGAGTTAACCACCTTGACTTGACATGACTTGTTTACATTATAGAAACTTCCCGATAGGAACATCAGGGTATGACATGACTCAAGTACATCACAAATACATCCCGGAATAAACATCGGGTTACGATACATATGAAATACAAGTGAATACATTCCGAAGTTACAATTACATCAACAATAAGGATCATAGAAGCGAGGTTTTAGCTTTTTTGCTCATTTTTTCTTGAGCGAAGATTGCCTATAAGGTTGTAGCCGTAAATATACCGGATCTCCGACCTCAAAATTCGCTCAATCCTGTGGCTGTCTGCATATAGCTTATGTTGATTCTGAGCTGCATGTAGATCCTCTTTCAAGACCTTAAGAATATCTTGATTGTCATGTACCCAATCTTTTGCCTTTGGCGCTTTGTTGTCTCCAAAATCCAAGTATGCAAAGCTCAGTGTCTCATAGCCATATAGAGCCTTAAAAGGTGTCATCTTAATAGACATATGGTGGGTAGTATTGTAACAGTACTCCCCTAGGTGTAGCCATTTAATCCACGTCCTCTGTTGTCCTGCCACATAATTTCTCAAATACCCCTCAATCCATTTGTTGACAATCTCCGTCTTCATGTCGCTCTGAGGATGATAACTTGTGCTTGTAGCAAGTTCTGTCCCTACCAATATGAACAGCTCCTGCCAGAAAGCATTGGTGAACTAACTGTCACGATCACTGATAATGGTTTTCGGTAGCCCATGGAGTCTGAAAACCTCTTTGAAAAATAAGTCTGCTACCTGTAATGTTGAATAGTCGAAAGAAAAAGCAAAGAAGTGAGCAAATTTGGTCGACCGATCTACTACCACATATAAGCAGTCTCGTCCATGTACCTTGGGTAAACCTGTAATGAAATCCATGGAGATGCTTTCCCATTTCTGCTCAGGTATCAGTAATGGATGAAGTAACCCTGCCGGATGAGTGTGTTCGATTTTATTCAGTTGGCAGATACTGCATTCCTGAACGTGTTGTATTACCTCCTCCTTGAGGCCTTTCCATGAGAACCTCTCCCTGATATGTTTGTAGGTCTTCAAGGACCCCTGATAGCCTGATAATGGTAAGTCATGCGATGCATGTATGATCTTTTTCTTTAAAGGCGACTCTGGGACAAGGTATATCCTACTTTTGTAATAGATGATGTCGTCAATTACCCTATATCTCTCATCCTGTATCTGTCCATCCAATAATTCACAAGCAAATTTGTTTTTGGAATACTCTACCAAGAGAAGAGACCTCCAATCCGTAGATACTCTCATGAGTGATAATGAGGTTGGTCGTCTGGATAAGGCATCATCTACAACATTGTTCTTTCCCTTAACATACTCTATTTCAAAGTCATATGCATGTACTTTGCTGACCCATTTCTGTTGGCACTCATTCGATTCTTTCTACTCCAAGAAGTATTTGAGGCTGTTGTGATCTGTCTTGATTTTAAACCTGCTTCCCACCAAATACTGTCTGAGTTTTGTGAAGGCATGCAGGATGTCTAGCATTTCCTTATCATATATAGAGTAGTGTCGTTCATAGTCTTTAAGTTTCCGATTTTCGAATGCAATCGGGTGATGGTTTTGCATCAATACCGCCCATAGTCCCTCTACTGAAGCATCACACTCAACTATGAATGGCTGAGAGAAATCTGGTAGTGCCAAACCTAAACAAGAACTCATAACTGTTTTCATCTTCTCAAAGGTTTGTTGTGCCACTTCTGTCCATGTGAATGCCCCTTTCTTTGTAAGATCAGTGAGTAGTGCGGCAAATTGAGAGAACCCTTTTACGTATCTCGTGTAATATGTGCAAAGGCCTAAGAATCCCTCCAATTCTATCATTGTCTTTCGTGTAGGCCAATCCAAGATAGCTTGAATCTTTTCCATGTGAACCCGTACCCCCTCTACACTGATTATATGCCCTAGATACAACATCTATTTCATACCAAACTCACACTTAGACATTTATGCGTAAAGTGATTGTTCTTCTAGAATCTCCAGTACCTCATCTAAGTGTTTCAAATGATCTTTCCAACTTTTACTGTAAATTAAAATATCATCAAAGAATACCAGTAAATATTTATGTAACTGAGCCTTGAAGGTGTGGTTCATGCAAGATTGGAAAGTTGTTGGGGCGTTGGTGAGTCCAAAAGGCATGACTAGGAACTCATAGTGACCATAGTGGCAACGGAAAGCTGTCTTTGAAATGTCCTAATTCCTTACTCGGATCTGATGGTACCCTAATCGAAGATCAATCTTTGAAAAGTATTTTGCCCCCTGTAACTCGTCCATTAATTCATCAATCCTAGGGATGGGATGCCTGTTTTCGACGGTCTTCTTGTTCAGTGCTCTGTAATCAATACACATCCATAAGGTGCCATCTTTCTTTTTAACCAAAACCACTGACGATGCAAATGGACTAGAACTCGATCGAATATATCCTAGTTCCAGTAATTCCTTGATCGTTTTCTTGATCTCATCCTTGTACCTTTTGGGATGTCTGTATGGAGTGGTGATGACTGCCTCTGTCCCCTCCTCTAACTCAATAATATGCTCAAATCCCCTATCCGGTGGTTGGCCTACTGGAAGATCTCTAAATACACTCTCATGTTTCTATAATAGTGCCTGAATATCTATTGGATGTTGGGTGTTGCTATCGGAAGGTTTTCTAAAAGTGACAAGGCACTTAGTTGCCATTCTATGTCTCCTTGTCTAAGTACAGCCTCCATTCTTTGTGATGATACGGGTTTGGGGGGATAAGTGTTCATGCCCCTCAAGACTACCCATTTTCCATCATGTCCTTGGAATTCCACTTTCATTGCCCTGTAATCCGTAGTATATTTTCCTATTGAGTAAAGCCATTGAACCCCTAATACTACATTTGTGTCAGCGACATTCACCACATAAAATGAGTCGGTCATGTTGTAGTTCCCTAATGTGACATTCAGTTTGGGAATCCAATGGTTACACTCCATGTTATTATTACCGGCTACTGCTACGGTGAATCCCTCAAATTTCTCTATTTGAATACCCCACTTAGCTACCCATGTTGCATCAATGAAGTTGTGGGTTGCTCCCCCATCGAATAACACACCTACCCTGTGGCCCTGTACTACTCCCCTGACCCTAAGAGTATGAAACCTGGGTACTCCGGATAATGTAGCAATAACTCCTCCCGGTGTTTCTCCCTGAAGTGACTCCTCCTCTACTGCCACCAATTCCTCCGTTGTTTCCTGTTCGTATTCCTCCCCTTCACTGTCAGAGTAAACTTCTATATAGTGGGCCTTTGCCTTCCCTGCGCACCTATGGCCTGGAACCCATGGTTCTTGACAAGTAAAACATAATTTTTTCCTTCTCAAATCTTTCCTCGTGTCATTGTCTAACCAAGTTTTCTTTGGCCATTCTTGTTGAAAAGGTTTTTTGTATTTGTCTTTCACTGTGAAGTTTGTTTTAAGTGGAAACTTGTTCTTAGGAACAGAGTCTTGTAGATCTCTAGTTCTGTTGATCGCATCCTGTAGAGCGGAGGGTTTGTAGGCTTTCACCCACCCTCATAAAGGTTCTGTCAAAGCCTCTGAAAATAACATAATCAACCTGCTCTCGGACACATCTGTTACCATAACAGCTATTCTCTGAAACTCTGAGATGAAGGCCTTGCCACTACCTGTCTGTTTGAGTTGTGCTAACTCTCTAAAATGTATCTCTGGGTCCCTTTTGTCAAAACCGCTACATGAGCCTCTGTGTGAAGTCACTATAGGAACTGATGGTGTTGTAACCCAATGTCACTAGCCCATGGTACCACCACTCATGAGCCTCTCCATCCAAATGTAAGGTAGCCAATTTAATGGCATCTATCTCCGTCATAGGGTTGATTTGGAAGTAAGTATCCAACTTCTGGACCCAAATTCTCGTTGAACCCCCGCCAGTCCCACCAAAGTTAGGGATGGTCAATCTGCCCAAGGTTTTCTGCAATTCATAATTCTGGGTGAACCCTCTGCTAAAATTCCTTCGTCGGTTCTTTCTTTTCATATTGCAGAAGTCTGAAAATGACATTGTTGCATGGAACTCATCTCCCAAATCCCTGTGCTCCTGTAAGTAAGCTCCAAATGGTTCACTAGGTTCTGCTAGCATGACTGGTCATGTTATTGCATTCTCTAGGAAGTCAAGCATATTAAGTATGTTGGAAGGTTTGTTATATATATATGAGGTGTGTTTTGCATATTAGTATATGCATGCTTCCCACTACTTCTGGTAGATCCTCTATCTACTGGTGAAAGAGGTATACTGCTATGACCTGGTTCTAGATTTAGAGCCAATCTATTTATTGCATTCAATACTTCCTTCTGCCCTTTAGCTAGGTCGGTCAATGCACTTACCAAGCTACAAAATTCCAACCTGTCTTCCTCTTCTCCTGTTCCTTTCCCTCTATCAGAGTGTATACCTGTTGGGTCCATGTCTGAATTGGTATCCTCTAACTGGATATCTTCAAATTCCTGCTCCTCAGTGTACCTACTCTTCCTTCTCCTATAGGTTACAAATGTGTCTTCTTCTAGAATCATTTACTTTTCATGTTCAAGCCCACAGCTCGCTATACTTGGTGGATCCTCTATCTCCTGGTGAAATCGGTAAACTGTTCTGACCCTGTTTTGGCTTAAGATACAACCTGTTTATAGCATGTAACACCTCTTTCTGACCTTTAGTTAAGTCTTTTAATGCGCTAACCAAGCTATGAAATGCCAACTTGTCTTCATCTTCCCCTGTTGCCTTTCCTCTATCAAAGTGTATCCCCGTTGGGTCCATGTCTGAATCTATGTCTTCCAACTTAATATCTTCAAATTCCAGATCCTATGTGTACCTACCCTTCCTTCTTCTATAAGTTACAAAAGTCGTTTCTTCTGTATTCATTTACTGTTCATGTTCAAGCCCACAGCTGGCAAGGAACATGCTTTGATACCGTTGTAATATCCCAACTGATATTCTACCCATGTTTTGATAATATGTTTGCGATTTATTTGTTTCAGGTGTGTTTGAAATATAATAAAATTTGCATGCAAAATCAGTATCGTGGCAAAAATCCTTAAAATATAGCAGATCTAGAGATAAAATAGGAAATATGACCCAACAAGATTTGAATAACATACAAATATTTAGAGATGTGAAGACTCTTTAGTATACAAAAGACATGCATGACATGCATTCACCAGTTATCGAAAAACGTGATGCCAGCTCAGAGGTGATGCCCATGCATAAATAAAAACATCCTTCTTTTAATATAAAACTCCTCAGAACAACTGCTATATTTCATCGATGATGCTAGAACTTTCTAGGGATAGTGGTATGGCCTATCTGAAAAGATTGGCTGAGACATGTAGAAGATTTGCCTCCTCTAGGATCAGTAGCAAATTGATTTTCCTAAAGAGGAAGGTGCTCCTCTTTCCCACGTTTTTGCTGATAGTTGCTCTGGATGTGCAAAGGATGGCATGATAATCACCCAAAATAGTGATATGAGCCTACCGAGAAGAAATATAGTGACATGTGGAAGGAATGATGAATTTCTGGATCCCGGCAAATTGTTCTAGGTTTTTCCAGCTATTTCCCAGCAGTAAAACGTGACCCTGTAGTAATGTCCTTCTTTGTATGCTAGATCTCTGAAGAAGAATGAATGCGGTGAAAAGCTAATGATAGATATGAATGATCTATCCCGAAGTGACTAGGGCAAATAGATTTCGTTGTCGAAAACACCTGTTAGTTGTTGGCTCACCACCCCAACCCCAACTTGCTACTATGGCTACTGTTGTTGCTGCTCTAGAAACAAAACTCAAAGATAATAATGATGATAGATGTCCTTTTGGTTCAACTAACCTTCTTATATAGCTTTTAGGGTTAGCATGTAACTTTTAGGGTTTGCATGTCACTTTTAGGGTTTGCACTTTACTTTTTGCATGCATGCAATTCTCATTGCTCATTGACTTAAGCCTGAAGAAATAAGGCTTGCATGCTCTGCATGCTTTATGATATTAAATCTGATGGTCCTCTTTACTATACTAATGACTTAATAATACTAAATAAATGTTCTGATCTGCTCCTGGTATTAAATGTCCTCGGTCAATTCCCTAAATCCTCAATACCCACTCGAACCTATGGGAATTAAATAGGTTAACGGGTATGTAATGAACCAAAATATATATAATAAATAAACATTAATAACTACTAATAATTAAATAACTAATTCTTAACGAAGAGACACCTTGATGAAAGGTTATGTCTCTTTATGAAAAGGCACCCATCATGGGTATTTATATCATTACTTATCTTATAAAATATATATTTTTATATCCATACATGGATTATTTGTCTTATCTACACTGGGTTTTCCAGTAAGAAACAGAGTTTCTTTGTTTCAGTGGTATCAGAGCCCTTTCTTGGGCATCTTCCTGATACTAGTTGTTGGCCAAATAATTAATTTGGGAGTTTCTCCAAATTTGTTCTTTGACCAATCCTGGCTTGTGGCCATCTAAAATCCAGAAGTTATATTTAAAAGAAAAAGGAACAAGAAGATAAAACAACAAGACAAATCGGTTGCCATCAAAACACAAGGTTAAAACCTGCTCGCTAACGGAGGTTGTAACAGCGCCAATTCTGCTGTACATCCACTTGTAGAATCACAATTACACATAATCGGACTACACTTGCCATTTTAGTGGCTGTCGTGAGGAAAAAGGTTTAACGGGCGAATAGCATATCAGTCAATTTATAAAAATATCTCTTCTCAACCAATTTTTGTGCTCACTTGGAGTTCTTATCGCATTCACTGCAAGATTAAACTTCCATTCATTAATTTCTGAAAGAAGTATCACAGAATCGCCATGAAAGATCAAATATAAAAAATTGGAGCTGCCACCATCATTGTTGGTATCTTGGACTAGCAACAAAAGATAGAGATGCCATACAATCATTCAATAATTACCACTCATGCAGGGATAACAGTTACCATCACTGCTGGTATAGTATATCGTGGACTATATAAAAGACGGTCCCCATCCAAAATAAGATTCCAGTAAGAAACAGAGTTTCTCTGTTTTAGTGGTATCAGAGCCCTTTCTTGGGCATCTGCCTGATACTGGTTGTTGGCCAAATAATTAATTTGGGAATTTCTCCAAATTTGGTCTTTGACCAATCCTGGCTTGTGGCCATCTAAAATCCAGAAGTTATATTAAAAAAAAGAACAAGAAGAAAAAAAAGAGAAAACAACGAGAGAGATCCGTTGCCATCAAAACACGAGGTTCAGACCTGCTCGTTAATGGAGGCTGCTACAACGCCAATTTTGTCGTACATCCACTTGTAGAATCACAATTACACACAATCGGACTACACTTGCCATTTTAGTGGCTGTCGTGAGGGAAAAGGTTTAACAAACGAATAGCATATCAATCAATTTATAATAATATCTCTTCTCAACCAATTTTTGTGCTCACTTGAAGTTCTTATCACATTCACTGCAAGATTAAACTGCCATTCATTAATCTGTGAAAGAGGTATCACAGAATCGCCACCAAAGATCAAATATAAAAAATTGGAGCTGCCACCATTGTTGTCGGTATCTTGGACTAGCAACAGAAGACAGAGTTGCCATACAATCATTCAATAATTACCACTCATGCAAGGATAACACTTACCATCACTATTGGTATAGTATATCGTGGACTTTATAAAAGACGATCCCCATCCAAAATAAAATCACATCTGTTGGTGGGTATACAAATTAACACATTAGATTTTAATACAAGGGTTGATACAAGAGAATATCGAGAGTGATTATATATTTCAGAATTTCCGCCATAGAAAATTTAAAAAAAAAATTAAGGTGTTGGCTGAGAAATACATATCATCAACCTGTATCCATTGAAGGAAGAAAGGAGAGGAATTCGTATAGACAGGTCACATACTGCCAATCCACCTGTATTGCCGGAAGAAAAAAATGGCGAGCGAATCCGCTAAGAATCTTTGGAAATTCGAAAACAAAAAAAACTCGAGTTTATGCCTTGTTATTAATATTATACACCGCTCATTAATTCATCTGTAACCGAAATCAGGTCCGCTAACCTAATTTGGCAATAAAAGAATTGATACTAAAAGAGATATTGTTGACAAAAATTTGAGGGACAGATTAAACAATTCCTTGGTAATAGTTGTCCTTTATTCACATCGTGAGCATCAACAAAAGATCACCAGTTCAAATTAGTTATCAGTGGTTAATACTTATTTAAAGCTAAAGGAGATGTCGAGTCATTTCATTGGTAATATGAGATTAACTCAGTGTTACACGGGGACTCGCCAGGGTCAAGGGCGTGCCCCCCTTGCTCCCTGCGCCCCGAGGCTTAGGGGCTCCTGGGGAAACGTTTCCCAGCGTCCCCAAAATCAAGAAACTCTCGAAAACTCACAAAGGGGTGTGTTCCCCTGTTCTACAGCGCACTCCGGCAAAGAGGGGCTCCCACACGCCCCCTCCTGAAACTGGGGGGCTCCTAGACGCCCCCTACGATTTTCCCAATTTCAGTTTAAAAAAAAATTTAATTTTAATTGTTGTTTAGTCTCTATTTCAGGCTTAGTCTTTAGTAATTTACCTCTTTTACTATTTTAGCATGCAATATCATTGATTCAATTTTTCAATTACAATGACTGAAATTAGAAATATGAATATCAAGATTCAAATGACAAATTTGAAAAATTATCATGATGAATTGTATAACGTGTTTGTATTACTAATTTGCTATATTCTAATTTACATTGCACAATGATAAACTTAGTATTTACTATTTATTATTTACTTTTAGTAGTTTACATGGAATGAATCATTGAATTGTTATTGTTGGGATTTAATAATTTATAATATTAATTTTTATTAAGACCTAGACGCCCACGCCCCCCCGCCCTCCCCCCCCCTCCCCCGAATTTCACTAAAATTTGGGGGTGGTCTCCACACGTCCCCAATGTGTGTTTCCCTGTTCTCGCGCTCCCACATCCCGGAAACTTGGGGGAACATTGGATTAACTCTGGCGTAGACTTGGTAAGATAGAAATAACAAGAGCAAGCCCATTATTAAACTTTTAATCCATTGTGAGGTGCGTAGAAGTCTATGAAAGAGGATATTAGCATATATCATTAATATACTTATAGAAAGGAATATAATAAAGTACTTTTATTTGAAGCATAAAAAAAAGAAAATAGGGAAGTATTTTTAATACGATATATATATCTTTGAAGGAGTGTTTTCAAAAGGGGAAAAAGAGACATTACAAATATTAAAAAAGTTTTAAAAAACTAGCCACATTGAAGAAGTGGATTGAAGCTTTAATTAAAGTCGTAATCAAAGCATCTTAAGAAGGATGATTGACGAAAATTATGACAACAAAAAAATGGATTCTCAGAGCAAAAAACAAGGAATATTTCCAAGTACTTCAAAATTTTATGCTTCAGTGTTATTTCAAATAAAAGGAACAATTAGAGGGAAAGACATTACTATTTCTATTGCTCCCATAAAACACAATAATTATATTAGTGTTGAACTTGCTAATGAGTTAGAAATTCTGAAGTCAAATATAGGTGAAAGGTTAGACTTTTGTAATAAAAAAGAATATGAAATAAGCAATTTACAATTAAACATCGGAGATTATACTAGCGTCTCGCAATTCATAGTAAAATCCTTGTGGACCAGTAACGAAGACCTAATTTTGGGATTACCATGGTTAGAAACATTGGGGACTTTTACCTTAAATGCTGAAAAGAAGTTTTTGACATTCCCCTACAAAGAGAAGAAAATCACATTATCGAACATTAACATGAAGACAGAATCAGCAGTCGCATCATCTGAAGACTTCAAAGAAATATCAAACATGTTGTTGCAGGAGAATGAGAAATCAATACAGACGATACAGAAGGATTTCAACAAGGTTATTGCAGGTAAAGAAGAAGGGATCTCTCATCTAAAAGATCATAATCGGAAATTCCTTCTGCAAATCAAGAAGCCAAAGGATAAGGTTCAACGCAATCAACAGTTGGAAGAGGAGAATCGAGATCATCAAAAAGAATTACCACGCAAGGATGAAGAAAGCTCTTCCTTAATAAAGGTTAATCAGGAATTGCTAGAGAAAATAAAAAACTTAAAAGAAAGAGAACACAAAAATCAAGGCAAATAAATATGACGTTGTCAAGTCCAACTCTAAAGAAGAACTCTTACACTTAAGGAAAGTTAATCAGGACATGCTTATACAAGTTAGGAAGCTAAAGCAGGAGAATAAATCTTTACAAGGAAAGCTAGATTACAAGAGATCAAGTGTCAACAAAGAAACAATGACTAGCGCAATAGAGAAATCATCAAAGGCTCAAATTCAAACATTAGAAAATGAAAGCAATACAAAGCTCATCAAGGCTCAAAAGAACAATCTTATTATCACATCGCTACAAGCATCAACAGAACATGGTTCTGAAAAACAATTACAAAAATCATTAGAAGCACCAAAAAATGAAGTTTCGATAAACACTTCACAAGCGACTCGAGTACCATATCACCATCCAAATTACAAGAGTCGTTATGATAGACGACAAGATCAAAAGAAAAATTACCAGTATTATTCCTACAAAAAGCAAGGACAAAATCAACAACTACCGACAATCAATCCACAAACAATTCCATTAAAGGTAGATCTCGGATGGACAACTTCACAAATGACGCAACATTTCCACACAATGTTTAAAAGAACGTATCATCTTATTTCGTCAAGTGTTGCAACTACCAACACACAATGTCACGAAAAAACGTTACGAGCAAGAACAAGGGATAAAGTCTTCCATAATTTGGCTTTGAGGACAAAGCAATTCTAAGGGAGAGGAAATGTAATGAACCAAAAATATATAATAAATAAACATTAATAACTACTAATAATTAAATAACTAATTCTTAATGAAGAGACACCTTGATGAAAGGTTATGTCCCTTTATGAAAGGGCACCCATCATGGGTATTTATACAAGTAGCCTTCTCATTGTAATATCTTCACTTGTCTTATCTACACTGGGTATTCCAGTAAGAAACAGAGTTTCTATGTTTCAGGGTGCTTCTGATGCTTATGTAGAAGAGGACATTACAAGGCATGAGTCGAGTCTTATGCCACGTGAGGGGTGAGGGCGTGGGTGAGTTTGGAAGAAAGCGTGGCAGCGTGAATGAGTAGGGAATGGAGCGGCCGGTCAAAAAAACCGAGGATGGTCAGAGACCCAGTTTGGAGATTCTCGAAATAATTATTTGGCCAAAAGCCAATATCAGTCTGCCCAAGAAGGGGCTCTGATACCAATGAAAGGACAAAATCGTTTCTTTAATGGAATAACCAAACACAAATAAGTCAAGTTGCAATAACCCATGAATAATAAAATATATGATTGATAAGATAAGTGATGATTTACAATGAGAAAATGATGCTTGTATAAATACCCATGCAAGAGTTGCCTTGGTGATGAGATGCCACCTTTCATAAGGTGCCTCTTCATTTGCTTTTTCATTTAATTCGTTAATTAATTTATCAATATTATTAATATTTATTAATGCTTATTTATTATTTATTTTGTTCATTACATCCAACAACACGTCACAGAGCCCATTCGCGCTTTCCAACAAACAATTGAGCTTATTTTCAAAAGCAATAAGCTTCAATGGCATGTTGTTTCTATTTTTCATGATTTCCATCAGTTTTGGAAGCATTCCCAAAATACGAGGTCTCAAGTAAATGAGTGGTCGTCTAGTGATTATTATATGCATATTTTAAGGCATCCTCGATTATTGCTCATAAATTTGGTTGTTTCAAAACCTTGGTGAAGTTTGGGAGCAGATCTTTGGCAGATCCAGACTTGAATCAGTATTTGATTTGGGGATATGTGGATCCATCCCCAAGGCAAACATAGATTAACAACAGTCGATTGAACTAAACCCTTAACTATATAATAAACTTAATTATACAATATTGTGAATATTAAATATATAATATAACAACATATAAAATAACTTGATATATTAAATACTATTATTATATTCTATAATATTTAACATAAGCAATTAATTTTAAAATCTTTCAGCATGTGTTAATAGTTATGGGGACAACAAATATACCAAGGGGCAGCAATGGAAGTAGTGTCTTTCTCTCACCCTTAATCTGACAACTCCATGAGAGGTAACTGGGCTTTTGTAGTCTATTCTTGACTCTTCTATATTTCTATTTGCCAGCAAGATCCTGGACATCGAAATTGAGGGCACTTGATCTATGCCAATGTCAAGGTGGTCGTCTGCATCAAATTACCTACACTCCTTTTAAGCAAGTCTATAATTATGTCAACATGACCAATGCTTTCAACAAAGGCATTCTGGAGTTTCGTGGTTGTGTTCTAAATTTCTAATTGTATTTATGGAGGAAGGAGATGAAGATTCAGATGATGAGGGCCTTGGTGAGACACCATGCAATGGCTATTTTTCTTCTACCGATATTTTCACTTCTTCTGTTGTTTAATTTGTCTATAACAAGATAGTCTTTTCTAAATTTGCATTCTCCTTATATTGGAGCTATGGTGAGAGTTAGAGATTTTTTTGTTTATGCATAAGGCAGGGAAGGCAATGTGACAAAGATGTTATTCATCAATAGGAAGAATAGAACAATTGTCTAAAGTGGGCATAAGTGGTGGCGTTTTCACGGATTAAGCCGACAATATTTCTATTTTCCTGCTTTTCTGTCTTGACTCCCATTCCAGTAAGTCTAACTGCCAGCCAACGGAAGTTTACATTGGTTCGAGATTTCTCTTGTGGAGGAGACAATGGTCAAGATCTTGGCTTTCTCTTGTATCTTCACTTGTACTTGTTTACCTCTCTCTTTCTTGAGGCACTAGGGTTTCTTGGTCTTCTTGTTGATCTTAGAGCATCTTAGAGTTCTAGGGTTAGTATTTTACCTTTGGAGATTGGAGACTAGGGTTTTGAGAGAAAACCCTAGGGTGAATTTGTAAAGAGGAAGAGAACATCTTGCCTGAAGACAGTGTTGGAGAGATTCTTATACTAGAATTTTCTTGGTTGAGCTAGGGTTTGATGATTTGCCCTAGCTAGGGATCTTTGGATGGTTCCATTTTTGTACTAGCCTTGAGATAAGGCTACGATATGTACTTGTACTTCAACTTGAGCTTATATATGAAGTTTCCAGCTATCCATATCTTGTGCCATTTGTAGATTTGAAGTTCCAGCTCTCTACTCTTTATGCTTTGCTATTTACAGTAATTTATGTCTTGCCGATTTGACATAAGTAAAAGAGCAAATTGTCAAGCGATTTAACATCTAAAGGAAGAATATAAATGGCTGAATTTATGTTGTTACAGTACATTTTCAGATCTGGTCATTGGCTGATAACTTGCCTTGGAAGGGAAGAAACATCTATTGGTTTGGTATATTTTCTCCTTGAATTGGTGTGGAGTTTGGGGCTGTTAGAAGTGAAATATTGTAATCTTTCTGCTGCTATTTTACACTTTAATTTACAGCAGCTCTAAAGGCTGCAGATTCTAAGGCTAAGATTCGAGAAACTTTATAGAAAGGTGGTGAAATTTCAGTTTTGCATCAATTGCTAAAATGCACAAAATTGGTCACAGGCAAGCAAGGTTTGAACCTGCCATGATACTCCTTGTGCCCTGCATTGCAGTAGCCACAAGGTGTGATAGGGTATTTTTGAGGAAAGGGACATGCCAGTCCAAAAGGAAAAAAATAAAAATTCATAAATACGGATTATACAATGAATGAATGATATATAGTCAAGAAAACTAGAATATATATTACACAAGGGGCATTACTATACTGACAGATGTTGATCCATAAAAATACTTTAATTGATTGTATATTAGTATATTACACTCCATGAACTGTGCCTGAACTACTTTGCTGGGTTTCCTTTTAGTTTGTTGATGTCTAAAAATTTTGTAGAGAAACCAACAGCTTTTTTTTCTTGGTCGGGTGTTTGCCCTATCAACTTGTCAGGACTGATCAACTTTGTCAATTGTCTGTACTTATCCATGTCAGACAACTTGTATGTCCATTCTTGATTCAAATTTGACATAGATTTGTCACTCACACTAGCATTACTCTTGTTACCCCAAAAGTTCTTGGCTTCAATTACCATGGCTGGCTTTATTGTTCTGGTCATCCTCTAGCATACATATGTCAAATAACTCCCAATTCTTTTTTGATTGAGGTATGAAATCCACAAATGTATTTTAGAATGATCTACTACATCTTCCAGAATTCTCAATTTATTATGTGCCAATGAAATCTGTAAGGGATATATTCATTCCTAATCTTGATATAACTGTCTCTGCTAATTAAAGAACTATTAAGAGCTTTAAATGCAAGCACAGATGCAGGTAAGTTAAAAAGACTTACAGAACCAAATGGCATAAAAGAAATAGAAATTTCAACTACAGAGAGATGATGATTGAAGAGGATAAAATAAATCCAATATCTAGTTTTCTACACTAGGAATTTTTCAGTTTGAAAAAACAGAAATACTATAATAAAATGTCATGGGAGGAGAACAACCATCAGTTACTGTCATTGTAGCTTCAAGAGTGACATTACGAGCTTGAGGTTTAAAGCTGATCAAGTGAGGACCTGCAAAGAACAAACAGTTAGGGAATGTAGTCAATACCCACTATAATGGTAAAAATTCATTGGTTCTTCACCCTTTTTTCAAGTTTCTTTGTCTCATAAAGAAAATGAGTGGCTTTTTCAAATGGAAAATATTTCCTTTGCCATATATCAAGAGAAGAATATAAAGCAATATCAAACCTTCATGGACATTGAGATAGGATCCAATTCCATGACCAGTCCCATGGCGATAGTCAAGACCATCCTTCCACAAAGGAACTCTAGCAAGAATATCAAGGGCATGTCCTGAACACACCAACTAACTTGTCATGGCTTACTTACAAACAACTGCAACCCCTTCTTCTATTCAAGGTAGAGAAACAATTACTTTCATGGGTAAGGAACACCTTCCAGATCTATATTGCCAAAAAGGCATCAAAATGATCAATTTATTGTATAGCAAAAATGAATATATATTTCAAAATTTATCTTCACCTGTCGTGCCATTGGGAAAAACTGCAGTGTCCAGTGCTATGTGACCCTTGAGAACCTGCCCAGTTCAAACTTGAATTTTGAGATTTCATAATTATTATCAGAGAAAACAGAAAAGGAACAAATCAAGATTCCTTTCAACCATAATTAAAACGCCAAATGTTCACACAATTAAAGTCAGCATAATCTATGCCAGATAACAGTCATCAGATAAGATACATGGAGTTTTAAAGTAGTTCTCAAAAACAAAACAACTAATAATCATACCTTGAGTTCTGTTACAAAGTTAATGATAGAGTAATGACCATTGTAAAGTTTGTAAAAAATGATAGTGTTATACCTAGTTATAAAGTTCATGTAAACTTATATTAGGAAACAAAACGCTGTCTCAATCATAACTACTTGAGAGAATATCTCAACCACAGACTAAACTAGAAGCAAATCTAGCTCTCATCCAACAACCTCCTAAAACCACTCAAGAAGGCTATTCACATAGAGGCCCTCTCTACTTGTGACAATAACCCAAATAACAACAAACTATGTGACTAAATTATAGCACAGAAGACAAGTATGAATTTAGTTATTAACTGATCTAATATTCCCCTTAATGAGCATTAAAATTAAGTATTGATCATTCTCTGATCTACTGCAACAAATGCTTCTTCAGATCTTGAAGATGATCTCATACTACAAAGCCTTCATTTGGTCTGACCTGATATTTGTATCTCGAAACTCAGCCAACTATCAAAGTCGATATAAAGGAACAACCATCCACCAAATTACATGGGTATCCAACCACTATAAGTTATAACTGTCAGTCTCGTAGGAAGTCCTACATGTACTTGGTTCATTCAACTCCTTGATGAAATCCCCCTGAATATGCGACAAACTATGTTAACAATTTCCAAGAAATATCTAGTGGAACTGATGTGCTTTGCTCTCTATTGATATTTGTTCCTTGAATCTTACCTTATTCGATTATGACTCACCTAGTCCAACACCACCCAGAGTCTACAATCAAAAAAAGGATCACCCAATACAAGAGTTAACAAATTCTTCAGAGAATCTCAAAAAGAACATCAAACCTCCAATTGTGAGACTAATGCCACACAATCAATGTAAAATATTGGACCATGTGTCTAATACAGCATTACCAAACCAAGGGTATGTGTGCCAATCTTATCTAATTAAATGGCATCTGTGTCAGGTGCTTTGTCAATCTGCTTCACTCATAGTCTCAGATTGTAGTAAACATAGACCATGTCATTGAGGCAATGGACACCTAACCTGAATGAAGGCCATTTTGTAATTAGAGGATGATGGCCCATGAGAGCATAAATTAAAATTAATGAAACTAATAATTATAAAAAATTCTAATTCTAATTTGAACATTTCTAAATTCTAACCTTCTGCACTTCTTGCAGTGTATTTTTTCAAAGAAAGTCCAATTGCATTTGATGGACTGCAAGTTTGACTAAGCACCTGAATGGCAAGTTTTTGTAACTATGGGACTTTTTTGCTATAGTTTATCCACCAAGCATCTACAACAAATAAACCAAAAGTAAAGAGCCAAGAAAACAAATTATATTTCAATTTTCCATCAAGTAACAAATAGATAGAAAGGAAAGATATTGCAATTTGAAAATTTGAAACAAATTGTAATTGAAGCTTACACAGCATCCTAGCGGTCTTGTCTTGGATAACCATTTCAAAACCAAATGTCCCAACATCGAACCTATATATCTCCATTTGTTTGGAAATCTTTAGCAAGAGTCAACGCCATCCTCTAAACACATTGGAAAAATCAATCCATCACCTCAGCATCAACTCTAAAACCACATGCATAAAAATAAAAAATGTGTGGGGTTGAGAATTGAGATAGAGTCGTGTTGCATGAATTGAATGATGGAGAGTATTGTTCCATCACTCATCAATCACACTCCCTATCTTTGCTCGTCTAGTGAATCCCTCCATACCCTTTCCCTCATCGTACAAATAAATAGCTTCTTTGGCCCTATCCATGGCCTCATACAAGTATCCCATTGTAGGCTTGTCACCATCAACCAAGCAAAGAACCTTTAACAAATGTTCTCTTCACACAACTCCTCCACTCCCATCCAAAAACCTTGATAATGTCTCACAAGTTGGGCTATGGCTTTCCCATCTATTCTAGTGATATAGACACAAGCATTCCACTCATTTAAAATAAAAATCCTCTGCAATGCAAGCATAGGATTGTGAAGAAAATAAAGATAAATGAAGCTAGTGGTGAAACACGTGCTTGAGGACAAACCAACAACCTGCCCCGTATGAATTGTCTCATGAGTGAAAGAACACACACACACACACATATTGTGACACTCCTAGCTGAATAAACAATTTCTTTGACCCAAGAAATTTTGTTGATGTCCTCTAACATCAAATCAATGCAACGAGAAGCACAACGAGTCCAATACAAGCTTTGATACCTCTCAATAAGCAACCTGGCAACAACAACATAATTAGCAGCATTGTCTGTAATGACTTGGACAACATATTGTGGATCTATCTCCTAGATGATGTTGAAATTGTGAGAGAGGGGTGAATCCGTATTTGCACAATTTTAAATTTTTAATCAAGAGCAAGTTGCTAATCACCAATCATAGCATATCATCAATGTGCATGAAAATAACAATATGCACATTACACAATATTTTGACGTGGAAACCCAAGTCCTAGAAGTAAAACAACAGAAGCCTTTTTTAAAATAAATTTGACCTAGCAACAATTGGGTAAACAAATTTAATACAACTTTTCTATCTACAACTGGAAGGGGCTACAACCCCTTAGGCTTCGCCAGGTACAACTGACAAGCTGCTACAACAGTTTAACTCACAAGATTGTGAGCCCTAACACCACCCTACCACCCTGAAGAAAAAGACGACTGAACCTGTGGACCTGTCAAACCGATCACTAAACCTTTTGCTGATAATATCTGCTCTTTGATCACTACCAAGTCATCTCTGTATACCAATAAGTCATTTCATTCCCATACACTGCTCATGTACATCCTTGTACACTTCATCAATCACTGAACAAGTAATTTTGCTCTGCTTTCACTGAACATAAGGCATGCATCATCATAGTGTATCACCAAGTAGCATCGTCATCATAGTATATGCATCATCGTCATCAAGTGTACATCGTCATAGTGTGCATCATAGAGTGTATGTCATAGTGCATAGGAGAGCATCATCACACCATAGCATGCATGTTCATCATCGTGCATGTATCATAGATCATAGGAATGCAGCATCACATCATAGCTTGCATCTTCATCGTAGTGTGTACATCGTAGTGTAGGGATGCATCATCATCGTAGTGTGTACATCATAGTGTAGGGATGCATCAACATCATAGAGTGCACATCATCATCATATGCATTATCACCATAGAGTGTATCAGCATGCATGCATAGTCATATGCATTATCACCATAGAGTGTATCAGGATGCATGCATAGTGTAAGCATCAACATCAACATCATCATATCATTGTGTATAGGAGAACGTGCATCATAGAGTGTTCATCAAAGAGCATAGGAGTGCATCATCACTTTATAGCATATATATCAATATACCACTGTAGTCATTCTACAATATTGCTTACACACTTCTGTACATTAATCATTGTGCACATATCATTGTACATATGAATATACTACTGTATGTACATCACTGTACACTCATACATTTGTACATCATTGTTCACACTACACTGTATATGCCATTGTATTCATTCATACTCTAGTACACTTTACTGTAAGATGTTAAATACCTTGTTACAGTAGAATCACTTTACATCATGTACATTCACTTGTCACTGAAGAAGGCCTCAACCCAACCTCAGACTGTGTAAAAACTTTAATTAGGGACTGTTGGAGAGGTTGAGAAAACCGAGCTTGATCAGAGCAGTAGTGACCTTCACTACTCAACACTTTTGGGACTGTGTATAAGCTAATGGATAAGGGCAGAATCAAACCACATAACTGTTGAATACCCAACTTTGGACTGTTCAAAAACTAGGACTGTAATGTGTCAAAGGTTGGACTGATCACTCTCCAAAAACTCGTAAAAACAGTCTTGTGTGAAGACTTGTGAAGGCTCTGTTCTACCAACAGTGAACAACAAACACTCCAAGAAGAAAAATTTGGTTTGTATTGTCTTTTAAACCCCCAAAAAAAAACATTTGTCTCTGTGTGAAAATTTTGGATCACTCTCCTCTGCTGTTGTTGTATATTTCCAGTGAAAAACCTCAGTTCAAACTACCAAAAAGGATGTATTCATTTGTGTTTATTGTTATGACACTTTTGGTGTATAAATACACCTAACCAAGCGTTGAGCAGAAGTAATTTAGGGCCGACTTCTAGGTGTAATGTTTTATTAATTATTAAAAAGTTTTAACAATATGGGGCCGACTTTATTAAGGTTTGCAAACCATGAGTGTGATTGTTAGGGTGTCTAGTCTTTAAGAGAGGCTCAAATAATACTTAAAAATTATTTTAACACTTCAACTTAAAGTGGTCAACCTTGACAAGAGTTAGTGTGGTAGCGAGGTTTCCAAAGGTAAGCTATTTATCTAAGTTGCCAGGAAACTTGGGTACGGGGACGGGGACTAGGACTGGGACGCCACTTTTTGAAACAAGGGACTTGGGTACGTCAGGGGTATATATATATACTAAAAAAATAAATCAATTTATTTTTCACTAGTATTCAATTTAAATAATTAACAAGTACAATTAACATGCACATTGCTTCAAAGTTCATAAATCATTGATATATAGTGGGAACTATATATGAACCTTAAGAATAAACTTAACTATAGTTGATGGAGCTTTTGGTTTTTCAAAATTAGAAATATACACATGCATAGAAACGTCTGCACAAACATCAACAAAGTAGGTTTTCTATCATTCATGAAGTACAAAGAATACGGCCTGTGCAACAACATTGGAACAACTTGCACAAATGATCAATAATTAACGCAAACTATGCCAATAAAAATCCAATGACAAGATTTGGAGTCGTAAAAGAATAAGGCAATCTTCTAGAAGAAACAGTCTAAGAATAGATACCAGCCCCTCCAAGCTAGATAGTGCCATGTCATTAACTTAAAAGCACAAAATTTTTAAGTCTAAGACAACCTAAGCTTGTCTTGTCTCTCCTCTGCCTGTATCATCTCCTTTGCGCAACAAGATCTCCTCTCGTAGGATCCAACAAAAGTCAAGACTTAACTCTACGTTGGGAGAAGTGGATAGGCTCGCGGGGTCTTAAGAGGGTAGGGGAAACCATGCCTACCACGTCCCTGTTCATAGAGGTAATTTTTTTTATAATTTTTACATACTGGAGTTTCCTCGAAGTCCCCAAAATCGGGGGACGAAGTCCCCAAAATGAGCAAAGTTTCCTGTTTTTGGGCCAGAAGTACTCGATACTTGGGAACTTCGGCTGGGACTTCAGGGGACGTCGATGAAGTACCCGACCCGGTTTCCGGGACTTGGGGACGGTTTCTGGGACGGGGACGCGAACCCAACCCTTGGGGACAAGTACCCCTACAACACAGCTATTTATTAAGTTTAATTATTCTATGTATTTGTTAAAGATCATTCCTTTTGTCAAGATTAGGGTTTTATGTTAGGTTATCAACATTACCATATGTGAGGGTGTGCTTCACCAAGACCCCATCATCATGACCATCAAGGTGTGGGGGTGCCTAGACTTCTCCTAGGGTACCATGACCTCATTACAAACACAAATGACCACAGAATGGGTCATTTGGACTCTACACTTCTTCAACCCACCAAGGAGACTTTATAGGGTATTGGGGCATAGGTTGTGGTACAAGGGAACCAAAGAAACAACTAGGAAACCATAGTAACAACTTAGTACAGGACTTTTGCCATTTTCCCAAGGGCTCCAAGGGCTTCAGACTTGAGCTTGGACAACGCCAAAAGGTCTCCTTTGACACTGACAACTACTTAACCCTCAAGGGCTCCTCGAGGGGCACCAAGACACACCGACACACCTGTTGGCATCAATGACAATTTAGTCAACAAAATGAACCCATCCAATAACTCACGAAGTAATTGTGCATCTTTAACATATGCAGATGCATCCACAGATTTGATAATCATTGTCCCCTTGGGACAATTAACTAAGAAAGTCGAAATCAACATGCCCTTCCCACCAGTCCAACCGCTTGATATAATGATGCATTCAATGATCTCCCATGAATTGCTAAGCTCAATCAATCTCTGAATGCAATCAGTTGTCTCACCTTGAAGGAGAAGCCCTCTCAAATCATTATAGAAAGGACCCTTTGTACCTAGGGCCAACAATAGCAGCAGCTTCAAACATGGAATGGTAGAATGGGTTGTTCTTGGCAATGTTGAAAGGATTGCCACTCCATAGAAAACATGTGGCCACAAGCTTGTCAATGTCTTCATTCTCCTTATTGAATTTAAAGAAGGTTGTCCCCCTATTGTCAATGTCTTCATTCTCCTTATTGAATTTAAAGAAGGTTGTCCCCCTATGGGGGACAACCTCAATATCTGTACTCAGGATTACCTGTAGTATGATATTCCTGACAGCAGTACTCTCCTCGAATTCTCTGCACTGCTACAGTACTCACTTGCACGGACTGTGCACTCTTTACTCAGCAAAAAACAGCACCTAGAAATCTGTGCTTTACTTGGCCTCGATTTCTGTGCCAAGCTATCAATACGACCCCCTTTAGTTTGTGAAAATTATGCCTCCTTAACTGTTGTACAGACCAGCAGGGTTCTCTTGATGTTCGTACCACCTTTGTTGCTCAGAAATGACACTCTCTTACTGCTGTAGCGAACACCATTCAATGCCCTTCATCAGCCTTGGGATGCATGCCTCCAATAGCTCCTGGAAAGTGCGCCCTTTCTTGCTGCTCCCCCACATCTTTTCTTCACTGCCCAATCTTCCTTGTCTCCCTCTCTTGAAACTCGTGCCTCTCTTTCTCTCCAAAGACTCTCTCTTTGAATGAATGAAAATGTCTCATTAAGTCCCCTTTTATTGATATTTTAGGGTAACTCCTTTTGTCTTTTCAACTTCTTGGGCCCAAATTAAATCTTGGCCACAAGATCAAGGACTGTGTTTTAATCTCAAGTTCAGTTAAATGACTTAAGTGAACTATATAAAGATACTTTACTTTTAGAAAAGTCACGTTTACCCTAAATAATAATAAAAGTGCATTTTGAAACTTAAAGTCACTTTAAAAAGTACAACTCACTTTAATAAAGTACATCTCACTTTAAAAGCCTAAAGTCACATCATAAAGTACTTTCGTAATTACACTTAATAAAGTCACTTTATGTATTTTAATGAGACTCAATCATCTCGCTCCCCTGCACCTAGGCACCTGATGCAAGAGAACCTCTGAGCTACCAAAAACTAACATTTAATATGCATCTCCCTTGGTGCACAATATTCTTTGGTCTCTTAGCTCAACATGGTGTATGGTCAATTAGAGGTCTAGAGCATGTGACACAGGCTGCACTAGATCAAAGACCAAAAAGGAGACCAAAATCCAGTTAGAAAACCAAGGACCCTAGGCAAGGACAGGAGTGTACAGAGATGTAGGACAAACACCCTGAATTAAAAAGGGAGACAAGTTATAAATAGTTAATACATGAAAGGAAAGTGAGGTATTTAATATAAAAGGAAAAATATTTTTTTTAAATAAAATTAAAATTTGTAATGTTGAAACATAAGGAAGATAAAAATAATTTTAAATAATGGACATAACGCCTTGATCCAGCAGCATCCCAGTTGGCAGGAAGAAGAGTGACAGGCAGAGAGATGGGACTGCAAGAAAATCACTTGAGACCCACCAGTAGAGAAGGAAGACATGGAAAAGAAATAGGCCACAGACTGCTGATGTAAGATTTGCTGACATGAAATTTTGCAGAACAAAAGAACTCCATGCCAGTGTGACACCATTGAAGAGAGGAACCATCCCATGAAATAAGTTGTTTGCAAACAGAGAAGACTCGTCCCTACAGCAGACAATTTTTCTGCAGTAAAATTTTCAGAAGCAGATATCTGAAACAGCAGAAACCATGAGTACCAACCCTGTCAATTTTAGCAGCATGAGAGAAAGAGCACAGTAGAACAGTGATGACTCTATGAAAATACTCTAGATTTCGCCTTGCTGTTTCTTGTGCTGATGCTTCCTCAAGGACTTTGTAATCATTATAATTTTCCAAGCTTCCCTTATGTAAGATTTGCTGGCATGAAATTTTACAGAACAAAAGAACTCCGTGCCAGTGTGACACCTTTGAAGAGAGGAACCATCCCATGAAATAAGTTGTTTGCAGACAGAGAAGACTCGTCCCTACATCAGACAATTTTGCAGCAGTAAAATTTTCAGAAGCAGATATCTGAAACAGCAGAAACCATGAGCACCAACCCTGTCAATTTTAGCAGCATGAGAGAAAGAGCACAGTAGAACAGCGATGACTTTATGAAAAGTACTCTAGATTTCTCCTTGCTGTTTTCTTGTGCTGAAGCTTCCTCAAAGGACTTCATAATCATTATAATTTTCCAAGCTTCCCTTATGCTGTCCTGCCTAGCCAAGAGTGTAATGTCAACAAGCTAAATATTGTTGAAAACCCTTGTTTCACAGCAAGCTGGTTTAATGAACAATTTCTATGAATTTCTTGAACAATTTAAACACACTGTAAACAATTAACAGGCTGTAAATAAACACATGCACATCACACAATTTGACACAGATATTTTTGGCAAAGTTGCCCTGGAAAAACCCCCACGGGGAAAACCAGTTTTGAGATGAGAGCTTTATTTCTTCAGTAAATGTACAAGTCAGAAAATCAGAGATGAAGATCTAACTTATCTCCATCAGCAGAAGTTCTTTTCAGCATTAAATACACAAACTGTCCTTCAAACCCTAACAGTAATTTTCCTCGATTTCCGTGCCAAATCAGACAACGGCCGTACAGCTGACAGGCCGTACAGATCTCGGGACACGTGCCAGAATTTAATGCAGCCGTACAGTAATTAATGCAGCAGTAAAATACCTCGAAATTCGTGCCGAATTTACCCAGCCGTACACTGTCCGTACTCCTCGGGATTTGTGCCGAATTTATTGCTCCGTACAGATCCATACACCTCGGGATCCGTGCTGTCCTAGCCGTACTTCCTCCTTGAAGTTCGTGCCAATTCTGCAGCCGTACTGAGCTATTAATGCAGCCGTACTCCTGTCATAAATGCAGGCCGTACACCTTGGGAACTGTGCAAGCTAAAGGCTGGAATCTCCTCCTTCAAACCCTAACCTGGAATTTGACCTCCTTGGGAAAATCGACCTCCTTGAGCTCTCCTCTTCTCCTTGATCTGTAAAATGAAAAGTCAACTCACTTTTGCCTCCCTCACTCCTTTTTATAATTTCACAGTGAGAGTGAAATTCACATTTATTTATTTCTCATAAATAAATTCACTCACTTACTCACTTTATTAAAAGGTGACTTTAGTCATAAAGTCACATTTAAGTGACTTTAATGTGAGGGTCACATTTTCCCTCTTAAGTGACTCAGGCAAAATAAAGTCACTTAGGGAACTCCTGACTAGGTACAAAAATCAACAAATATGAGAGAGATGTTTGGTATTAGAAGTGATTCGGATTCCATTAATCCTTGCTGAGTTCCTGGCCTTGTCAAAAGCTCCCCCAAGAGCCTCTGGCATCGTAATGAAAAGAAAGGGAGACAGGAGGCATCCTTCCCTAAGTCTCTAAATGACAAAAAAAATTGCAGGGACCACTGTTAATAAGAACAGAAAAGGAAGCTATGGAAAAACATCCACCTACCCAATCGACCCAATCCATGTTGAAGACAAACTTCAATAAGACATCCTTACGTAAATCTCATCGATCTCTTTCATGACGCATAAGCCTTAGCAGGATCAGCTTTAAAAGCATACCTGAGTCCTTCCTATGCTTGAGAGTGAATTAACTGTTGAACCAAGACAAGATTATCTATAAACTGTTAACCTGCTACATAGTACAAACCATCCATGTTCCTCTGATATTAGCTTGTTCAGCATCGGCTTTGACCATGATGTTATAGTTTTAAAATTGATATTATAGAGTCTAAAACATCTTTATCTTTCCTGGTGATGCACCACATTTCTAATAAAAATATGCAAGAAAGTCATTTGGAACTAGTGCCTTGTCCTTTTGAAGGAGAATATGAACCCATGAAGTTATTCTCTGACAGGGGGAATGAGTTTGGACTTCATTCTTTCTGATACCAGTCTTCGAATGCAGTTCAAAACCTCTACTTTGCTAGTTGGAAACATGACCACAGGGTCCAATAGTAAGTCCTTGCAAAAGATTTATGATTCTATGCAGATCTGATTATAAACTTTAACCATACATTTTTCAGGCTTAGCAATTCTGGAAATTTTGTTGCTCTCCTAGATTGAGTAGTCCAAACATAATTAATAAAAGCTAGCTGTCGGATGGTTAGAACTCTCACATGAGACATTTTAGCATGTACATGTTTTGTTGTTGAGTATTGCAATACAGTATGATTATTGCAATATTTATAATACGCAATAGAGGCTGCCGAAAAACTGTTTGTTAACGAAAAATGTTAAAGTGAAAAGTAATACCGCGGTGTAGCATGCTTTTTCATGAGCTGAAGGCTTGCCAAAGTGCACAGTCCGTGTAATATCAGTTGTGCCATCCATATACTTCAAGAACAAATAAAACATGTCAAATGTAATTACAAAATAGTAAAAGCAACCCACAAAGCTCAGCAGCCACAGAAAGATTTGATAAGCAAAATGAATTAAAATAACATCTAATCAAATGTTTTTGTACAGCTCATTGTCGAGAATACTTTAAAATATGAATAGAAAGAGATGCATACCTGTCCTCCAGAATCACACAAATAAATACTATCAGGCTGCAATTCAGCACATGTTTCACGGTTCGGCGAATAATGAATGATAGCAGCATTTGGACCCACTGATGAAATTGTTGGAAAGCTTAAGCCCTTAAAATACTGTTACAGATTACCATCAATACAAACTGAGTAAGATGTGTTTCAATTATTGATATCAACATGCCAGCTACCATAAAAATATTCCTCACTTCCATGATTTCACAACACTCTATGCGACTTCAAAATGAAACCATAGTTCAACTTTATTTAGGGACATTTGACATAAAAAGTCTGTTGAGTTCATTCTCACAAGTTCTTGTCATTTATTATCATGATTAACTATTAAACCATGTTGAAGTTCTGGACAGTTTTCCCATTAGCTACAGATCTCAATGAAATTTAACATGAGTATAATTAATGATATCAAAGATCACAATTTTATTAATCATGAAGAGCATTTCAAAATACAAATCATATAAATAATTTTTGTTCATGTTATAGCATCATAATATTACAAGAAGGATCAATCTGAAATAAGAATAGGCTTCTCAATGGCCATTAATACCAATGCTAGTGTCTGCTGCATCCCCTTGATCCTTTACAAAGATGCTTTCCTCAAATGCTTGTTGTTGGGAATTTCACCACTGTTCACTAAACTAAATTAAAAGCTACAAAAAAAACTAGTGTTCCACCAAGTTTCTGGGTTGTGGGAGCATGGGAGCGGAGAAATGCACATGGGAGATGTGTGGGGACACACCTCAAACTTCAGAGAAATTGAAGGGGGGTGGGTGGATGATGGGGTCCCTAGCATAGGAGGGCCCGTCTCTAAAATTATTAAAAAAATAAAAATCCCAACATATTAACAAAACAATTCTCCATCCCAATACCATGTCAATATTAAATTCATCATACAATGGAAACATGATTCATCAATCACCATTTCTCTGAGTTAAAAATGTCCAACAGCTGAGTCGATGTTCCTGTGTGGTAACCTCCTGTGCATAAACCAGCATTTTGATGAGTTTTTGTGCCTTTTATGGAGGACGCCATCCCTATGAGATTTCCTTTGTCACTTATTGGGATGGTCGCCCTCTCCTTTGAGATTAGAATGAAGAAGTTTTGCTGCATTTTCAGGTCTGCTATAGGATCTTGGTCTGAATATGGTATGCTTCCCCCACGAAGCAGCGATCCAAGTGAAGAAACTTTAAGATATACACTGATACAGCCTGGATTTTAGTAATCAGTAAAAAGAGACCTTGCTGCCGCAAACTGTCCGTTCAAACCAGAGTATCCTGAGGACTGAAGTATGGTAAAGGCAGAAGAAGATTTTACTAGGACAAAAAAATTACACCATAGATATCCTGAAAAAATTCTGAATATTGGACTGAAAGTCCATAGCTGCTCCGATGGGATGCAAATTTGAAGAAGCTGAGGGATCTGCTTCAGATTCAAATTTGATCGATCCCACTATGTATCGCCAGTTGATTGGGTCCTTGATGTATCTGATGAACACCTGACCAGATATTTGTTTTGTTGTGAATGCCCTCAGTCAGCTCATGTACGAACCGAGGCAAATTCACTGGACTGCTGCAAAACATGTGCTCAAATACTTACATGGCACTGTGGGATATGGTCTACGATATGGTTTAGAATGTGGCTTGAAATTGTAAGGGTTTACCATCTTAGATTGGATCAAATGCATTAAAGATAGGAAGAGCACTTCAGGATGTTGTTTCAGTCTGGGTTCTGCAGTAATTTCCTGGTGCAGTAGGAAGCATAACTCAGTAGCTCTCAATACTGCAGAGGCCGAGTATATGGCTGCTAGTTCAGCAGCCCGAGAAGCAATTTGGCTTCGTAAACTTTTTGCAGGATTGTTTGGCCAGATTCCAGAGCCAACCGTGATTCACTGTGATAACCAGAGTTGTGTGCAGATGTCAATGAATCCTGTATTTCACGACAAGTCGAAGCACATAGAGATTCGGCATCACTTCATACATGATATGGTGCAGAAAGGTGTGGTCGATCTATTCCGTCAGATGACCAGACTGCAGATGTTCTCACCAAGCCTCTTCCTAGGGTGAAGTTTGAATACTTTCGCGAAAGACTTGGAGTAGAAGATAACGCATCCCTCCTTGACAGGAAGAGATGACTAAGAGACATTTATCATAATTTTTCCCAGGTACCTCTGCCCGTCCAGGTTCTCAGCCAGGTATGGGAGAAATCCCATCAGCAGATGAGACAGATAGGTAGTAGATGGTCGGGTTCACATAGGTGCCTCAGCTCGTCCAGGTGCTCAACTAGGTATGAAAGAAATCCCATCGACACATGAGTCGAACAGATAGAAGATGGTCGTGGAATTGCACAGGTACCTCTTCTTGTTCAGGTTCTCAGCAAGGTATGGGAGTATCCCATCGGTAGATGAGACGAACAAGTAGTAGATGGTCGTACACATTTGCTCATCCAGGATCTCTAGCCAGGTATAGGAGTACCCCATTGGCAAATGAGATGAACAGGTAGTAGATGGTCGTACACATTTGCTCATCCAGGATCTCTAGCCAGGCATGGAAGTATTCCATCAGCAATAGAGATGGATAGGTAGCAGAAGATTTTTGCTTAGACATCCGGATAAAACAAATTCATAAAGACAACCTTTAGTACGTTTAGAGATGATAGAGACGGTATAGATGTACAGATGAAACCTAGATGATCATGATGTTAATGAAGACCGAAGAATACCTTCCTTGTTGAGAGGGAGTGTTGGAATTTGTGCAACTTCAGAAGCTATTCTTATTGTTCTTGTATTGTACCTCCTATGGGAGATGAACTTATTGTAATCAATTATACAAACCCTAGAAAGAACAATGTAGACCTTGGGGAGAAAAGCAAGCAAAAGAAAAGATAAATAAAAAATTATAAAATATAAATTATATTGCTCCCCCAAGAGAAGTCGGACTCAGTTAAATTCTTAGTGGAAAATCTGTATAAATAGGAGGCACCCCTCATTATTTCACACAACAGCACAAGTGAAGTTCACAGTTTTCTAGGAGAGAGAAGTTCGCATATATTGAAGGAAGAGATTGTTTTGGGGTTTCCATCTCTGGAAGATACTTCCAAGTTCCATCTTTTCTCTTTCTTCATTCTACATTGATCTCAAAATTATTATCTTTGGACGAAGGTTGCTGGGTTTTCTCCCATTTGGGTTTCCTAGGATAAAAGTACTTGTGTTATTGTTATGTGCTTTGTCTATCTTCTAGTGATCATATTGATAAATGCAATTAAGATATACTGCTATAATCTTATGAAAATATAACATGGAAGACTTCTAGATGCTTGATGGTTGTTATGTGGACAATTTCTCATGGAGCACACCTCTTGAAGAAGCCTTTGGAGGCTAGGATTTCACCATTTTTCCACTTCTAGATAAGCTTTGTGACATTTTTTGAATCATTTCAAGAACTATGCAACCCAACTAAAGTCATCATAGCAGTATCAGAGATACATCAAAGCCTTAAACATAGAATTTAAGATTGTTACAAAGTTTGAAGTGGTGGCCTCAATCTTGTAGATGATAAAAAGAATAATATATGTCATCTTACTTCACAATGCCAAAATGCCAAGAGAAGATATTCAAATACCCAATGCACAACCACAAACAAAATTAGGAGCTAGAAACCATGTTCCAAATCTAAACGATTATCATATAACACTTTGTTTGGGGACTAGGCTATGAACATTATATAATCCATAATGATGACCATCCACGGGTCCTTAGAAAAGACACCAACAAATAATTACAAACTAGAGATGTAAGAGGACCCACCCAAGAAAGTGTGCGCTACACAAAAAATAACCCATTAGGTCATATAGAACGACCAGACAACAACACTTCAATCATCATGGTACAACAAAATTTTATTGACTCCTACAACACACTATAGAAAGAGGAAGACGAAGACGAAGACAATACTAATCCACTACATGAGTTGCCTCAAATGCAGTTCCTACCAGAAATATTGCATAAGTAGAGCCTAGAGGAGGCAACCATAAAACCTACAACAATAGGTGTGGAATAGGAAATCATGTCTGGAAGAAATTCCAAGATCCATAAAAAGGATCAACCTCTTATGCCCATAGTAACAAATACTGACATACATAATGTTCAAATTGTTACGACAATAACAACATAAGGCACCTCAAGGAGATAACAAATTTTCAACGCATAATTAAGGAAGATCAATTTCTAACTACAAAGATTGCCTTGGAAACAACAAAGGAGGCACAAAATAAAGGATAGGTGTAAAGGGTGGCAATCAAAGAAAAAAGGATTATATCATTATAAGCATAAGTTCCCAAGATTGAACTCAATAGATTAAATGCATGTAGAAAATCACTAAGGTATATCAATACTATAATCCTGCCAAGAACTACACTAAAATCTCAAAAACATCCCCACCTACCACCACAAACCTCTTCTAACTCTACGTAGCAATTATAACAAGGATCATTAAACATCCAAACCAAACTCCTAGGTATGTCTTCACATTTCTATAAAATCAACATAAAAGCATTATTAAATGAAGGTTTTAACCCCTTGATAACATGTTTGGAGGAAATTGTTATTAGAACTTATGGGCTGAGCTAAGCCAAACAAGAAGCACTAGAATCTCCAATCTTAATGTCTTCTACCAATATTTAATCAAACCAGAAATTATCATTAACCTACTACAAAAGTGAATTGTGAAAAACATAGCAACCAACATGGGACTTGGAACATACCTCTTGCTCTGAACGGAATGCCTCCAACTTGTCACTCACTGATGTCTCTGTCAATTTTGTTGTCTCGCTGCATGGTATTCAAACATTTATAGAGCATAAGCCCCAAAGCAATGAAAAGTAACTTATCGCTAGTTCTCTTCTTATAAAATGTTACATATTAAATACAGATAAGAAATGGATGGTTTTCAATCACATACACTTCAGGCAAGAAATCTTAGGAAAACAATGCACCATGATACACTAAATAGTGACCTATAAGATGCTCAAGTTTTATAGCCCATGCTAGTTACTCCTACCAAAGGTGAAATATAAAATAGAACACAGCAAATGCTACTGTTTCTAAGCTAGCTTGTTACATGAAAAGCATCTCTAACATAGGGAGTTCATAGAAAGGTATCCATGTAGAATCTTAACTGTAGTGTCATTGCATGTACAACACATTGAAGAAAATCGACTCCCCTGATTTATATCACATTTGTTAGCTTTCTAAGCACAAATTGAATTTCTTATCTGTTCACTAGCAAATAACTTTAATAATACTATGGTCTCTCACAAATTACAAACAAACATCTTTAGTAAATAATTTTTCCAATTATTTTTGTTAGCCAAAAAATACTCAAGCCATAGAACTGAACAAAAATGAAGTATTAAATCCAAGCATGTAGGCCCATTTTTATATTAGTTTCTAGGATAATATTAAAAACCCTTACCCCAATTTTTTATCATGAAAATCAAACACAAAGAAAACCAGGATAAACTTGAAAGAGTTATCTTTATTGCATTACCTTAAAATTATGAGTGAAATCCTCCTTATAAATTGTTACAAGCTAGCCGATTCAAACAACTTTAGGACTATGGGATAAGACCAAGACACACACTAAAGTGAAATAAAGCATAAAATAACCTAAAGTCAAATTGACCTTATTAATGCCTATGTCTAATATCTAATCGACCATTATTAATCTAATATTATTATAAAACCATCCCTTAGTTAATTGCATCTAGCCCAAGTGGTTGTGGGATGCAGTGTTATCCTCCCCGTCCAGGTTCTATTCCCCTAAGTGACATGTTGAGCCCATAATGAGAACATTGTTGTAACCAATGTTGCCAGACTCGGCAAATACTTGGCTGGCTTGGGACTCAGCAGACTCAATGACTCGCATAAGACTCAACAAATACTTGGCATATAGAAAGAAAAAAAATTCAAAATATAGTAAAGTTTTTGCACAAAAAATATACTAATGACATTTCTAATCCATATAGTTATAAAACCACATTCTATGCGGAAATTCATTAGATCATCTATAAATGATCTTAAACCCTATTCTTAAAATACTCCTTTTAAAAACCAAGCTTCTTATTTTCATAATCCAAGTACCTTTTTTTTTCAAATGCGGTTCACAAACCCCTCAGCAGGGCTGCTACGTCCATGAGAAGAAATCACAGGGGGTCCACCTAAAGGGCCTCACCCCATTCGCTCTGATTACGGAGCTAACCCGATGGGGACATCAAGTGAGTGTTTAAAATCAAAGAAAATTCATAGTGCTGTTTACTCACAGCCATTGAAGAAATTAGTCAAACATTTCGTGAACCTCTGATATCAGCCAATGACAATAAGCTAGGCACATTTCACTTTACACAAGCAAAAATACACGCATTATGGGACTGATATACTGTTCATGAACACATTTTGCAGTGGAAAATAAAGATATCAGCAGACTTAATGCATAGGAGTAGTTACATCAACACACAAGATTTTGGTCCAACTTTGACCCTGGAAAAACCCCACACTTTGGGGAAAACCAGCAAGAGAGTAATTTTATTCTGGAGCTTCAGAAGAATAGTTTTACATGGAAATGTACAGCACTAAATGTTCAGCATTAATTACACAGTACTTACAAGTACCACAGTCCACCATTCTCAAAATAGTGCTCTTCTGTAAAAACTAATGTCCACTATGCTATACGACCTTCTCTGTCTTCTGTCTCAGCAAACAACCGTGATTTCAGTACACCCACTGCTTCAGCAATGCTACTGTAATGTAAAGGTACACTGTACAGTCTCTTTCAGCAACAATAACTCCAGTTTCAGCACTAAATCTTCAACCTCGGTAACTGTGCCAACAAATGACAGTACGGCCACCACTCTACAGCAGTACGGCCACCTTCAACAGCAGCTGTACGATCTGTATCAATGTCTGATTTTTCTTGGGAAGCATGCTCACTTTCTACCTTCAACAATGCACCCCTTTCAGTGCTGCACAAACTGCATTTGACTCGGCAGTCATTCTGGAAGTGGGTGCCCCTCTTTTCATCTGGAAAAATGCACCCTTCTTCTCTTCTATCTCATCTCCACTGCTCCAAAATACCTCTCTTGAAATTTGTGCCCACAAGGAAATAGCTCTCTCCTCTTGCAAATCGTGCCTCTTCCTTTTCTCACCAAAACTCTCTTTTAAATGTATGCAAATGAAGTCTCATTACTCTTTTATTTCCCTCATTAGTGTAGCTTACATGACTTTTCAAATTCCACGGTAGAGATTAAATCTTGATCTCAAGATCCATGGCTAGGATCTAATCTCAAGTTCACTTAAGTTTCGTAAGTGAACTATACACTAAATATTTTCTTTTCGAAAAGTCACTTTTTCCTAAATATTGTAAAACTACACTTTATGACTTAAAGTCACTTTATAAACATAATAAAGTGCAACTCACATGCAAATCATAAAGTCACATCAAAAAATGTACTTTAATAAATGCTCATTAATAAAGTCACTTTATGAGATTAAATGAGACTTCATATCACCTCGAACTCCTGCACCTACGCACCTGATGCAGGAGTACCTCCGAGCTACAAAATGCTAACAGTTAGGCCCTTATATAACAATGTATAAGCTCAAGAAATCGCATATAATTGTGGATAATTACCTTATTTAGATTAATGGTATTCAGATTGTGAACATGGTAAGTATAGTAAGAAAAGGGAAGGAAAATGATAGGTAAAATGGATAAATTTAAGTAAGAAAGAGTTGTCTAGTAAGTGCAAAATTGATCAAAACATAGACCCAACATCTCATCCACATCCAAGGTTTTGCATGTCCTCATGCAATCATTCACCTAGAAAAAGTCCCTCCTAGGTCCCCTTTACCAGAGGATTTGACCCTGAGACCTTCTGCTCACCACTTACAGCACTCAACCAATTGAGCTAGCTTCCCAGGCTATAATCCAAGTACCTTGTTCTAAAGGTATCATTTTTACTGAAGATCTAAAACCCATGTCAAGAGCTGGTTATTGATACAATTTTTAGTGTTTGATGTCATTACATGGAGCAAACCCATATTTGTGCGAAGGGAATATCTTTTGCGAGCTCACTATAAATGAATGTAAGTGAACAACACGAAAACTCTAACTAAACAAATCATTGTAGTCATCAGCCTGATCTTTTCAAGTAAATTTAGCCTTGTTGGGTAAGTCACCAAAGGTATGCAAACTCATACATTTGGATGATAAATCTAAAAGGGTTTTGGCTTGCTTCCAAGTGTTGTAATCATTAAATGACTGTCCTAACACCCTATTCGCTTAGATTGTGGTAATGGTCATCTATATGCCATATTTATGTGTATTATTTGCATCTTAATGAAATATGAGTTTACAACAACTAGTAAAATCATAACCAAATTTGTCATTTTGTGGGTCAAAGTCAACCAAACAAAAAGACAATGCACTAGGGACACAGACTCATGAGTTTCAGGCAAAGTTTACACAAGTGTCGAGCTTAGGGTGAGTCCATACGAGTGTCGAGTATGAGTTGAGTACTCATTTGGGAGCTGATAACACTGGTTGTAATGGCTTCAAGTTCAAGCCATGTTGTTGAATGGCCTTGCGCCCTAAACAATCTAGGGTTTAACCTAGGTACCATCCTCGAAATGAGGGGAAGTGCCTAAGGATTTGCCCCAAAATAATTACATGGTAAAAAATTAAAAATTTTAAAAAATAAAAAAGCACTCTCCCTTAATGGTCAATCTACTAACCACACCAAGCTTATCTCTAAGTTTTACAAATTTTTCAAGACCCAAGGACTTGGTAAAATGTGTACACTTTTTCCCTGTATGGAACAATACTGTAACTCAATAATGTTGAAATTAGGGCTTTTTCTTAAAAACATTACAAACTTGTACTTTAATGCAAATTTAAACCTTAAAATAATACTGAAGTAAAAAATGCAACAGTAGTGAAAGCCTAACCAATAACAAATATAGTTTTCATCTCTTTCAACTTTAACACTGACTAACGATCACTGTGTTAAAGTTGAAGCACACATTTAACAATTGTAGATAAATAACCAGCAGAGTAGCAGCAATAGTAAGACTTAAACAAAGCTCTAGCAGGAGTAAGAGATCTAACTGACAACACAAAAAGAACAAGTCTGATACCTTACTTGGTGAGTTGGGACCTTCCTTATACTCAGAAATTTAGCTTTCAGAACAGACTTTGCCTCTCAGAGGCAAGTCAACAACTAGAACAAAACTGACCCTTACCTGAGGATTTGTACATACCTGAGAGAGAGAGAGAGAAAAAGTTATAAGACAGGTTTAGACAGGTACAGGAGTAGGTACATCAACCAAGATCAGCCTCAAAACTTTAACCAAGACAGTCAAAGAGAGAAGGACACCTCACAGTAGTCCTTAGTAAACAAGGGCAGCCTCAAAACACAGTCCAAATAGAAGTGGCAACCCAAACAGCCCTTAAACAATGTAATGGCGGTCACCTTCAAGTCATAACACCTCAAACCAACAGCAGTAACCCTAAACCAACAGCTGTTAGATTCTCTTAAGATCTGATTAGATTATCTAGGATCTTTATCTGAAAGAATAACAAGTACAGAAAAATGCATAAGATATAAAAGATACACAAGACACAAAGATTTTCATCGGGGAAACCATAAAGAAGAAAACCCCGCAAACTTCTTCAGAATAGTAAGATGATCAAAAGCAGTAATAAGAAATGTTCAGCAGCTATCTTTCTCTCCTCCTCTGACTGTCTCTCTCTCATGCGCCTTAGAGTGTGTGTGTGATGAATAAATGAGGGAGAGCGCCTCCCTATTTATACCCTTTCAAGTCACTGACCAAATATAATATCCGAGCCTATATGTCATCTCACATGGGACCCACTTCTCCTAGAGAAACCATAATTACATATTACATGATGTTACACTGGGGACTATTGCCCCGACTTACAACGGAGGTTGTACCTCAAGGTCTAGACACAATTTAGACATCCCGTAAAGGGGTAACACACATCCCCAATGGGGGTACAACAACATACAATGATAATATACATCTAAATATCTTCTGAAGTTACAAATACATCAACAACAGCGACCTGCTCATCATGAGCAGCAACAGCCACAAAACAGACCTCGACCCTCTTAACACAATCAAACAATGAACAACAAGTTTCACATAGGTCTCGGCCCCCCTCAAGACAGTCAATCTAGGCAGCGCCAGTCCCAAGATGGAAAATGAAACCCTCAAAACAGTTCTCAAGGGCAATTGGCAGAATTACAAACAGATGGCAGCTTCACATGACAAATGGAAACCCTAAAACAATCCACATGGGCAGTGGCCTCCCTTCACAGTCCAATAACATTCCACGGCTCACACGTGTGAGGAAGAGGAAGAAGAATCAACCTTCAAGAGGGATGGCTAGGAATAGCAGATCATAAAACAAGAGAGCACCCAAGTAAGGAGAGGGTAGAAACCCTAGACATCACCCACACACAAAGCTGCTGTAAAAACCCTAAATCACTCACGCAAAAAATCAGATCTGAATTACCACTTAAAGACTTCTAGAAGGATCCTTCTTCTAATTCTTCATTGACTTAGGATTACTTTACAAAGGATCAAGATGTCATAACATTGAGTGTTGAGGTCAACACAAGACCAAATCAAACATACAAGTCTAACCATAAGTCAACAAGAGGTGTCACAACAAGGTGGAAAGACAACCCTTTTACCCACAAGACCAAAGGTGTAACAACAAGGTGAGAAGACAACCCTTTAATCTCTCTCTCAAATGTACAAGTGTTCCATACACTAACTGAAAGTTCTATCATCACCATATAAGGAAGCTCCAAACTGGATGATGTGATCCTCCGGTCCTCCTAACTGCTCCTTGTTAATTTTGTACCTAGGAAACTGTTCCCCAATGTGACTTTAGCCTTAGTCACTTAAAAGGGGAAATAAAGTGACCCTTGCATTAAATGACTTAAGTAGAGCATTTAATTTGACTTTAGAGAGTAAAGTCACTTTTTGATAAATTTAAGTGGGTGGGTGAAATTAATATTTATGAGAAATAAATGTGAGCATTTAATCTCATCCATCGATCTAATCTAATCTCCACCCTTCGATTAGACGAACCCTAGGGTTCTCTCAAAAAGGCAAGGGAAGGTCATTTTTCTCACTTTTGCGGATTGAAGTGAAGGAGAGAGTTGAGAGCACGGAAATCAAGGAGAGGACAGCAACATTTATTGCTGGTCCATACATTTCGAGGGAAAGGACAGCAGCAGAGAGGGCATAGAAATCGAGGAGAGGACAACAGCATTTATTATTGGTCCGTATGGTACGGTTTTCAAAGCAGCAGGGACCATTTTTTAGGCAGATTTATGGGCATGATTTTCAAGGAAAAAATTTTGGGCACGGATTTCGAGGTCCGTACAGTCCGTACATTGGCACAGAAATCGATGCAGAAAACAGAAGAAAAAAAATCCGAGTTTGATTTTTCCTGTTTGGTACGGAAAACGAGGCAAAAATTTTCTCTTACGGGTTGAGATAAGTTGAGATAAGTTGGTCTGAATATTTCTGAGTTTTGCTGAAAATTTCCTAATAAATCTCTTTCTCTCTGACTAGTTTTCCCCTTGTGGGTTTTTCCATTGCCATTGGCCAAAAATTTATGTGTACTGTGTTGAATGGCGTGCATATTTTTTATTTTTTGTCCATGAAAAAGTGAAGTTACAGCAGTGTTATTAAGTCTTAAATTTATGTTTATTTCCAACATTTAAATTTATGGGTTTCCAATAAACTGAGACAAAAATTTTAACTTATAACCGAAGGCTGAAACTTGTGAAAAATCTACATGGTATCAGAGCAGAGTGGGGCAGAAAACTAAATATTTGCAGACTGAAAGTCATTTCCAGAATTCAGAAAAACTTTTGTGACAGTAGTACATTTTTACTGAAACTTGTTCCTTGAGAAAAATGACTTCTGTCGGGTTGAGAACTGAGGATAGGTTGGATGGGGCAGCGAACTTTGTCTCATGGAAGGCTCAGATATTACTTGTGTTGAGAGAGAATGAGTTGTGGGAGGAGATAGTCAGAAACACTACAGCAAATCCCATACCTATTCCCATTGCTACCGATGCAGTAGTATATTCAACCTTTACTAAGAAGGATATTAAAGCCATGAGGATTATCTTGGATGATGTTAAAGACCATGTTATACCTCGTTATACCTCACATTTCAGCGAAGGATCATGCACATGAGATGTTGAGTGCTTTGACCGGATTGTTTGAGAGTTCCAATGAAAATAGGAAGATGGTTCTGAGAGAGAAACTGAAGAGTATCAAGATGGTCAAAGGAAAAGTTTGTATGGCTTATCTTACTAGAATCTCTCAGGTGAAAGATGAGCTTGCAGCTGTTGGGGTGGTTGTTACTAGTCTTGAACTAGTGCAGACAGCCTTGAATGGGGTGACAACACCTTGGGTTGTGTTTGTACAGGGTTTGGTGGCTAGAGAGAACTTAACATCATGGGACAGGGTTTGTGATGATTTTGTTCAAGGGAGACTCGAAGGGGTCTTCTGTAGTGCAGTGGTTCAACTAGTAGGCAAGATGAGGAGGATGTGACATTGACAGCAAAGGGGAAGAAGAAGAACAAGAAGGGTGGGGCCAAGCAGCAAGATGGGCAGAAGAAGGATCTGAGCACTGTAAAGTGCTTTGCATGTCACAAGATGGGACACTATGTTGGGCAGTGTTCGAACAAGAAGAAGAAGCGGCAGCAGACGACAGGTTCAGCTTAGGTCGATGACTTTGCCACGAGATTTCAGAGTGAGTTTTCACTGTGCACTGGGCATATTGAGAGAGAGAGAGAGCATCTATTCTCACCAGTGCGGATATTGATAGACAGAAGGAATTTTCCCTGGTGACAAACTATTCCTACAGTGCATCTACTTCCAGCACTTGGTATATTGATAGCGGAGCCTCGAGCCACATGACAAGTGCTCGTGAGATGTCCCCGAGCTTTCACAGACAGAGACAGATGTTGAGGTGGTGTTGGAAGATGACTCAGCAGTCAGAGTTGTTGGGCATGGGACCATTACCTTTCAAAGGGAGTCCATGAATCCCATGGTGTTGAGAGATCTATTGTATGTACCTGGGTTGAAAAAGAACCTAGTGTCAGTTTCCATGATCGGGGATCAGGGTCTAGGGGTGTCCTTTCTAGACGAACATGTGCATATGTTTCCCAAGACTATAGGACCATCTGCTTCAGTTGCCATTGGAGTTAGATGTGGGAAACTGTATAGGCTCTTGTTTCAGCCTCAGCATGCCTTGGCACATAGCAGCGACAATGAGCTTTGTGAGCTTTGGCATAGGAGGATGGCTCACTTGCATCATCCAGCCTTGGGGTTGTTGAGACATATCGTTACAGGTTTACCTGAGTTCAGCACAAGGCAGAGTGATGTTTGCAGGGGTTGTGCTTTGGGAAAGTACACCAAGACTGCTTTTCCGAACAATGATAGCAGGTCAACAGGGACGCCTGACTTGATACATTCAGACTTATGCAGACCGATGACTTTTGTTTCCTTGAGAGGATACGAGTATTATGTGACATTCATTGATGACCATTCCAGGAAGACCTGGGTCTACTTTCTAAAGAGCAAGAAGTCCGAGGAAGTCTTGCGGAGGTTCCAAGAGTTCAAAGCTCTTGTGGAGAACCAAACAGGGAGGAAGATCCGAGTTCTTAAATCGGATAACGGGGGTGAGTATACCTCCAAAGAGTTTGATGGATTTTGCAGACATGAGGGTATCAGGAGACAGTTGACAGTTCCATATACCCAAGAGCATAATGGAGTAGCAGAGAGGAAGAACAGGTCCATTGCTGGAGCAGCCCGATCTATGGTACATGACCAGTCTCTTCCTTTCTTTCTCTAGGTTGAAGCTTGCAGCACAGCTGTATATCTTCAGAACAGGAGTCCCCACCGTGTCGTGGGGAACATGACACCTGAGGAGTGTTTTTCGAGCAAGAAGCCTGAAGTTAGCCATTTTCGGATATTTGGTAGTATGACTTACTCTCATGTCCCTTCAAAGAAGAGGACAAAGTTGGAGCCCACTGCAGAGAAGGGCATCTTTGTGGGCTATGATGAGACTTTGAAGGCCTTCCGCATTCACCTTCCCTCTCGGAGGAAAGTGGTGGTGAGAAGGGATGTGAAGTTTGAGGAGGAGCGGGCCTTTAGGAAGTCAAGAGAGTCAGAGTAGGGAGAGCAGCAGGTTCCTGCACCTCAGGTTGTTGCACAAGTTCCATCAGCGCTGCGGTCAGGATCATAGGTTTCTGGGGTTACAGGACCACACAGTGTAGGCACAGGTTCACCAGGTTCAGTGGTTCAGCCAACAAGATCTTCAAGGATACGTGATGGGTCTACTATTACAGGTACACTGTACAGGGGATCAAAATTACAGGGTACACCTAGTGTTGGTACACCAGCTTCAAGTTCACAGGTTACTACGGGTACTAGCTCTAGTAGTTCTTCAGATGAGGACAGACCAGTGTGGAAGTAGTCTTCAAGGAAGAAGAAGCCTAAGTGGCTTCGACAGACTTTGAAGGAAGCTATGAAGGTTGGGACACCTAGGGATTCAGTGAGGGCCATCAAGATCCCTGACAAATTGGGCATGTTGTTGGTGGCTAGTACACGTGATTTTGAGCCTTCTACTTTTGAGGAGGCCTCCCAGCATTCGGTTTGGCGAGATGCCATGATGGATGAGTACCATTCCATCATGAAGAATGATGTATGGGAGATAGTTCCGAGATCTGAGGGTAAGTCAATGGTGACTTCTCGGTGGCTTTACAAGCTAAAGCATGCAGCAAAAAGGAGTGTGGAGAAGTACAAGGCCAGGTTTGTGACGCGGGGGTTTTCACAGGTCGAGGGCATTGATTATGACGAGACTTTTGCACCGGTTGCTCGATATACTTCTATCAAGGCGTTGATCTCCATTACAGCAGAAATGGGTTAGAAGATCCATCAGATGGATGTGAAGACCGCATTTCTCAATGGAATCATACAGGAGGAGATTTATGTTGAGCAACCTCAGGGCTTTGAGATTCAAGAGAGAGAGTCTCATGCTTGTAGGTTGAAGAAAGCCCTATATGGGCTGAAGCAAGCTCCTAGAGCTTGGTACTTCAGGATCAATTCTTACTTGCTGAGTATGGGGTTTCAGAAGAGTGAAGCAGATCCGAATCTCTACTTCATCATGGTTGGAGATGATCTTCTTGTTCTTCTGCTATATGTTGATGACTTGTTTATCACAGGGGGAGAGAGACCCATTGCAGCTTGCAAGAAGGATCTTGCAGCAGAGTACGAGATGACAAATATTGGGTTGATGCATTATTTTCTAGGATTGGAGAATTGGTAGGAGCCTGGACATATTTTCCTGGGACAGGGAAAGTATGCGGTTGATAATTGAGGAGATTCAGGATGGAGGATTGCAGGCCTATGTCGACACCGATGATCACCAACTGAAAGAAGCTTCATGCTTCTGAGGGAGAGTTGAGCCTAGGAGTGTGCATTGGGTAGCTGAAAAACATGTGTTGCGTTATCTAGCAGGGACTGTGGATTTTGGTCTAGACTACAGGAGGTCAGATGGGATCAGATTGGGCAGGCAGTGTGGCAGACCGAAAAAGCATTTACGGATGTTGTTTCAGTTTGGGCTCGGCAGCAGTGTCGTGGTTCAGTCGAAAGCAGAAATCGGTTGCGTTGACTTCTGTAGAGGCTAAGTATATGGCAGCCAATCAGGCCCGTTGCGAGGCTTTACGACTTCGCAAGTTGCTGGTGAATTTATTTGGTCAGGAGCCGAAGCCTACGATGATCTACTGTGACAATCAGACTTGCATCTAGCTTTCTGGGAATCCAGTATTTCATGATCGGTCAAAGCACATTGAGATCAGGTATCATTTCATTCGAGATTATGTTCAAAGAGGTGCAGTATCTTTACAGTACATTTCCATTGATGAGCAGCTTTCAGACATTCTGACGAAATCTTTGGGGAGGGGCAAGTTTGTCTTCTTCAGGGACAAGTTGGGAGTGGTGCAAAACACCTTCCTCGCTAAGAGGGTGTGTTAATTTTGTAACTAGGAAAGTGTTCCTCTAGGTGACTTTAGCCTTAGTCACTTAAAAGGGGAAATAAAGTGACCCTTGCATAGAATGACTTAAGTGCAGCATTTAATTTGACTTTAGAGAGTAAAGTCACTTTTTGATAAATTTAAGTGGGTGAGTGAAATTAATATTTATGAGAAACAAATGTAAGCATTTAATCTGATCCACCGATCTAATCTAATCTCCACCGTTAGATTAGATGAACACTAGGGTTCTCTCAAAAAGGAAAGGAAAGGTCATTTTCCTCACTTTTGCAGATTGACGTGAAGGAGAGAGCTGAGAGAGAAAGTTCCATTTTTCTGAGAAAGAGAAAAAAACTTGCAGCACGCAAATCAAGGGAAAGGACAGCAGCAGAGAGGACACGAAAATCAAGGAGAGGACAGCAGCATTTATTGCTAGTCCGTATAGTCCATACAGTACGGTTTTCGAAGCAGCAGACACGATTTTCGAGGCAACTTTATGGGAACAATTTTTGAGAAAAAACTGGGCACAGATTTCGAGGTATGTACAATCCGTACGTACAGTCTATACAACGACACAAAAATTGAGGCATAAAACAAAAAAAATCTGAGTTTGATTTTTCCTGTTTGGCACAAAAAACGAGGAAGAAATTTTCTCCTCCGGGTTGAGATAAGTTGGTCTAAAAATTTCTGAGTTTTGCTGCAAATTTCCTGATAATAAAAATCTCTCTCTCTCTGACTGGTTTTCCCCTTATGGGTTTTTCGAGGGCCATTGGCCATAAATTTCTGAGTACTGTGTGATGAATGGCGTGAATATTTTTTATTTTCTGTCCATGAAAAAGTGAAGATATAGCAGTGTTATTAAGTCTGAAATTTATGTTTATTTCTAGCATTTAAATTTTTGGGTTTGCAATAAACTGAGACAAACTTTTTCACTTGTAACCGGAGGCTGAAACTTGTGAAAAATCTACACTCCTAAAGGTCAAGTGCTAGTGACATCATCAAGGGGTGGCCAGTCCCTTGAAGAAACAACCTAGCTCGACCATCTAGGAGAGGAGGCATCACACATCATCATCTTGGTTAACTAACCAAGATCCACCTGATTAACTGACCAAGAATTCACCTACAGGACATGCTTAGTCCTAGACCAAGAATCTACCTGGTCCCATACCAGGATGTCTCTATCTCTGCCTGCAAGATCTGCTTGGTCCTTATGACCAAGAAATTGTCTGGTCCCTGACCAAAATGCGCTAGAGACACATATGGTGTTATATATATATAGTTAAATATATATAAAGAAAAAGTAAATAATAAATAATATAATAATGTTTAAATCTAAACATCATAAATTGTAATTAGTCACGAAAGAACGTGACTTTAAGAAAAGTCATTCATACCCCGTAAAATTTATATATGCAAGATTTCTATTGTACTTTACTCATCATCAGAATTTTATTATTAAATATTTTTTTTTTTATCAGTCCTCGAGAGCTTATGTGTTTCAGTGGTATCAGAGCTTTGCAGCTCCTGGCACCTTCTGCAGAACCCTCTCCACTTCTCTCACCTCTCCTCTCCACCAGTTCTCTGTGGCTCCACATCCTCCTATCCGCTCTCACTCCATTCTCTGCCTCGTATCCCTTCCACACTCCACCCTATGCACACCATCACCCTCCACCACTAATCCTACGCCCTCTCACACATCACCCTACACACTCCCCTTCTCCATGCGCCCCCACTCTATGTTTCCCCCTTCCATCCGCCACCCTCCTTGTTGTGCTCCCTTCGCCTTCCAAGCCTGCACACTACCCCATCTCCCGGGCACTCCAATATGCCTCCCTCTTTCCCGCATCTTCACACCTTATCCCCACACTTGTGCCTGCATCATCATTCAACCCACGTCATCATTCCTCATGCTTCCTCTTCAACGCACCGGCCCGCTTTCTTGCTTCCGCACCCCTACCTCCTCTACACACGTTGTGTTGCTCCTTGTCCACATCCACTCCACACGTCTGCTTCGACATAGTCTTCCCAGCGTCCACTCACCCACGTTAGTCTGCCATTTTTTAAATTTTAATAATAATATATATTAATATTATTATTTAAAATATATATATATATATATATATTATAATAATTTATTTTTTTTAAATATTATTATATTATAATAATAATAACAAAAAAGAAAAAAAATCGTAGCAGGATGGCTTCAAACAGCCAATAAAAATAAATCAAGGGTCACTACGGAGAAAATCCCAACGGTCGCCAGAATGGGAGATATCAATGCTAGATTGGACCAATTAGACAAGAAATATGCAAAACTCAAAGCGGACATCGACTAAAACAATAATGATCTAACAAGGCTCAAGACAGGACTAGATCAAGGCATAAGTACATTGCAAGCAGAACAAAGGAAGATGCAAGAAACTCTCAACATTATCTTGGCCAAACTACTGTAACACACCTCAAATCCCCCACCTAGCTATAACCTAGACCCTTTCAATATACCTCCTCCAAACATGCCTAAATCGTCGGGCCAACCCAACACGACACCACCACACGAAGTTCCCATCTTTAACATTCGATCGATATCAATTCCCCAAGCACACGGATACCAAATAAGGGTAAAACTAGAGTTACCCAAATTTGATGGAGATGAGAAGCAATGCATTGCATGGATCAATAAGGCCGAGGAATACTTTGATATTCATAACATACCCTACGACAGTGAGAAGATTAAGTACGCCTCCATACAGTTAGAGGGAAATACCTACAATTGGTATATGTGATGGAAGACGTCAACCCGAGTATGTTCCTTTAATTGGAACACCTTTAAAATTGATCTTCTTATAAGGTTTCAAGGCATAACCGAGAAAGACTTCTTTGCCAAGATCACCAGGTTGGAGCGAAAAGGCAGTATAGATGAGTACACATGTGAATGGGAAGCTTTGGCAACTCGAGTTTCAGAACTAACCGATGACCAATGTCTACAATCATACATACATGGAATAAAACGACACATTCGGGAAGATTTAGAATTACATAACACTTCTACCATGGGGGAGGCAAGACATAAGGCCAAGATCATCGAGAACAAGTTTGAACGATCCACTCAAGGTAGCCTCGACAAAAATTATTCCAAGAGGAATCTTCCCGAATCAGCAAATACGAGAACTTCAAGGTATACACCGCAGCCTCTAAGGGAAGGAGCAAAACCCAGTTTAGAAGCCCAAAGGATGAAGGAAGGAAAGTGCAAATATTGTGGAGAAAAATGGGATCCTAAGCACAGATGTTTGCAAAGAAGCAACCCCCAAAAGTTGTACGTGTACGAAGCTGAAGAAGAGGAGAAAATCTCAGAATGTGAAGAGTCAAGTGAGGAAGATACAAGAACCCAGCATGATTGCCACTCAAAACTAGAAGATGATGCACCAAAAATCTCATTAGCCGCCACTACAGGGATATCCCAACCACAAACATTGAAGCTAAAAGGACATATCAAAAACAACAATGTTTCGATTCTCATAGATAGTGGCAGTACACATAACTTTATTAATGTTAATCTTGCTAAGGTATTCAACTTATTCGTTTATCCAATGCCTAACATGAAGGTTATGGTAGCAGGCGGCAAGAAGATTGAAAATGTGGGAAGATGTCACAATGTTAAATTACAAATGGAGGAATATAATCTAGAATCCGACTTCTTTGTTGTACCTCTTCGAGGAGTAGACAATGTGTTGGGAATCCAATGGTTACAAACATTGGGTACTTACTCTGCTAACCATCAAGAGCACTTTATCCAGTTCAATTGGCTAGGGAAAGAGTACAAGTTGTATGGTTTCCAACCACCCCAAACTCAATTGGTTACACCACATCAGAAGGGAAGGCTAATTCGAAAAGGAGCACCTGCTTATGTAATCCAATGTCAAGAGATGGATCTACTAACATGTGAAGGAGTTGACTGCAACCCTCCATAGATACAAGAACTACTCCAAAAACATCACAAGGTGTTCCAAGAGTTTCCGATGGAGCTCCCACCAAACAGGAAGACGGAGCACTTAATTGAGCTAGAACCAGGGGCAAAGCCAGAAAATATCAGACCGTACAGATATCCCCATCATCATAAAACAGAGATTGAGAGGTTGTCTGAATATTTGTTAAAATGTGGAGTCATTTCAAAGAGTCGAAGCCCTTATGCCGCTCTTGTAGTGCTAGTTCGAAAGGAGGATGGATCATTCAGGTTGTGCATAGATTAAAGAGGACTCAATAAGGTCACAATTTAGAATAAATTCCCTATTCCGTTCATCAATGAGATGATGGATGAACTTCATGGAGCCAAGTACTTCTCGAAATTAGATCTGAGATCAAGATATTACCAAATCAGGGTTAGGTTAGAAGACATAGCCAAAACCGCTTTCCGTACTCATGAAGGCCATTATGAGTTCAAAGTAATGTCTTTCGGGCTAACTAATGCTCCAACCACCTTCCAAGTTGCAATGAACAAATTGTTCCTCGTATATAGCAAAACATGGAGAGAGCATGTTCGACACTTAGATCAAGTACTAACCATCTTGGAAGAGCATTAGTATTTTGCAAAAATGTCAAAATGCACTTTTGGGAAAGAAGAAGTGGACTATCTTGGCCATATAATATCAAAAGGAGTCAAAGTCGATCCCAGTAAGATCAAGGCAATCACTGAGCGGCCCCAACCAGATAATATCTCGAAATTATGAGGGTTTCTAGGCTTAACAGGGTACTATCAAAGATATGTGAAAAATTACGCACATAAGACGGCCCCCCTAACAAACTTATGAAAGAAAAATTCATTCGATGGAATGAAGAGGCAAAAAAATGCTTTGAAGCATTAAAGAACATTATGTCATCAACACCAGTATTAGCAACCCCAGATTTCACAAAACCTTTTATCGTTGAGTGCGATGCTTCAAGATTCGGGATAGGAGCAGTCTTGATGCAAGAAGGTCATCCGATAGCTTTTGAAAGCAAGAATCTCAATAAGAGAGAGAGTTTGAAATCCACGTATGATAAGGAAATGCTTGCCATTACACATGGTCTAACAAAGTGGCGAAAATACCTCCTAGGGAGTAAAATCTTGATAAGAACAGAACACAATAGCCTTCAATATCTCCTTCAACAACAAACATTGTCTACTAAGCAACAGAAATGGATAAAAAAAATTGCTACATTTGACATGGAGATACTGCATAAGCGAGGAAAGGACAATGTAGTTGTCAATGCCCTTTCCCAAAAATATGAGGGAGTCAAGGTTTACGCAATCTCAATTGCAGTTCCAGATTGTTTAAACGAAATCCAAGTAGAATATGCCAAGGACCCAGACATTCGTGCCCTAATCAATGACCCTAATCAAGGTTCAAAGTTTGAATGAAGGAATGACATCCTCTAGTATAAAGGAAGAATCTACTTAATCCCTACATCTCTGTTTAAAACCAAGGTGTTGATGGAATCTCGTGACTCTCCAGCTGCAGGCCATGTAGGTTTTTTCAAAACTTACTACAATGCTAGGCAATCCTTCTACTAGAAGGGGATGTATAAGGACATTCAAAAGTATGTCGCCGAGTGTGATACCTGTCAAAGAAACAAAAGCGAAAATGTCATGACTCCAAGGCTACTCCACCCGCTTCACATTCCAACCCAAAAGTGGGAGGAGATCTCCATGGACTTTATTGAACGGTTACCCTCATCAAAAGGCAAGGACAAAATCTTCGTGGTAGTGGACCGATTAACGAAATATGCCATTTTTGGGGAATTAAGAAAACTGACTCCGCCAAACAAATTGCTAAAGTACTTTGTAAAAATATTTACAAATTACATGGATTTCCCAAAATCATCGTTAGTGACAGACATGCCAAATTCACAAGCAATTTTCGGAAGGAATTCTGCAAACAAGTTGGGATCCCTCTTAACATGAGCTCAGCCTATAGAAAACATGATTAAACCATATAAGATTAATCATCTTGTAGTACTTATAACATTGTCATCAAATGATCAACCGTAACAGTTTTTACAGGAGCCTGGCAAAGAAGGGAGGTACCACTACATTGTCATCAAATGACCACCCTAGTATAGGAGAGGTACGGAACACGCTCCCAAAACTGGCAGCGTTTTGGGAGCGAGAGCGAAGGGGGGCACTCCCCCGCAGCAGAGGGTAAAAGGCTCCTACAGACTGCAGAATTTCACTCTCTTACCTCTACTACAACAAGAACAAGCTGCTGCTGGGAAATTCTAAGACATATCTTCCATGCATGTCAAAAGAATTCATAACTTGGTCACACTTGCCAATGCTTTATCTAAACAGATTGTTGCTGATCAAGTGCGCTCAATGGTAGCAGAGGAATTCAGAGGATGCGGTATTAAACCTGAAGTAATTAAAAACATTTTGCTACTATCATATTGCAGGCCTTACTCATGGACTACTGTTCTAATGCTGGTGTATAGACGTTGATCACTTTTCTGAAAGCATTTTTCATGATGGTACTGGCCATTAGAGTGGCTATTTACAGTTTTTAGTAAATTATGGTTTTTTATGTTGATGGACAGTGCTCCTTTTTCTATGTAAGAAATGTAGTGACATTCTTTATTAGAAGTTTAGAAATTAGGGAGTTTTATAGAACAGGTGATGGATTTTATGATGACCATGTATTATGATGACACATTTACGGAATGTAACTTATTTTCTTCCTGAAATGAAAGGTACGATTTTTCATCATGGTACTGGCCATTAGAGTGGCTATTTACAGTTTTTAGTAAATTATGGTTTTTTGTGTTGATGGACAGTGCTCCTTTTTCTATGTAAGAAATGTAGTGACATTCTTAATAGAAGTTTAGAAATTAGGGAGTATTGTAGAACAGGTGATGGATTTTATGATGACCATGTATTATGATGAGACGCATTTACGAAATGTAACTTATTTTCTTCCTGAAATGAAAGGTACGATTTTTTCTTTGGCAAAAAAAAAAGTGTGTGTGTGTGTGTATTAATTTCCGCTTTTATGATATCAATACAGAGATCGAAAGAAATTTCAATCTATTAAGGTGTAATCTAACATATTTTTCAGAATGCTCTTGCAAGAGAAAACCTATTTTTCAAATATCTAGGTTTTATCAGTAGTATTCAAACATTTCCTATAGAAGATAGTGAAATCACAAGACTTAGGTCTTTCCATCCTACAATACTAGAACACAACTAACAAACCTGAAAAGCAAACTTTTGAGAAGGCGAATGATACTCACGAGTACTTTCGCTTGTTTGACCCCTTGACTTCAGAGAAATAACCAGCAGCTCCATAGATTTCTTGCATCTGCAGATCCAAAGCATCATATAGCTTTCATTCAATATTTTGTCCATGTTAAATAATGACACTATATATCTTAATCATCAACCCCAAGGCATGCAACTGCACACTCTAGCTAGAAAGAGAGGACATGATGGATATTATAACTAACAAAATTTATATTCCACATCAATTAAAACAACATGCACATTGTTTATCTCCAACAACGAGAGATGAAAGCTAGTAGATGTAGGGGAAGAGCATAAACTTGGTTTGATAAAAATATCAATGTTTAGATAAATAATTGTTGAATGAAAGAATGATGATTTGCAATGAAAAACGGCCTTGCATTTATAGGTCTTTAAGAGACCAAGTCATGTCTTTACGAATGCAACTCTCTCTCTCTCTCTCTCTCTCTCTCTCTCTCTCTCTATATATATATATATATTATTGTCAATGTTATTTTATATACATAACATATAACAGTAATAAACATGAACACCAGTTTTGCTTGTTAAGCCCAACATTAGGATAAAAAGGCAGCATGAAGTCTCTAAGGTAGGTTAATTAGAAACAACTATAATAGTCAAGAATTTCACATGGTAGAAACCCATGATGCCGCCAGCACATAAAACGAGGAAAATGTAGGAACACACATCAAGTTTCAAAGGAAATTACATATGCCTCAAAGCGCATTTCAAAAACCAGAAATAGTACAATGTGGCCACACACTAGCTTAGTGTCCAAACTGTCAAACAATTAACAACCACAAGTTATCAATGTCCAGACTCCTTGTCAAGCTTGGTAGTTCATAAGGACATCTCTATAAAGGCAAAATTTAAAAGACATGAAAATGTTTGTTCCATGTAAATTAGGAAAAAGTACCATGAACTATGTTTTATTAAAAGACACAACTTATTGTCAATGCAAATGCTTAGTTGACCTCAAAAGATGGCGGAACCCATAGTATTGAAAACTAATGTATCCAACAAATAATGATTCAGATTCTGTATGGTTCAGGAAAATAATGTATTGAAATCATTTAATTCAAAAAAACAACAAAAGTATACATCTCATTGATCCTAAAAGCACACAGATTAATTAAAATAATAGAAATCTCCGGCAGTCTCTATGTATGTCTTCTCTACACTAGTACTTCCATAATAAGAGTAAATAAACTCTTAGGTAAAAATATTATAACCTAGATTAATGAACTCCCAAATGCAAACCTTGACTATATTTGTTTTTTATGGCATGCTAAGGTTGTCCTACAAATTGAATCCAAACATTGCAGAAATTTCCACATAATTGAATCGTTGGCCCAAGAGAATAATACCAAACAAGTATACTAAAATAGCACAAGGCTACAAACCTTAGGGTCTACAAATTGAATCCAAACATTGCAGAAATTTCCACATAATTGAATCGTTGGCCCAAGAGAATAATACCAAACAAGTATACTAAAATAGCACAAGGCTACAAACCTTAGGGTACACGCTTCAAGGCATAGAAGAGATCTGAAATGTCTTATCACTGTTGGAATATAAGGCTTACTATGTAAGAAATGTTGATTTTTCCTAAGCAGCATCTAGAGCCATTCTCTGGGAGAATGGAGGCACCTGGTCACTTACCAGGAAATTAACCCAATCTGGGACTGGGGCCTCAGCCTGGGGGTGAGGGCCATTCTCTGGGAGAATAGAGGCACCTGGTCAGTTACCAGGAAATTAACCCAGTCTGAGACTGGGGCCTCAGCCTGGGGGTGAGGGACATTCTCTGGGAGAATGAAGGCACCTGGTCAGTTACCAAGAATTTAACCTAGTCTGGGACTAAGACCTCAGCTTGGGGCTAAGGGCCATTCTCTGGGAGAATGGAGGTGCTTGGTCAGTTACCAAGTATTTGACATTGAGTCATCTGATGCAGCCTGGGGCTGAGGCACCTAGTCAGTTACCAGGTCATAACCATAAGCCCTAGACTGAGTATGGGCAAGTGATGCACTCCTCTCCTTGATCTATGCGCTAGGAGACCTTCTCCAAGGACTAGCTACCCCTGGTTGAGAGACCTAATACTTGATCTTGGTGGCAACGAGGAGATCAAGATAAAGCATTTAATAATTCTCCTTATTTAAGAAGATGCACTTTGAGTGGGCATGAATGAATCATGGGGACACTGAAGAACTCTTGAGATAACTTGTTGTAGTAACAAAATCACCTAAAGGACCAAGAAACTTTAGCACAACATGTATTGGTCCAAGTGACCATCAAATGAAGGACCAAGTGGCACAAAGACAAACACCAAAAGACCATTGAACCACAAAACATTAAAAGTCAAGGGTCAAAGATAAAAAAGAATGGAATCCCTAATGTCAACTACCTAATTACATGGAAACATGTTATGCTTAATGGAGTATAAATATAGAAGCACTTCAACTCTTTTTGTCATCATCTTAGATCATTTTACTGCTCCAAAACAATTTGTTGAGTGAGATCTTCTACTTCATCGCAGTTGGTTGACTGAGAAAAAATTTGATGGTTGGTTATCTTTCTCTTTTTTCTTCAACGTGGCAGCTCTTAGCCTGCAAAGGTTTCTTCCTTCAAGGCATAGCTCAGTCACGGTGGAGGGTAGTCTCGATGGTGAGGAGTAGTTGGAGCAGAGTTGCTACAGCTCACGGTGGAGGTAGCAGTAAAGGGTGGTGAGGTAACTAGGGTCTGTTATACTTGCACCCTAGCTACCCTAGATACGCTACAACACCCGGAGCCCTACTAGGGTTGTGCTCCCTTGCTCCCGAGCCCTATTAGGGTTGAATACTACAACAACAGACTTCAGTGGGGTGGTGACAAGAAACAGCAAGCAACCGTGAGGTGGCAGCAGAGGTGGGAGCATGTACAACAGTAGGTATTGTCCACGTGGCAGCCAAGTCATTGATAGCAGCAGTGAACAATAAGCTCATTAGGGCTTTCTCATATTGAAAGAACACAAGTTGTAAAAGCTTGGTTGGAAATTGTTTATCTACATTCATCTCAGAGGTCTGGGAACAAATTGATCTCTACGCATGTACAAACTCAATCATTTCATTTAGAGGATGAATTATTAATGCTTTGGGGTATTTGTCCTTAAAAGGTTTCCCCGTGAAAAAACTTGTGTTCAACTGTGTGGATGTTTGTTTTACTAGTGCATTTGTTCTACTGTTGTTAACATCTCATGTGCTATCTCTCTAATAGTCTGCAAAATTTCAAATTATCATACACATGTCAAATTTCAACATGGTATCAGAGCTTTGCATGTGAAGTTTACAGTGTTTAAGCAGACCACTATGGCCTCCATAGACCTTGGAACACTTGCAAACTGAGATAGCAGACTTGTTGATCAGAGATGGCTTCCAATACCTTCAGACCATAAAAAAGACTTGAAGGGTCATCCAACTACAACTCATGGAAGGCAAGGCTTATGGCTACCTTGGAAGAAAATGACCTTGATGACTTGGTCATCAATGCTATGGATGAACCTACATCTAATGCACTAAGGATAGCCTTCAAGAAGGAGCAAGCCAAGGCAAGAAGAATCATCTATGACTCAATTAAGGAGACTTTGATGCCTGCCTTAAGACCACTGAAGACTGCCAAAGAATGCTTTGACACCTTAAGAAATTTATACAAGAAGAAAGCACCCAGCCAGAAGAGAGTACTGAAGAAGAGGCTTCGTACATTGAAGATGAAAAAAGATGAACAAGTGGCCCCCTTCTTCACAAAAATTGCTGAGGTAAGAGATCAACATTCTGCCATCGGTGTCCCTATTGATGATGATGATCTAGTACAAACTGTATTCGCTTGTCTTCCCAGTTTTTGGGAAACCTTTCTGACAGTTATAAGTGGACATGAAACTCAGCCAAACTTTGATAGACTTTGGCATGATTGTTAGGAAGAAGAAGGCAAAATTCAAAGTAGAGAAAATGGCGCTAAGGAAGGGAACCTTGCCCTTACAGCCAAGACAAGGAAGTTCAAGAAGTCCTTCCCTCCGAAGAAGAAAGAAAAGAAGCCACAAGGTAAGCAATTAGATGCATCAAATATAGAATGTTTTGATTGTCATAAGATGGGACATTATGCCAGGAACTGTAAGCAACCAAAGAGAAGGTTCAAAAGAAGATTCCAAGCATGTAAAGCAGAGGAAGAAGAACCAAAGAAGAAGAAGAGTGCCAAGTCTTCCAAAGAAGAAGAATCTAGGAGAGAATACTACCTGATCTCTGCCCTCTCAAGATCCATTACCAACAGTGCTAACTCTTGGTTAGTGGATAGTGGAGTTTCAAGACATATGACAAGATTCCATGAAGCCCTTATAAGCTACAGGAAGAAGAAGTTCACTAATCAAGTAGAACTTGGGGATGACACCACCTACAAAATTGAAGGAGTTGGCTCAGCTTCACTTCAACTTGACTCAGGAACTGTTTTGCACATGGAAGACATAATATGTCCCTGGCTTGAAGAAGAACCTCCTCTCAGTTGTTGGCTTAGAAGATAAAGGCTACAAAGTTATCTTCATGGACAGGAAGGTTCTACTATGGGCAAAGAATTAGAAGTTAAGTTCAATTGAATTGATTGGAGTTCGACAGGGAGGTCTTTACAAAGCATCCAGACACTCCACTCAAGCATTAGTTCACAACACAATCAACCCATGTGAACTGTGGCATAGAAGGTCTGGACACCTTCACTTTGCAGCTCTCCATGGTCTTCAAAAGATGGTTACAGCTATGCCTGAGTTTTCTCATGAACATAGTGGTGTTTGCAAAGGTTGTGCTCTAGGCAAGAATACTAAAAAATCCTTCTCCAGAAGTAACAAGAGACCTAAAGGGATCTTGGATATGATTCATTTTGACATATGTGGGCCTATGTCTTCACCTTCCTTGAGTGGTTGCCTGTATTATGTATTGTTCATAGATGATTACTCTCACAAGTCCTGGATTTACTTTCTAAAGGTTAAAGTGAAACTTTTGACAAATTCAAGGAGTTCAAGGCTCTAATTGAAAACCAGACAAGAAGACACATCTATATCTTGAGGTCAGACAACGAAGGTAAGTTTGAATCTAATGAGTTTGATGACTTTTGCCGAGAAGCAGGAATCAAGAGGGAGCTAATAGTGACATACAACCCTGAACAGAATGGGGTTGCGGAACGGAAGAATAGAACGCTATGTAAAGCTGCCAAAGCTATGTTGTGTGACCTCGATCTTCCTTTATCTCTGTGGAATGAGGCTACCTGTACTGCTGCTTACATTCAAAACAGAAGCCCTCATGCCATCTTGGGGGAAAAGACTCCAAAAGAAGTATTCACAAGCAAGAAACCAGCAGTTGATCACATGAGGATCTTTGGCACTCCTATATATATTTATGTGCCAAAAGAAAAGAGATCTAAGATAGAGCCTTCTGAAAAGAAAGGCACATTTGTTGGTTACAATGAAAGCTCGAAAGCTTGCAGAATCTATGTTCCTGGACAAGGTACAATGAAGTCAATAGAGATGTGATATTCCATTAGGAAGTTGTATTCTCCCAATCAAAAGAGCTTCCAAAAGATACAGAAGAATCTCCTTCTGAAATTCCAGATTCTCTTCATTCAGAAGTTCAGAGGGAGGAAGAAGAAGATGAGCCTCAAATTCTGAATGCACCACCTGAAGAACTACTTGAGGCTCCTCCCTCCAAGAGAAGACTTGCTTGGTTCCGAGAAACATTGCAAGAAGTTGAGAAGCATAAAGCTCCTCCTAGAACCTTCAGAGAAAGCATAAAGCCCCAGAAGTACTCAAGTCTTATGAGCAAGCTCATTGATGCAAAACCTTCTACATATAAAGACGCAGCAAGTCTACAGGTATAGAATGATGCCATCATCGAAGAATATAATTCAATTATGAAAAATGGTGTGGGAATTTGTCCCTAGACCGACAGGGAAGTCTATGGCAACGTCTAAACTGATTGTTGCTTGGCTTCCTGCTATACAGTTATCCGTACAATTGTATGAACCTGCTTCGTACATCCATAGAGGCAAGTCCATACGATTGTACGAGATTCTATACAATTGTACAAAATCGGTACCACCTATTGTATGGATTTTTGTCCTCTGCCGGCTGCGATCTGAATTATGCTTGGTTCCTCACCTAAGCTCCTCTTTGGCGCTCTAACTTTGCTTCTCTGTTAAGCTTCTTCATCTTCCGACCAACCTGTCTTTGTGAAGATTGAATGTGTCTTTTCTCTCTACTTTGACCTGCCTTTATACTTTAGCTGAAGACCTAATCTCTCGATGAGATTGACAGTTCAGTTCAGTCTAAACCACCAATGCATTAAAATGCACTTTATTAGACTCAACAACTAATTAAAAGACTTTCACTTTATGAATAAAGTGAAATACTAAATAGATTTATTCGGACGATTTCCTATATGTTTGACAGCGAACCTATACAAAAGTTCCTATCCAAGCTACAAAACATGAACATACATACCATAGATTTATTACATAATCGTATATGTCAAGCTCCTCAAAACCTAGCTAGTGAAACTATACAAAAGCCTTAGACACCAACTCCTCATAGCTAGGAATCACTCCCAACCGAATATGGTCACTCCAACAAAGATCCTCAACATGTTAGCAACAACACTTGCAAGTCGCCCTTAGCACATACATCAATCTTACATCACACAAGCTCTCTGAATTAGCCTTATTGCCTTACTTTGGCTTTGCAAACATAGCCATGTTGCATCACACATGTACATGGAAAGACAACTCTAGTGCTAGCCTGCAAATGTACATGTCCATCCTAGGGTTTAAGTTTGTCCACAAACCCTAGGTCTTCAACTCTTGCATCAATACAACCACCAAGATCTCCATGGAACATCAAGGATACAATAACCGAATCTTCTTCCAAGCAAAGTCTCACACCAAGCCTAAGACTCGTCAAACTAGTCTCTCCGTCTCCCAAGGACAAGGATCCAAAATCATGCATGAATTAGCTCCGCTCTCCAAGTCTTATACTAGGGTAGAAACCTTAGCACTACAACAAGAGTCAAAATAGCCATCGTCATCTTCATTGTCATGTTCTTCTCCAAGGTTTACATGCATAGCACAAATCCTAGCAACATAAGAGCAAGCCCTAGCCTCACACAAGAGCAATCTCTCCATGAATATCCAAGACCTCTCCCTCCCTCTCCTTGTCTTCTCCTAGGGTTTCCTTATGAACTGAAACATCTTGCTACTAGATTTTCCACACAAACTCTAGCATCTTGCGCCTTACAAGACTTCTCCAAGACAATACAAAGAATAGAGTACTATGATGATCATGAATACAAGAATTGTCTCTTCCCTTTATATATAAAGTAGTGAAGGAAGCTAACATAAAACAAGAACATAAGTCCATACAAGTAACTAATAAGGAAGCCCCACATGAAGCGATATACAATACAAGGGCGTACGTGTGAAACTAAGGTTTATCCAACCCCCAAATTGGAATTCCCTCTGAGCATGATTGCTAGTGGGCTTAACACCATCCCTCCAAGATGGTGCGCTTTGACAAGTTCTTAATACAACGCTCCCCTTCCACCGTGGTCCATTATCCAAGTGTCTTGTTACAAGGTGATCCTCCTCTAATTGTGTGTCACATGTCCTCTCATGTGCCCAATGCTACTCTCATGAGTGCTAATGTGGTCCCTAACCTCCAATGGTCCTCCTCAACATATGCGTCTAGCTCCATCACCAACCTCCATGAAGTATGCTCCTTAACCCAAGCAACCAACCATGCCAGGAAGCACTAGTACACTTCAATACTATAAAAACGAAAAAGCACATGAGAATGGGCACCTTCCTCGCCTCTTATATTTTTTGTATGTAATATGTGTTTCCCATCTTTGTATGCACTCTGTTACGCCTCAAAGTGTCTGATGCATCCTTTCCAAACATACCAAAGCAAGGGGTTTCTTTTTAAATTGTAAAGGCCAAGATTTGGGGGCTTTATTATGTAGAGTATTGGTTTGGGGGCTAAAAACCCCTGATCAGGTCATGGCAGGTCCTCTTGGTTTACATTCCGAGAAGTGTTGGCTTTGTGGCATTGTTAACTGCCTCTTGATTGGTGGAAATCCCCCATCTTATTGGGCCATTTGAGCCATTGGCTAGTGTCCGATGCTTCTTGGAGTGGGCCCATTAGGAAACATGACCACACCCATATTTTTCTTTGTAGAGGTGTCAGAGCATGTATGGGTTGTCATAACGGATTTATCACACCTCATTTTACCCACTTGGACCTATTGTTTTAAAAGAAAACCACTCCACTTGGACTCCAGAGTCCAAACCAATGACGTCATTCCTTAAAGAAGAAGACTACATGGTTTAAAAGGAGGACATTGAGGGACAAGCATCTGTTGGGGTTAGTTGGGGCATGACACCCACCTTTTGGCTCACTTTGCACTTGGTGGAGCCCAATTTCACATTTTATTGTTATTTTATGTCATTATGTGGTTTAATCCCCAAGTTTGTGGGTGCACTAACCCAAATTTCTATATGTTTTTTCAATAACTTGTCGGCTCAATTTTGCAAAAGGTTGAGGGTTGTCTCATATATATAAGATAACCTCACCTCATTGGAGAAATATGGACAAGGGTTCAAATTCTGTATTCTTTTATCTTTCTCATGATTTATTGGAGCATTTGAGCTAGTGCACACTTCTCTTTGCGATGTATTTTTCTTTGCATGAATAGTGAATGAAGAATTTCTAGGGTTTGATAGTCACATGCACTTAAGTGGATGCTAAGAGTACTTGTGATAACTCGAACTCATGGGTGACCTAAGATGCATCTCCTTGCTCATTCCTTGATTAATGTTGGTAAGTTTATCTCCTAACCCTAGTTTAATTCATTTTTGAAGTACTTTGGACTAAGGTAGGGTTTGTTTGCTAACATTTTGTCTACTTACTTAAGCAGAGCTTCCTATCAAGGAGCTCTCCATGGTTCTATTGGACCTTGGAATTTTCTATTTGCCCTAATTAGGGTTTTGCTACCTAACACTAAATGGTTGCTACCTTAAGAGTAGGTACATTAGTGTCGATCTCTCATAGCCCTAGGGTTTGAGACAAGAACCTAACACCCTATCCTTCAACTATCCTCTTTTTATCAAATTGTAAATCTGTTTTAGTTTATTTTACGCATAGGAACATTTTTACACTAGAAAAGCACTAAAAATCTAAATAAATTCAAAAATCCAAAACATAGCCGTCAATTTGTTTTTTTGGTCGACCCTAAAAACTCGCCCTATGATTTTAGCCACCAACACTAAAAGGTGTCCTAATTTGAGTAAGAGCATCGAGATACATGAAAACCTTGTAATTGGTGAATTAGATGTGATTTGGTATTTTTGGTCCACCCTAAAATTTTGCACTAGGATTTTAGCCACAAACCCTAGGGGTCATCCTCATTTAAGGAAGTGCATCGAGATTCATGAAACCCTCATAAATCGTGAATGAAAGGGTGTTTGGTATTTCTATTTTATCCTCCAAGTTTGCCTTATAGTCCATTTGTCCTCTTTCTCTTGAAGGCGCACTTTTTGGAGTGCCTTCCTTGGGAAGTGTGGCAATGCTTTTAGAAACGTTAAATTGACATGAAAGGCATGATTTTATTTGATAAAGTGGATAACTCAATTTATATATGATTATTGTGTCTAGATTTGATATTGTTCGACTCCGATAAGGCACTAATCATAGCTAATAAGGTTTCATGAAAGCTATTTGTGTCGTGTTGGTGGTTGCAGGTATCTTTCTCTATCTTAATGTAAATCCCATTTACTCTCCTACTTAGCCAATTTGCTCACCATTGAGCACTACAGGCATCTCACTCGGCCATCACAGCGATAGAACTCTCTTCCACTAGCCCACACAACAGAAGGAAGGCCTACTATTTCTCTACGTAATAGTCCCTCAAAGTACCCAACCCTTACAGTCCTCTTCAAAGTCTGCAAAAAGAGTACAACCCGTTGTATGCTATTCGAAAACCTTCTATAAAATCAATTCATGGCTTCTCAAGCATCTTGAAATAGAAACTACACAGAAAGCTTTCCCAACATCTATGCTCACCTACAGTCATCCTCTTCTGTAATTGTCCCCCTCTAATTAAGCACCCCAAAACACCCGCTAACCTACTTAATTCCCATAGGTTCGAGCGGGTACTACATGAGAGGGAATAGACTAAGGGCATTTGATACTTAGAGCAGAACAAGACCATCATTTAGTGTTAACGTCATCAGTCGGATAAAAGAAGCCTTATTTCTTTAGGCTTAAAAGTCAATAGCAAATTAGAATTGCATGCATCCAAATGCGAAGCATAAACCCTAAAAGTGACATGCAAACCCTAAAAGCGCATGAGGTTCTATTTAAGAAGGTTATTGGACTAAAGAGAGTATCTATTATTATTGTTGATTGATTTGGAGTTTTGAGCAGCAGCACAGCGCGCAACCGCAGCAGTTGGGGTTGAAGACAATGTCTTCAGCTAACGAGGGTTCGGCAGTGAGATATCTACCTTAGTCTCCTTTGGGATAGATCATCCAAGTTTATCCACAACATTCATCATATCCATCAGTATCCAGGGATCCAGCACACTCAAAAGACTTATTGGCAGATCCACGTGTTGCAGCTGGAAAATAGCTGGGAACCTCAGAAGGATTCGCTGGGACCACATTACCTAGTCTTTCCTCCGCATGTCAGCTTTCTCTTTCTCAGCAAGCCTATCCTATGGCATAGTGTGACTATCAGTCATCAGTTTGCTCACCTGGAGCAATTATCAGCAAAGAGAGAGCTTGGGAGCGTGAGCAGCAGCACCACAGATCAATTCGCTAGGGCACTTAGAGGCAGCCAAACCTCTGCATGTGACAGTCCATCTCTCCGGCGTCAGCAAAAACACAAGCCCACAAAGTTTCAGCATGATTTGACCTCTCCTCCTCCAAAAACGTCACCTTCAGTCTAAGGGGTTTTCACCAGTGCAGTTGGGCATCAACAGCAGGAAGGTAGCACTGATACTTCATCTATCCGACACTTTATGCATGCAACATATCTCAGGAGGGTTATCAGCCGAGTTATCAATGGTAAGTGTTAAATTCCTTTCTCCAAACCCTAACCCTAATTCAGCTATATTTTAGGGCATTTTTGCATGGCAAGTTTACATGCACAGTTATTCCGTAATTTTGCATAAGATTCTGTGTATGAGTCAGTATTATACTATGTATCAGTAGAATATCTACATTTGGGATATTACAGTGGTATCAGAGCATGTTCCTTGCCAGCTGTGGGCTTGAACATGTGAAGTAGATGAATACAGAAGAGGACACTTTTGTAACCTATAGGAGAAGGAAGAGTAGGTACACGGAGGAATTTGAGGATATCCAACTAGAAGATACCAACTCAGACATGGACCCAACAGGTATACACTCTAACAGGGGAAAAGGAACGGGAGAAGATTAGGACAAGATGGAGTTTCGCAACCTAGTAAGCACATTGCAAGACCTAGCCAAAGGGCAAAAGGACGCACTTAATGCAACCAACAAATTATCGACGAAACCAGAACCAGGTAATAGCAGTACACCTCTCTCACCGGTAGATAGAGGGTCTACATGCAGTAGTGGGAAGCATGCATACACCAATATGCAGAACACACCCCACATATATAACAGACCCTCTAGCAGACATACTATGCCTCACTTCTTGGCAGATACAGTAACAGGTCCAGTCATGCAGGTAGAGCCTAGTGAACCCTTTGGGGCCTATTTGTAGGAATACAGGGACTTAGGGGATGAGTTTCATGCAGCCATGTCTTTTTCGGATTTTTGCAACATGAATAGTAGGAACATGCCTAGGAATTTCAACAAGGGATTCAATCATAATTATGGGTTGCAGAACACCTTAGGTAGGTTGACCATCCCAAACTTTGATGGGGCTCATGGAGGTTCAGCGAGGATATGGGTTCAAAAGTTGGATACCTATTTCCAACTCAACCCCATGACAGAGACAGATGCCATTAAATTGGCTACACTCCACCTATACAGAGAGGCTCATGAGTGGTGGAACCATGGACTAGTGACATTGGGTGACAACACCATCATCTCCTGCAATGAGTTCACACAGAAGCTCATGGAGCGAATTGACAGGAAGGACCCAGAGATACACTTCAGAGAGTTGGCTCAACTCAAGCAGACAGGTAGTTCAGAGGCCTTCATCTTTGAGTTCCAGAGGGTAGTTGTTATGGTGACAGATGTGTCGAAGAGCAGGCTAATTATGTTGTTTGTTGAGGCCTTGACAGAACTACTACGGGGGTGGGTGAAAGCATACAAACCCTCCACTCACAGGATGCCATCAGCCGAGCCAGAGATCTCCAAGACTCAGTTCCGAAGAACAGGTTTCCACTTAAGACCAACTGAAGAAAACTTGGTTCCAACAAATTAGTCAAGTGTTGGACATGCAACCATGTTGGTCACATTGTTGCAGAGGAGGATTCACACCAAGAGGATACACCAGAGGGAGTTATTGCTACATTATTTGAAGTACCTAGGTTCCATACTCTCAGGGTCAGGGGAGTAGTACAAGGCCACAAAGTGGGTGTATTGATTGATGGGGGAGCAACCCACAATTTCATTGATGGAACATGGGTAGCCAAGAGGGGCATTCCAACAAAGACTTTTGAGGGATTTACAGTAGCCGTAGCAGGAAACACCAGCATGGAGTGCAACTACTAGATTCCCAAACTAAATGTCACATTAGGAAACTACCAAATGACAGACTCATTTTATGTAGTGAATGTGGCTGATACGAATGTAGTATTGGGCGTCCAATTGCTTTATTCAATAGGAAAATATACTACACATTACAGGGCGATGGAAATGGAATTCCAGGGACCGGATGGGAAACGGGTAATTTTGAGGGGAATGAATACTTATCCCCCAAAACCAGTATCCTCACAAAGAATGGAGGTCGTGCTCAGACAGGGTGACATACAATGGTCAACAGAATGTTTAGTCACCTTTAGGAAACCTCCAGAGAACAACACCCAACACCCAGCGGATATTCAGACCTTATTGCAGAAGCACGAGAAGGTATTTCGGGATCTTCCAGCAGGTAGACCGCCAGACAGGGGATTTGAGCATATCATTGAGCTAGAGGAGGGGACACAGAAAGTCATCACCACTCCCTACCGGCATCCCAAAAGATATAGGGATGAGATCGAGATGACAAACAAGGAATTCCTAGAACTAGGATATACTCGGCCTAGTTCTAGTCCATGTGCATCATCAGTGGTCTTAGTTAAGAAGAAGGATGGCACATTGCGAATGTGTATCGATTACAGAGCACTCAACAAAAAGACCATCAAAAACAGGTAACCCATTCCCAGGATTGATGAATTGATGGATGAGCTGCGGGGTGCCAAATATTTTTCAAAGATTGATCTTCGCTTAGGGTACCACCAAATCCGAGTGAGGGATCAAGACATTTCCAAAACAGTTTTCCGTTGCCACTATGGTCACTACGAGTTCTTGGTCAGGCCTTTTGGACTCACCAATGCTCCAGCCACCTTCCAGTTGTGCATGAACCACACTTTCAGAGCTCAGTTACGTAAGTATTTGCTAGTCTTCTTTGATGATATTCTAATTTACAGCAAAACTTGGGAGAAGCATCTGAAACACTTAGACAAGATATTGGGCATTCTAAAAGAGCACTCGCTTTACACGAAGATGTCTAAGTGTGAATTTGGCATGAAAGAGATGTTGTATCTAGGGCACATCATCAGTGCAGAAGGGGTACAGGTTCATATGGAGAAAATCTGATCTATCAAGGATTGGCCCACGCCAAAGACAGTCACAGAACTGAAACCCTTCTTAGGCCTTCGCACATATTATCGGAGGTATGTTAAGGGGTTCTTCCAATTCGTCGCACCACTCATCGCTCTCACAAAGAAGGGGGCCTTCACATGGACAGATTTAGCACAGAAAACCTTTGAGAAAATGAAAGTCATCATGAGTTCCTGGTTTTGGCACTACCAGACTTCTCACAACCATTTGTAGTAGAATGTGATGCTTCAGGGGAAGGGCTAGGGGTAGTACTGATGCAAAACCATCACCCAATTGCATTCGAGAGCAGGAAACTGAAAAACTATGAGCACCATTATTCCATATATGACAAGGAGATGCTAGCCATCTTACATGCTCTCACTAAATTCAGACAGTACTTGGTAGGCAGCAAATTCAAAATCAAAACAGATCATAACAGCCTCAAGTACTTCTTGGAGCAGGAGTTAAAGGTGTAATGTCCCAAATTTTGCATTGGGTCACAATGGCCAAATCACATTTGCCATATTCATAAAAGTTGTCAAATGGATGCCAAAAGTCAAATAATTGCCAAGGAGGAATATCACTAGTTTCCTAGGTTGGGGGTGGAAGCTTTGAGATTTGGAATAAGGGGGATAATAAATGATGTTTAGACATTAGAAGAGGATAAATATTTAATAATGTGGCTTCTTAAATAAATACAAAAGAAAATTGAAATGGCTATGGAGAATGGAAACACATGGAGACTATGGGGCCCACTCAAGCTAGATTTCCTATGTTAAATGGCATCCTCCTCTTGTAATTTCGAATCTATGGGAAGCCTAATGTTTTGGGATGGATTATGAGGTTAATATACTTGTCCATATACTTCATAGGTCGAATTTGAGATGAATTGTAACTTACATGGGAGAGAAAGAGCCAAATGGGAGTTTCATGGACACTTGGCTAGATTCCCCTTACATTTATGACATCTATGACACCAATAATGGAGATTCTATTACAGTTATGACACAAGTCAGATCTGAAGGCTGACATACTGACATGTCAGGCCTGAATAGAGCATCTTAGAGGTCGAATTTGGGAGTTGGAGAAGGCCGAGAGGCTCCTACTCAAATTTGGGAGAAGAGGGAAGGTGAAGAGAGAGGCCGCATGGCATAGCATGAGCAGCCACACCAATTCAACTTGGCTTTGGTTTATGGATGGATTTGGAACCTTAGAAGACCAATAATGTTTATAAAATACAAGGATCAGCCATGAGAAAGAGATTTTTAATCATTTGATGAATTTGGGTTTCTGAAGAAAGAGCTAGTGGATGACTAGTTCCTTGCCTTAGCCAATTTCGAGGGTGAAAGATTCCCATCCTAATTACTGATTTGGAGAGGCCACTGGGATCTTTCAAGGAGCTTCAATGGAGTCATAAGTTACAAGTGCAAGCTACAGGAGGCTCATGGACATCTCAATATCAGCTTGTTCTTCCATTCATCTCAAGTTTTCTCACCATATTTCATCTCTATGGAGTGAGGTGCACTTGGTGAGCTATTCATCTCTTTGAGGGAGCTTCTCTTGCTGCAGTATTTTGTATTCTGATGTAAATGCTCTGTATTTCAAGTTCAGAAAGCTCTTAGGTCGAAAGGCCAAGATATCTCATGTATTATTGTCCAGTATTGAAGAAACAGTGCCATTTCCCCAATATCTTGTTGTAAACTCTTGCAATCTTGATGGAATCGAATATATGTGTGCACCATTGATGATTTATGAAGGAATGAACTGTCATTAATGTCTACTATGGGTTTCATGTTCAGTAACTAAGAATTTGTGGCCAATGGGTCGAATTTCATATCAATTGGAGCAAACTACATCTCATTTCCCCAAAGGTCCAAAACTAGTTTTTTATATCTGATTGAAATTTGTGATAAAAGTCGTGGGAGTTCGATTGGTTCTACATATGAGTCTCTGATAATGTCTTCTACTCATCCACTGCTTCAATTTGAGAATTTTAGTGAGTTTCTACACATTTGGGAAGCCATTCCGGCAATTACTCGGGGGGGATTTGAGCCCCAAAATTGCTAGTTAAAGCATCTATCTTATTTAGAATTTGATATAGACTTGCAGAAGTAATTGGAAGGCCATAATACATCCCTAAACATTATAATTAAGTTATTATATCACTCATACACCTTCTGGTACAATTCAAGAGCATTTGGAGCTATTTGTTGTCATCTACCATTGGGGGTTGGAACCTCAAAACTACTAGTAAATTCATGGAGTTCTTTTGAATATCTATTCGACCCCAAAACCACATTTGATGCTGCAAATATACTTTAATTAATGTCTGATAACAAAGCCAAGTACCATACCCACCATTAGTGAAGGTTGTACAGTGCTTGGAAGAGATTTGTTCCAGGATCCAGGGGGGATTTCCACCTCCCAAATTGACTAATCTTGTCCTGAAACTTATTCCCTTGCAAATTGCAGACCATGGTTAGGTATATCAGTTGATTATATTTCTGATAGATGTGCTCATATGTCCCATCACCCCTCATGACCTTCCTCACCAAGTTTGAAAGCAATTGGAGGAATTTTGGGATCAATTGAATCCATTTAACTAGAGTTGTAAGAAGTTGAATTTCAATACATTGTGAAATAATTGAAGAATTGGTCTTTTGATAAAATTTCCAAAAAGGGGGACATTACAATGAGCGCCAACAGAAATGGTTCAGCAAGGTGCAGGCCTATGATTTCGAGATAGAGTATGTGAAGGGTAAGAACAATGTAGTCACTGATGCATTATCCAGACAACCCGCTTCATTATCTCTCATGAGTATATCCACAAATTGGAGGTCTCTTCTCTTAGTAGAGTACTCCAAAAACAAATTTGCTTGCGAGTTATTTGATGGACAGATTCAGGATGACGGGTACAGAATTATTGATGACATCATCTATTACAAGGGCAGGATATACCTTGTCCCAGAATCAACCTTAAAAAAGAAGATCATACAGGCATCACATGACTCCCCATTATCAGGACATCAGGGTTTCTTGAAGACCTACAGGAAGATCTGAGAGAGGTTCTCATGGAAAGGCCTAAAGGGGGAAGTTATGCAGCACGTTTGGGAATGCAGCATCTGTCAGTAGAACAAGATCGAACACATTCATCCGGTAGGGTTACTTCAGCCACTACCGATTTCGGAGCAGAAGTGGGAAAGTATCTCCATGGACTTCATTACAGGGTTTCCCAAGGTACAGGGACGAGACTGCTTATATGTCGTGGTAGATCGGTTGACCAAATTTACCCATTTCTTTGTTATCTCATCTGATTATTCAGCAGCCCCGGTAGCCAAGTTATTTTTTCAGAGAGGTCTTCAGATTACATGGGCTACCCAAGACCATTGTCAGTGATCGGGACAGTAAATTCACCAGTGCCTTCTGGCAGGAACTATTCAGGTTCGTAGGGACAGAACTCGCTACAACTACTAGTTATCATCCGCAAAGCGACGAACAGACAGAGATTGTCAACAAGTGGGTTGAAGGGTATCTGCGCAATTATGTAGCAGGCCAACAGAGGACATAGATTGAATGGTTACACTTAGGAGAATACTTCTACAATACCACCTACCATATGTCTATCTGGATGACACCTTTTAAAGCACTGTATGGCTATGAAGCACTGAGCTTCGCAGATCTAGATTTTGGAGACAGCAAAGCACCCAAGGCCAAAGATTGGGTACAAGACAATCAAGATATCCTTGAGGTCCTAAGGGAGAACTTGCAAGCAGCACAGAATCAGCAGAACTATATGCAGATAGACACGGGATTGAGAGGAGCTTCGAGGTAGGAGATCTAGTATACTTACGGCTACAACCATACAAGCAATCTTCCCTCAAGAAGAAAGGAGCGAAAAAGCTAAAACCTCGCTTCTATGGTCCTTTCAGAGTAATTCGGAAGGTTGGAGAAGTGGCTTATGAGCTAGAACTTCCAAAGGAAAGCAAGATTCACAATGTGTTTCATGTGTCCAATCTCAAGAAAACACTAGGACAACACATTGCCCCATCCACTGAGTTGCCTCCCTTAGATGATGAAGGACTGCTGGTACTGATTCCGGAGAAAATCCTACAGGTACGAGAAAGGAAACTCCGAAATAGGGTGATTCGTGAATATTTGGTAAAATGGAGAGAATTACCTATGGAGGATGCCACATGGGAGGGAGAGCAAGTATTGCAGCATCTTAGTTTGCAGTTGCTTGAGGACAAGCAATCTCAAGCGGGGAGGACTGTAATGTCCCCCTCTAATTAAGCACCCCAAAACACCCGCTAACCTACTTAATTCCCATAGGTTCAAGTGGGTACTACATGAGAGGGAAATGACTGAGAGCAGTTGATACTTAGAGCAGAACAGGACCATCATTCAGTGTTAACGTCATGAGTCGGATAAAAGAAGCCTTATTTCTTTAGGCTTAAAAGTCAACAGCAACTTAGAATTGCATGCATGCAAATGCAAAGCATAAACCCTTAAAGTGACATGCAAACTCTAAAAACGCATGAGGTTCTATTTAATAGGGTTATTGGACTAAAGAGAGTATCTATTATTATTGCTGATTGATTTGGAGTTTTGAGCAGCAGCACAGCGTGCAGCTGCGGCAGTTGGGGTTGAAGACGATGTCTTCACCTAACGAGGGTTCGGCAGTGAGATATCTGCCCTAGTCTCATTTGGGATAGATCATCCAGGTTTATCCACAGCATTCATCATATCCATCAGTATCCAGGGATCCAGCACACTCAGAAGACTTATTGGCATATCCACGTGTTGTAGCTAGAAAATAGCTGGGAACCTCAGAAGGATTCGCTGGGACCACATTACCCAGTCTTTCCTTTGCATGTCAGCTTCCTCTTTCTCAGCAAGCCTATCCTACGATATAGTGTGACTATCAGTCATCAGTTTGCTCACCTGGAGCAGTTATCAGCAAACAGAGAGCTTGGGGGGCGTGAGCAGCAGAACCACAGATCAATTCGCTAGGGCACTTAGATGCAGCCAAACCTCTGCATGTGACAGTCCATCTCTCCGACATCAACAGACAGGCAAGCCCACAAAGTTTAACGGGATCTGACCTCTCCTCCTCCAAAAACGTCACCTTCAGTCTGGGGGCTTTTCACCGATGCAGTCAGGCATCAACAATAGGAAGGTAGCACTGATACTTCATCTATCCGACACTTTATGCATGCAGCCTATCTCAAGAGGGTTATCAACCGAGTTATCAGTGGTAAGTGTTAAATTCATTTCTCCAAACCCTAACCCTAATTCAGCTATATTTTTGGGCATTTTTGCATGGCAAGTTTGCATGCACAGTTATTCCATAATTTTGCAAAAGATTTTGTGTATGAGTCAGTATTATACTCCGTATCAATAGAATATCCACATTTGGGATAATACAGTGGTATCAGAGCATGTTCCTTGCCAGCTGTGGGCTTGAACAGGAGAAGTAGATGAATACAAAAGAAGACACTTTTGTAACCTATAGGAAAAGGAAGAGTAGGTACAAGGAGGAATTTGAGGATATCCAACTAGAAGATACCAACTCAGACATGAACCCAACAGGTATACACTCTGACAAGGGAAAAGGAACGAGAGAAGATGAGGATAGGATGGAGTTTCGCAACCTAGTAAGCGCATTGCAAGACCTAGCCAAAGGGCAAAAGGACGCACTTAATGCAATCAACAGATTATCGACGAAACCGAAACCAGGTAATAGCAGTACACCTCTCTCACCGGTAGATAGAGGGTCTACAAGCAGTAGTGGGAAGCATGCATACACCAATATGCAGAACACACCCCACATATATAACAGACCCTCCACCAGGCCTACTATGCCTCACTTCTTGGCAGTAACAGTAGCAGGTCCAGTCATGCAAGTAGAGCCTAATGAACCCTTTGGGGCCTATTTGCAGGAATACAGGGATTTAGGGGATGAGTTTCATGCAGCCATGTCTTTTTTCAGATTTTTGCAACATGAAGAGTAGGAACAGGCCCAAGAATTTCAACAAGGGATTCAATAATAAATTAATAATTATGAGTTGCATAAAACCTTGGGTAGGTTGACCATCCCAAACTTTGATGGGGCTCGCGGAGGTTCAGCGAGGATATGGGTTCAGAAGTTGGATACCTATTTCCAACTCAACCCCATGACAAAGACGGATGCCATTAAATTGGCTATACTCCGCCTAGACAGAGAGGCTCATGAGTGGTGGTACCACGGACTAGTGACAATGGGTCACAACACCATCAGCTCATGGAGCGATTTGACAGGAAGGACCTAGAGCTACACTTTAGAGAGTTGGCTCAACTCAAGCAGACAGGTGGTGCAGAGGCCTTCATCTATGAGTTCCAGAGGGTAGTTGTTATGGTGACAGATGTGTCAGAGAGCAGAATGATTATGTTGTTTGTTGAGGCCTTGACAAAACCACTGCGGGGGTGGGTGAAATCCTACAATTCTTCCACTCTACAGGATGCCATCAACCAAGCCAGAGATCTCCAAGACTCAGTTCCGAAGAACAGGTTTCCACTCAAGACCAACTTTCCAGTTAGAGACAAAGATAAGAAACCTTTCCATCATGACCCACCGAAGAAAACTTGGTTCCAACAGCTTAGTCAGGTGTTGGACATGCAACCATGTTGGTCACATTGTTGCATATTGTCATACAATGAGGTGTTATGGTTGTAGTGGCTTTGGGCACAAAGCTCAAAACTGTTGGAGTACACGAAAACAACCCATGAGAAGTTTCTCATACAACTCATCAAGGAAAGCCAGTATAGATGAAGGAACAAATGCTTAAAGGACAAATGCCAAGAAGCAAGTATGGATGAAGAAGACCGAGCAGTTACAGATAGGAGAGATTAATCAGAGCAAGGAGGATGGCTGCCATATGGCAAGCCAAGCTTAAGGTCTCTCAAAGACCTTAGCACACCTTGAGTTCATGAGACTGGAGGATGAAGTCAAAGAAGAAATGATGACTACTCCAGGCATACAAACAGGTCCTAGGATCGTGCATATGGACACGGAGAGCAGTGAGCAGTGATCAGAAGTTTCAGATGTAGATATGTAGTCACCCTTTGCGGCTTTGCCATTGATGCCAAAGGGGGAGAGATGAAGACAAAAGGGGAGCTTCCTCACAGGGGGAGCATGAGTTGTTGTCATCAATGACAAAGGGGGAGATTGTTGATGAAATTGTCATTGATGCCAACATGGACTTGCAGTGGCCCCACAGGTTGTCATTGATGCCGCCAAGTCCCACTTGTAGTGCCTTGGAACCCTTACAGAGATGGTTTGTGCTTCTGAGCACCTTGTACCCATTTGACAAGGTCCCTGTACCCAAAAGGTTGGATCTTGGAGCCACGACCTTGTTGACGATGTTGAAGACCCTGCTAATGATGATGCCCTTGGTGTTGAAGACTTTAGAGATGGTGTTGAAGCCTTTGTGGACAATGGAGAATCCCTTGACAAGTTGGAGAAGCATTAATAACCCATTATGTGGTCATCCATGCTCTGATGGTGTCATGGTACCCTAGGAGAAGGTTTGGCAACCCCACAAGTGATGTCATGATGGATCTTGACCCTTGCAGGTCCCCTTGTGTGGTTAAGGTGGATGAAGAAGCCCATGAAGTCTCCTGCTTGATGAAGAAGCCCTTGAAGAAGTACTTGGACCCACAAGTTGGTCATGAAGCCCGTTACTTGCACTTGATGAAGACCATGATGAAATTATACCCTTGAAGATGTCTTTCAAGCCCTTAAAGCCCATGGAGCTCCTTTGACTTTGATTATGATGTTGTGGGATGATACGGTTATGATGATGCCCTATGGCACACTTTCCTTAGTCTTGAGGTCAAGTACACACCCTTGACTAAGGGTCCTTGGTTCTTTGATGAAGCCCTTCATGGCGTAATACACCCTTGATACTATAATGGAGCACACCTTTGCATATGGTAACCCACACAAATGGTTGCTTGATTGGTTATGATGGTTTGACTCTTGAAGTTTTGGTAGTTTGATGGAGCCCTTGAATTGGAAGCCCTAGTGGCTTGATGGAGCCCTAAAACCATTTCTAAATGGTAAGGATGTAAGACACAACACAAAATAATAAATATTAAAATATAAAACAATAAACAATACCTTGTTGACCTTGAAGAAGTCAGCTCCAAACAAAAAATAAAATTATTTTTTTCATGACAGGTCGGCTCAAAAAAATTGATGCAGAACTAGTATAAATACCCTATCACTCTTTCATTTTGCAAGTGTGAAAATTCAGTGGATATAGGTCTGAGATTTTTCGGGTCTGCAGCAGCAGCAGACAATGGATTGTTGAAAATTCGGGGCAGCAGCAACATTCTTTTTTTTCCACAGTCCCGATTTTAGATGAAGGGATCTTTTGATATTTTTTTATCTTGTCTAAGGAATAAACAATTGTTTGCTTCACTGATATTGGAGGCTTTTCCCACAATCCCAAATTGCAGAGAGGTAAAATTCGGTGGTCTAGTGTAATGTTCCCAAAGGTGACATGCATGCAAACCCTAAAAGTGACATGCATGACATCTAAGCATTATTTAATGATGCATGCACTCAATTAAGTCTCCATGCGCATGCATCCAAGTCAACTGCAAATTAGAAGTTAAAGTGACCTAATTAGGTCAAAGTTAGGGTTTTCGTAGTTGAAAGTTATAAAAGAAAGATAAAGTGAATGGAGACTTTACCTTTGGATTATTATTATTTTGGAGCTCTTGAGAAGCAGCACAGTGTGCGGCCACAGCAGTTGGGGTTGGAGACAGTGTCTTCAGCTAACGGGATTTCGGCAGTGAGACATATGCCCTAGTCTCCTTCAGGATAAACCATCCAGGTTTATCACCATATCTATTGCATTCATCATTATCCAGTATTCCAGTATAAGTCCGAAGGTTATTGCAGATTCATCTGTATAGCTGGGGGCATTTAGCTGGGAAACCCAAAGTCATTCATCAAAACTCTGGATCACCATATTTCTTCCACATGCAGCCTGCATCCTCACTGGTAGGATCACTCTACTGCATTGGATGATTATCAGCTATCAGATTGTCCATCCGGGGCAGCTAGCCACAGTTTATAGGGTTGTGGGGGCGTGAGCAACAGACTGGGAGATCAATTCGCTAGGGCATCTGGAGAGGTCAAAACTCTTGCATGCTCCGATCATCCTCTCCCGCACAGGCACACCTTCCTTCCGACTTATTTCTAGCTGAAACTGACCATCCCTTCAGCAAAAACATCACACTTGTTTGATTCAGCCAATCGAGGTATTGCAGCAGAAAACCAAGTCATTTCTTCATCAGCTCAGCTCATCTTGCATGCGTATTCTCTCTAGAGCATTTTCAACTGGCTTATCAATGGTAAGTGTTCATTCTATCCTACAAACCCTAACCCTAATTTCAACTATAAAATAGGGAAATTTTGCATGGCAATTTGCATGCCTGGTTATTTCAATAAAATTGCATAGAAATAGAAAATATCAGAATTTGGGATATTACAGTGGTATCAGAGCATGATCCTTGCCAGTTGTGGGCACATAGCAATTGAATAAAAGTGCATGTTGATGCATGCATGTACATGCAAATGCATGCTAGTGATGTTGGTGAAGTGCATGTCAGAACAAAGGTTTTTCTTTGCCAGCTTGTGAGAACATGAAGACAATGAGAAGGATCTTAACTGGAAATTGGCAGAGGTTAACAGTACTTCAATACTTGCCTCAATATCAGGAGTATCTAGCCTTGGGTGATGATGTATGTGCAGCATTGTCCTTTCAAGATTATTACACCATCAAGTTCGGGATCCAGCCCAAGGATTTGGATGAGGATCTCCTTAAAGACATAGTTAGGGGAGGGAAGAAAGATGAGCATGAAGTACAGGTTGTTGGTGAGCTTCATTTGGAGTCAACAGTACATGATGAGGATGTGCATGAGGAGATAGCATCAGAGCCATCCTCTGAGTCTAGCGACACAAGCACATTTGCTAGTCAGATTGTGCACAAACCATGTGATGAGTTGGAGTTGGTACACTCTTCATCACCTACAACAGGAATTCAGACAATTATGACAGGCGAAATACATGAGGTGCAAGGCAATGAGCACAGCAGTCGAGACAGTGAGTAGTCACACATGGAGGTTAGGGAGAGTTTATAAATGCATGAGATAGAGCTTCCAGATGATAGTCGCCGAAAGAAGATTGAACGGGTTAAAGAAAGCATTCTAGCGATGAAAGAGAGGACAAAGATACTTCGAGACACCATAGTACAGCGAGATGTTGAGCTTACAGTTCTTCGAGTTGTATGTACCAAGTCAAAGGTCAGGCTGTCTAGTATTGAAGAGCAGTTGGATTCCTTGACGGGGCAGCGAAAGAAACATACTATTGCATTTCAAGGCAGTCCTCTTAAGGAGTACATAGACAGGGCTTGCAGTAGCTTGAGTCCACATTTGCATAATGGTGGATGGTTTTTACAGGTTGGCCAGGATCGAGAAATTGACCAGCAGTATATGAGCATTCCAGTTGAAATTAGAAGGGTAAAATGTCAGCTTGGTAGGATTATTCCTTGTGATGGTGCTTATGGACAAGGTATTTTTCGGGGGTTGGATTGGAGAGAGATTAAGAGTTGGTGTCCTATTGAGTGGGCGATTCTTTGGAAAACATTCCTAGCCAAGGGTATAGTCCCACAAGAACCTTCAGATATTTGGGATGAAATATGCACAAGTTTGCATTGGGATCCAGGCAGAAGACCTTATGAGGGATGGATACAGTGTTTACTGATGGCGTTACTTGGGAGTCTACATGATGCTCCTTGTGTCGATACTACGCAGGGTAGCGATGGATGCATTTTGACCTCTGCAATTCTCAGATTGATTTGGGACCCTGGGATTACAGTCACTGACAATTTAGTGATTGCTAGAGGGTGCTTTCAGGAGGTCTCTGGTGATGGTACCATACAATGCAATGATTTGAGCAAAGGGTGCTACAGATCTCCTAGGATAATTTGGGACCCTAGGATCATCCCCAGATTCAGTTGGTTCAGTTGATTGATTGTGGATTTGCGTTGCCATTGCTTGAGGACAAGCAATCTTTGGCGAGGGAGGACTGTAATGTTCCCAAAAGTGACATGCATGCAAACCCTAAAAGTGAGATGCATGCAAACCCTAAAAGTGACATGCATGACATCTAAGCATTATTTAATGATGCATGCACTCAATTAAGTCTCCATGCGCATGCATGCAAGTCAACTGCAAATTAGAAGTTATAGTGACCTAATTAGGTCAAAAGTTAGGGTTTTCGTAGTTGAAAGTTATAAAAGAAAGATAAAATGAATGGAGACTTTACTTTTGGATTATTATTATTTTGGAGCTCTTGAGAAACAGCACAGTGTGCGGCCACAGCAGTTGGGGTTGGAGACGTCGTCTTCAGCTAACGAGATTTCTGCAATGAGACATCTGCCCTAGTCTCCTTCAGGATAAACCATCCAAGTTTGTCACCATATCTATTGCATTTATCATTATCCAATATTCCAGTATAAGTCCGAAGGTTATTGCAGATTCATCCGTACAACTGGGGGCATTTAGCTGGGAAACCCTAAGTCATTCATCAAGACTCTGGATCACCATATTTCTTCCGCATGTAGCCTGCATCCTCACTAATAGGATCACTCTACTGCATTGGGTGATTATCAACTATCAGATTGTCCATCCGAGGCAGCTAGCAGCAGTTTACAGGGTTGTGGGGGCGTGAGCACCAAACTGGGAGATCAATTCGCTAGGGCATCTAGAGAGGTCGAAACTCTTGCATGCTCAGGTCATCCTCTCCGGCACGGGCACACCTTCTTTTCGACTTATTTCCAGCTGAAACTGACCATCCCTTCAGCAAAAACATCACACTTGTTTGATTCATCCAATCAAGGTATTGCAGCAGAAAACCAGGTCATTTCTTCATCAGCTCAGCTCATCTTGCATGTGTATTCTCTCTGGAGCATTTTCAGCCAACTTATCAGTGGTAAGTGTTCATTCTATCCTGCAAACCCTAACCCTAATTTCAGCTATAAAATAGGGGAAATTTTGCATGGCAATTTACATGCCCGGCTATTTCAGTAAAATTGCATAGAAATAGAAAATATCAGGATTTGGGATATTACATCTAAGAGCAGACACGAATTTGTAGCAGCAACAATATACAGTGGTTTCTCTTTGACAGTCCGAAATTTGCAGCATTTGGTGGTCATCAACAGTCTAAGTTTTTGCAAGTGTTTAACAGTGGTTTATGACAGTCTGAATTTGGACTTGGTTGGGATCTCCCAAAAACACACAACAGTTTGAATTGGCAGCAGTCTGAAGGGTCTACTTGGACCAAGCTTTCCCTAATTTGCGAGTGTTATACACAGTCTTTGGGTTGTGTTAACAACCATACACAAAGTTTTGAATGCAAAAGGTATACACTATCCACAGCTCTTGTTCAAAGAAGGTATTCACAAACCCTATAATGAAGTAGTGACATTCTATGATTATGATACTATATACTATGATGATATGTTCAACAAGTTTTGACATGTATTGATGCAATATGCATGAACAGTGATGTACATTGTGATGTATAGAGTTCATGTACAGTAAAGTATTCAGAGGTATAAATACAGTGATGAATTCAGAAGTATATGTACAATGATAAGTACAGTGAAGTGTAGAAGTATGTATACTGTAGTATGCAATACAGTGGCATACTCTACAGTGCTTGCATGATGCTTACCTCATGTTCTCCTTGATGATGTATTGTTTGATGATGCACATATACAGTATGATGATGATAAGGTACACAACCCTAGTTCTATACGAAACTCTTCTTGCAAACTCTTTTTTATTGAAGTTATACAGTCCTGAACTGATGAAGTTCAGGTGGAGCATGTATGTACAGTGATGATGAAGATTATGTAAAAGGATGATGATAATGCATACAGTAGTGATAGTGGTGTATGAGTGGAGTAAGTACAATATACAGTAGTATATTTGTAAGAACAATGAAGTGTGAAGTTGCATGATGATTTCATGTTGATACATGCTATGTTGATGATACATGCCCTATAATGATGGTGCATGCATAATCCAGATATTCTATACACTACTAGATGATGATAATCGTGCAGACCTATTAACACTCCATGATGATGATGATGCATACACTATGAATACTAAACAGATGATGTAAACCCTATGGTGATGATGTACACTTATTATGTGGATGATGACACACTATTTTATGATGCCTTATTGATGATGCTTTGTGCACCTTGATGATGTTTTGATGATGATGATGACATTACATGAAGATGATGTTGATACATCACAGCCAAGACATGACCACTGACAAAGTGAAGAAGACATGACAAGTTGATGGCAGCAGCAGTGTTGATAAAGAGCAGGTGTTGATGAACAAAGATTGACCAGCTTGACCAGCAAAGTGATAAGCAGAGGTTGACCGGTAGAGATCAAAGTGCAGAGGTTGATGAGCAGAGATGGTTGAGCAGCAGATTGATGACAATCAAATATTGGTATCAAGCTTGCAAGTAGAATCTTGCACTTAAGGATTGGACTCCCCAAACTCTTCTTAGAGATCAAAGTGCAGAGGTTGATGAGCAGAGATGGTTGAGCAGCAGATTGATGACAATCAAATATTGGTATCAAGCTTGCAAGTAGAATCTTGCACTTAAGGATTGGACTCCCCAAACTCTTCTTAGTTGGAGCTAAGAAAACCAAGATAGGTTATGTTACAAGAGTTGATACTTTTTTCATTGGTAGGTGTCGATTGTAATCGAGAAGATTGTAGTGTTCCATTACCATAAATAAAGTTCACATTACAAATATTCCTGTGTCTCTTTGATGTTATGATTGTACTTATGACTCATGATTGATTTAGCTGATGTAATTGATAACATAATGTTTGATATACTCTGATTGATTAGAAGAAGTTAAACAATTTATAATTGCTCTCACACTGATTCACCCCCCCCTCTCAGTGTGGCCATTGTGTCCAACAGTTTTGCATTTCCGTTCTGGTACCACTAGCTTCACCAAGTTCAGGACATTTGAACAATGTACATCGGCAACATCAGATCTTGAATCTTACAAACACTTTAACAGATATGAATCTCATGTGTTCCACATTTGTCTTATTTTCCAGTATTCACACCAAAATGTCTCCTACCTAGTAACTATGGTTACAACATGCACAAAAATATATGCAACAAAATACAGCTTTCAAGACTCCTACAACTAAACAATGAATAACAAATAAAGGCATTGACATTATTTACAGTTATTGGAACGAACTCCAACAGATTATTAAAACAACAACTAACTTTTTAAAATCCGACCATGGTTGAAATTTTTTTTATCTATTTCTGAAATAAAATGAATCTCACATCTCAGCTGAAGCTCATATAGCCTCTACTATATCAAATATTCAAAATATCCAACACTCTCCAGAGGCTCTTGCAGAAAATAAACGAAGGGAAGTGATATCAAATAGAATTAATGGATTCTACAGAGCATGAGACATTCTGGAGAATGCTATATGTTCCACTGACCATTTGCAAAGCTAATATTTTCAGGCAGCATTTCAAGACACATATAAGGCTAGTGAACTTGTTCCATCCAAGTTGCCATAAAAAGAATACTTCATACAATCCATGAAAACAGCAACATTTGTCCTCAGCATCCAATAGAACACATTAAGAACCTACCTGTCTATCAAGCCATGCAAGGTAGTTCACAACAGCTGCACCATCACGAATATGAGCCTTTCTTAAACCATCAAGCTCTACAGGATTCTGCAAAAATTAAAATGCACAAGACTAGTAAGCCAAAATAATGTAAAATTTTCAAACAATATTCTGTTGTTGTCCCATCAATCAGAGCAATGCCCATATCCCGATCAAGAAAATCCAAGAAAATCCTACACATAGTTTACCAAAACATTCGTAAGTTCTTCAAAACAGACATATATAGAGTCAAGTTAAGCCAGCATACATATAGAGTGGATATTATCTGTTGATCCAAAATCCCTGCAGACTTTTGGATATGCAAAATAGAGATTCTCCCAGCAGCAAGACGAGTTCAAGCAAAGAAGATCATCACATCTCCTATCATATATAAACAAGCATCTAATGCATATTTCTATTGTTACCAGTGACCACCTCTATATGATTCATCAACTGTAGCATGACAGTATAGGTTTCCTCGAACTATTTATATTTTAACTACCTTTCCATAGATCAAGCCTTGGGTTTTATGTCCTAATTCTCAATTACCTTTTATAACTCATTCCCCCTTTCTCATGTTAGACCCTCACCATATTTTTATGCACTCTCAAGTATATCCATGCATGCCACCTAGATGCCTCCTAGGCCTAGCACCCTCATGTTTGACAACTTGAGATGACATCAGGAGCCTTCCTAGAGGCTTCCTTAGCCTGAAAACCCCAACACCCTCCTTCCTGGCCAAGTTGCACCCTCAACTTTTCTTCCTAAACCCACATGTGAGTCATCCCATATCTCTAAGCAAGTCATTAGGCATTTGGCCCAACATTTAGCTTTGGTGTGAGGTGTTTGTTGCTTAATCTAACCTACTTGGGCCTCACATGAGCCAAATCCATTCTAAAAGATTTCTTCCTAGCTAATTTATCCCTCTTTTGGCCTCTCTTAACCAAATTCTCTCTTTTTAGCTAAATCGTTCCTCATTTTCCTTCATCTAGCCTAGGAACCTCTCTTTTTTACATATCTAGGATCTCTTAAAACCACTCACATTACTTTATTCATTTATGACCTTGTCAAGAGGAAAATAGGTCTTATTTCATTGGTTCTAGAATAGATCTAGGATTTTAGACTTAAAAAAAATAATGAAAATGTATTTAAGTCTCAAGTTATATATAAAGAGACTACGTCTCTCATTTTTATTGATATTGACTGGCTTGAAGAACTTTTATTGAATATCAATCTAAAGGAATTGGAGGAAAATTTCTTGGGATCTACTTGTGTATGTGTAGTTTATTTCTTGCTTTGTGTTTCATGTTTGAGTAATATCATAACAGCATTGTCATTTCTTTTATTTATGATTGGCCACTGAAAAGATAGTATTAACTAGTTGGATGAAAAATATCGTATGTTAATCCCTATCATCATTCTCGTTGTTAAGGGTGTTATTTTTTGTCTTAAATCCGAATGTACAATACTAACCCTTTCTTTGTAGATTGCACCTTTAAAGGTAAGGAAGGGGAAATATTTTTCTCCCTTTATGATCTTATGTAGGTATCTCCAACGCATCAATTGGATTGAGGTTAACCTAGAGAAAAATATTTCCCTTGGTGATCTTTCTAAGCAAGGCCCTCTTCAAAAGTCTTGGATAACTCCAAATGCTCTAAAGTGTGTTTGGCACCCTAAAAAGGTAAAAATCTCAAAAAACCCTAAAACACCCTTTTTATTTTTGTTTTAAGTTTTAACGTAAAATCTACTAACCCTAAAGAAAAATTATATTTAGATTTCACAAATACTTTAGATCTATATTTCATTGAATATCTTTTAATGAGACCTTATTTGAAATTTGAAATTTAACCCTAAAGATTCAATATTAAAGTTTCATATTTCTTTTTCACAAGTCTTGGGGCATTAAAGATCAATTTTCTAAAGACTTGGCCATTAAAATCTGAATTTTGCATCACATATTTATTTCTAGTATATTAAGATTTTATTACTCACTTGTACTTTTTTGTTGTTTATCTTTATTTGTGAATAAAATTTATATGTTTGCAATCTGAAAATATCAGACATTAAGCATTAAAAGGGAAATTTACAATTCATTTCACATTTATAAAGGTTAAATCTTACTTATGTTTGAGTGGTTATTACATTTCTGCATTTTTCAGCCATAGAAAACTATAATTATATCATACATTGCAGAGTTATTCATTAAACTAAGTGATCCTAAGTGTTTTATCATTTTTCTTAGGTTAATTTTATTTCTGCAATCTAGAAATTACATTTATTAAGCATTGAAACAAAAATTTACAACTCATTTCACATTCCTACGGGTTAAATCTTTCTCATGTTTGGGTTGGCTACTAAATTTATGCAATTTCCAGCCATATAAAATCATAATTATATCATACATTGCAGAATTATATATTGATCTAAGTAATCCCAAGTGTTTTGTCATTTCTCTTGGGTTAATTTTATTCATTATAATTGTCTTTTAATTTGTCTTTTTACTTTATTAATTTCTAGAATTAATGTTTCTCTTGCAAGCTTTAACATACAAGTATACAAGTAATCACCTAGTTCCTAACATCTACTTACTTCCTTTTCCTGCAATTGTTTAATTTAATTGGTGATTAGGTTTCATTCTTTGGTTTAAAGTGAATAAAGACATATTCATTAAGTCTGATCATCCTTGAACTCATTACAAACTCCAGGGTTTCACCCTAAACCTTGGACATTTTATTAATTCACCTCGTGCATCTTCGTATTATTATTGTGGATTAATAATTTGTCTCTTTTATGCTTCTAGCCCTTATTGTTATATTTTATTGAGGCATTTCTATTTGAATCTAAGTGTTAATGGATTTATATTTAAAGTCGTGGATTCATTTAACATCTTAAGTGCATAATTTTATTTCATATCCTTATTGTGCTTAAGGTTAAATTAACACTCATCATTTACTACGAGCAAATATCATTTCGATAGGGGAGCCTCCCTTGGCTTTTGAGAGTTGGCCTAAAGCGACGGGATTGGTTGTGTGGTGACATTGGTAACCAGACCAAGGTTTTACATTTGCCTTGTACCCATGTGTTGGAACCTTTTCCATTTAGGTACAAGCTGGGAGGTAACAATGAGCACCTTGAAAATATAGAGAATTGGTCTGCTAGCTGAATTGGTTTCACTTTAAGGGGCACGACTATTTGTGTCAAGCTACAGTAGAAAACAGTTACTTCTTTCTCTTTTAGAGTTTTATCTGTAGTCTAGGTTTCATACTATGATGTGAAATTTGGGCAATATCTTCATGACATTACAGGTAGCTTACTTGTAGCATTTTTCAGATTGATCTCAATTCTTATACGTACCTTCAGTAACTATATTAATACATCAAACAATATAAATAAAAGAGATAACAAGAAAAACAGAGCAATAGTGCTAGGAGCTGCCAAAGTAAAACATTTAAGCAAAATGAGAAATCTTCCCTTAACTGAATACATAAAAAGGAAGGGTTTTCTAGGTTTTTATTGTGATGCTTCATATCAGCCTGTATAATCTCAACCTATGAGGCAAATACAGAGTTCGCTGGAACATTCTAAAGTGCTGTGTTCCTAGTTGCCCCATGAAAATATTGAAAATCACAGTGCCATTTTCTTACAGTCCTGAGAGTCAAAATCACACAGACAGCTAAACTGATTGTCTATCTTGTGACTTGTCATATGGCTGAGTGTCTAGTACAGGACAGAAGAAACTGATGAATTGGGATAAGGCAGATTAATACAGTTCAGTTGTGTTAGCATGTAACACATGAACCCTGAAATAAGTAAATAACAATGATGTGTGATAGAGTAATATTATTTCTTTTGACGTCAATAGATTCCACAATAATCATAATGTATAAAGCCAAATGAAACTGCACCGAAACATTTGGTTTTTAATGATCATGAAAGGTTTGGTAAAGGCAATATAGTTATCCTTCCAAAGTCATTTTTAGCTATAACCTTTTGTTTTCCATGATCTCCAACTTAAATTCTAGCATATATGTTCGCAATTGCAACATCTTATCTAATTTGAAGATATCTCCACATTTACGAAAAGAAAGTATACAAAGTTCAAACAATAGAAAAAACTAACCTTCAAGGCTTTTGAGAGCGCCAGGGGTGACTGTTGCTGTAGTACCCGATCAGACGACAGCTTTGAGTACAAGGCATAACAGCAAGATCCGGGGTCAATCCAGATCAGATTATGTTTCTCTGTTGCAGTTTCCTCTTTAAAATTATTGTATACAGTTTCCAGTCCCTTCTCTTCAGAATCGGATGCATTATTTGAATCTTTTTCCAGACTTTTAAACTCCTCTAGACCTCCATTTTTCATAATTCCCAGTAGCTGACCAGATGATAGCAACTCTGAATCAGATAGCACTGCCTCATAATTCCGTATTGTTATACCATTTTCAGATAGATATTTCACCACCTATAATGCAAAGAATCAAAGTTACAAATCAAGTTTACCATAGATACAAATGATAATGCACACCTTGATGCATATTATTGGGAATGGACCATAAGTAAAAGAGAATGCTATCACTAATGTGTTGAATTTTAGCATGTGCATATATTCTTTAATTTTGCAGACTATAAGATAGATAACAATAAGACAAGTGCAGTAGATAACTAAGCATCAACACAAATGAACACCAGATGTTTTCACAGAGAAACCTTTAAAGGACAAAAACCCCAAAAGCATTAGTAATTCATCCCTTAACTGAGATGACCGAGTTTGTAGCATCAATAAGAAAAACCTCAGAATTCTAAGATGAATGTTTTTCACAAATTTATCAAACCCTAGCAGGCTTGACAAAAACTTGCCACATGGAGAAAAAGACCAACTGCCCAAAAATTGCAGACTAGGGTCTGCTTCCCGAATTTTCTCTCTGCTGCCCGAGTGTTTTTTCTGCTGCCCAAGTGTTTTTTTCTGCTGCCCAAACTTTCTTCCCTACTACCAGAACTGTCCGAGAATACCTGCTGCTGTCTGGAAGCTGCCCAGATTCCTGCTGAGGGCTGCCCGTGTCACGTCCCCGACCCTCCGACCGGCAAGGAGGATGCCACTAACACCAAACCAATGGGCAAACAGCCCCATGAACATGAACAGGGATAAATGCTGATATTAAAAAGCTTAACATAATACATACTAAGATGCATATAACATACAAGGATACAAAGTTGCTCAACATTCAGCGGAAGCAAACATATACATTCCAGCATTCGACATGTTCATCATTTCTCGTGAAACAGTAGATATAATTGCAGAGATGAAATAGTCAGGAGTACTTATCTTTTTAATGAAGAACTCACCCCGCAACCAGCTACGTCGCTGCAACGTTCCACCCAACCATAGGCCAGCGTGCTCATTAATCTCTCAGCAACATTGCCACCCCCGAGCTGGGCATGATTCCTCCAGGAGTAAGGGTCAATGTAGGCTTACACATAGCCAAGGTTTGCCAACCAGCCAAACCCACACAGTAGGGTTTTACCAGGTCGTCAAGGAGCTAGGAAAGGCTAAATGCTAAGCTGGTGGCCTCAACACCAGTCTTCTCAAGCATACCCAACCTCTAATCCCACTCTCAACAGTCCGAAGAGCAACCACTGCATACCGCAGCAAAACAATCCATTCACAGCTCTGTGAAGAAGGCAAAGACAACCGGGTGACAATCCCAAACAAAAGGTGAAACGCAGTCCAGGTCAAAACACGCTCCAGAGTTGTTCTTGGCCCTAGCGTGGCCAAAACAACTCAGCAACAATCCCCAAAAGATATATGCCGCCTCAGCAACCAAGAAGCAACCCAAAACCAGGGTGCATCAACAGCCACACACTCACAATGAGAACTATGGCAACCTTACACAGTCATCAAAACAGGGGAGAAGCCAAACTCCCAGCGTGGACAGAGGGAAGACTCAGCTAACGAGTGTGGAAATCAACAGCCAATCAACATCCACGAGCCCACAGCACACACAATCCCCAATGCAATGACTGGAGAACTTACATAGGCAGAAAAGGGGAAAAGAACAACTTTCAACCTGTGCGCAAAGGAAAAAGACACAGCCCAGGCAAAACATGGAAGAAAACACAACGGTCTACAGCTCACGATCCACCACGAAGGATGGAGAACAATACACAGCTCAACAATGCCAAAGGAAAACTGGTTCTCTGCATGAATGGAAGGAACACCACCACAGACTGACAAACAGCGTGAGAGAGGGGAAGCAACCAACCCCCAAACAAGAAATCGCACCCCCTTCTTAACTCAGCTCTGCGTGAGGAAGAGGAACCGGCCACCTGCTCATCTCTGCGTGAGAGTGAGCAGACAAGGGAAAGAGTGGCGTAGTCTTTCTTCTTCCCATCGTGAGATTCAATCCGCTGGTGGAGTGTGCGTGTGGGCAAGGGCTGACAGTCCTGCCACACTCCACTCCCAGCCAGAACTGCCTCAACTACCCAGCAAACATTAAAGATAAGACAAGGAAAGATGGGCAAATCAAACAGGGTGATGACACATGGATCCCCCCCCCCATAGCCCAAAGTTTGACATCCCCCCGTCCCACCCTTATCCTTTGGAATCATGCCCTTTTCATTTTAACATTGCACTGTCGTAGCTGGCTGTGGGTTTAGTTTAATTGATGTGCGTATTTACATGATGCCAAACTATAATGTGCCGGATAGCATACCATCGACAACTATCACTATTTTCAAAACATACACAACCAAATCGATGGTGGGGCTTTTGCCTTTAGCTCCTCACCACAATTAATTACATTATATACATCATGCAAACGGGGTCAAAACCGGGGTGTTACATTCCCCTCCCCCTTGGAATAACACCGTCCTCGGTGTTCCAATACATAGGAATACATATACAATTTGCACATCCAAAATTTCAAAATTTTGCAGATCTGTCCTACGTTCAATTATTTTCTTGAACTTTTAGGACCAAGCCCCTCGGCTTCCACGAGCTTCTCTTGCTGCTCCTCAGCTCTTGGCTTATTCTGAAGCCTAGGAACTTTGTGGCTATTGCCCTCTTTATGTTCCCTCGTTGGGCAGTCTCGACGTAAATGATGTCCTCCGCATCCCCAGCATTTCACTGGCTGCTTCATCTTTACCTACTCAATTTCTTTTTAGTCTTCATGCCTGGACCGTTTCTTAACGGGTCACTTGGACGAATGTCCCATCGCTGATCCATCTTCCTTTTCCTTTCCGATTGCTCCTAGAAGGCTTTTCACCTCCCTTTGCAAACCAATAGAGTCGTGCAAAATCTGGTGGTTCACTTCATTCTGCCTTTTCTGTATCTTGAGCATCTCCCCAAGATTTTCTTGGGTCTTGGCAATCATTTGAAGGAGACTTCCTGCCAAGTCCAGCAACTTTTGATCTGCTGCCATGATCAATGTGCACCACCGGGTTTCACTTTTCTCACCTGTGAAATGCACCATTGATATTCTGTCAATTAATTACCCAATTGGCATGACAGTCCAAGTCTCATCAAGGAGGCTTTCATATTTTTCATGCCTTCCCAACAAGCATACGAGCTCATTCATGTCCATTCTTGGGCAGGGAATTAACTATTCCAGCTTTCACAAATTACTTTAAGCAAATACACACATTCCATTTCAGTCATACATGCATTCAACAATCTTTTGTTTTCACCATGCATAAATATATATATATATATATAAAATTAAAAAGGCAAGAGAGAGCAGCAAGAGTTTTTCCCCCTCTATGTTCTGTTACATCCTGGAACCCACACCACCGCTGTGGCTTTTCATGCTCTCAGCCTCTTTCACTTCACCGTGAATGCTAGACCAATCCCTCTTGGTCATGACACTTAGTGTCTCTGGTCTGTTTTAGACCTCTCAACCATGGAGTCTCTCCACATGGTTTGTCTCGGCTACTAGGACCCCCCCACAGTCTTACTAGCACCTTTTTCATTACCGCTCATTCCGAGCTCTCCAGGACAACCACATGCACCCCTAGGATGCCCTCATAGTCCTCACTCCCAGCGATACCTATATCCAAACATTGAATAGATTCACATGTTTAGTTTATTCTCATCAGTTTTATCTCTAGAACAAGAGCTTAAAACATCATAACCAAATCATATACACATGTACATTCATAAGCAAAATAACCCAATACTTATCTGTATTGTGCGTTTCCTCGTTGGTCCACAGGATCCTGCTTCGCCTTGGGATCGTCTATGGACTTGGATGTTAGGTCAGCACGCAGGCTGCTCCACAACATCAATAATTAATGTCCAGCCAGTACATCTTCACGTCGACTGGGCTTGGAGCTTTACCATGACCATTTCCAAGTCCAGGATCTACTATGGATCCCCAGGCATATAATAGCCCAATATACACTTATATCAACAATAACCCTTACTCCGCAACCCCTCACAACAACCGTTTCCCTTTTCTCTTTAGGGTGCAACACCCAACTGCATCTATTTAGCCTGTCAACACAAGCAATATAAGCAAACTCGTCAACGTTATTGCTCTAAAACTATAGTCATATTTCATATCATTCACTATCAAGTATTGAGACACCAGGAGTGCGTCCACTCCCCAGGGTGTAGTCAATATTGAAAACCCTTTCATGACTCTACATCGGAAAAGTGTGCACCCTTTCCCGGTGTGTGCCATGTAGGCCCTATTCATATTCAAGCAATCAGTCATCATGGAAATAAAATCAAAACATGTTCTGCATATTGAATTTAACAATTTGACATGCGTATTCTTAGCTAGGGTCATAGAACACTTATCCATTTGCCGATGCAGTATTCCTTCGTTAAGGAGGAATGGGGCTCCCTTCTCCGAGTTGACAGTCCTTCGGTTAGCCATAATCTATACCATCTCACTCATGTTGCTTACCAAACATGTAGTGCACATGAGACATTTCCAAAATGTCCAATGGAGTTTCAAACGAAACCCATTTCCAAGATAAGGGAAAACCTTCCCATGAAGTTTGGCTCCTGCAGGCCATCACACATGATCTTCCTGCAGTGTGTACCCCTGGCACATTCATCAAATAGCCAAACAGTCAATCATTATCTGATAATACAATCCAAATTGATTGTTCCATAACCAAGCAATGACATTAGTAATCAAATTCAATAGGAATTTGCAATTCTGTCTACTACAGAAATTAGTTTGCTTGGCAATGAGGTGATCCTCAATTGTGGGTCCCTTGTAAGCAGCACCACTATGCCCATTATAATTGTATGCTTACTAGCATAATATGAATACCCACTTACAATGCGTCCTCCTGACACAATCTTATGCAAGCCAATAGTGATTAGTAGTTGTCAGCAATTTCTCAAATCCGGAATTCACAATTCAAATTTAACAACCCATTATGCATACCAACTATTCTCACCGCCATGAAACCCTTCTCATAAGGTTTGGCTCTTTTCACATGGTAGATTTCGGTCTTTGTCATGGTCTTACCCTTGTTGCCATGCTCTAAATAATCTATCTGAAACCTGAGCTTCAATCAACCAAACACTTGGTAAGTCCGGATGCATATAACCCTCTCATTGCTGCAACCATCACTGAAGCATTTTCAGAATTTATAAAATTCAAATACTTCCAGCTGTTAATCACATCAATATTACCAAAAGTCATTTACTTCACGCAATCATTATCATACTAACATTTGCAAGGTATAGTCACATCATTCATGCAATTAAATGAAATGTTTAGATACTCCTTACTTCACAAGGGTATCATTTGTACCACCTTGCTCTTCCATAGAGCATTCCCGAAAGCCAATTGGTCATGACTAATGCACTTACTATCCTGCATTGATAACAGCCTTTGAAATGGTTCCAGAATTGTCATTAATTCATCATTTCAGCCATTAGTTATTCATAATATCATATGCACTATCTCAATGCATTCATGCAATGCATCACAACTTTTGCGCCTATACTTATGCAATCAGTCACTCACACCCTTCATAAGCATCCATTCAATGCATGACTACAAGGTTCATAAAATCTTTTTAATGCCTATCCATTCAATGCTACCTTGCATTGATTCAGGAATACTATGCATTCAACACACCATGCATGGCCTAACCATGACTACTTCATATAAGATGCATTACTATACTCAAGATCATCAGTACTTACTTTCCTTGGGCTACTAAGCTCAATCAACATATACAGGCATGACACCTTTCTATATGAACGTAGTATAACATTCAAATATTCACACGGTATGAGGTCTCTTACCTTTACCATTCCATGGAATTTGTCAAAATTAAACTCTTACCTTCATGGGTCCTACTTACACCCTTAGCATGACCAATTTGGTTGGTCCTTTGCAGGAGATTGCAGAATTTGCTCACCAACTTTTGTTGATGGACTTGTTGCCTCATCCCTTTCTCCAGAGGGTTGCTAGTCACATTCGTCAGCATCAGCAACATATTCAGCCAGGTCCATGTTGTCGTTGGTTTTTCCACTAATGTCAACACCAACGCAATGATTATCATTAGTGGCTTATTATAAATGTATAATTCTCACTATTCTTACCAACATGTAATATCTTATGCCTACAAGGCATATCCTCATACATTTCATGTATAAAACTTGTAATCATAATTATCAAGACAGGGTTTAAGGAAATTTCTCTTTTCAAGTCCCTCATCCTTGCATGGAACTCCTCTTCCACACAACAGCCGGTTTGACTTCATAGTCTTGCCACCTCTAGGCACGCAATTCTCGGATTCATCCATTTGACAGCAGCGGCCGTCATTAGCACTTTGCTGCTCCATACTCAAATTCTGGTGACTTTCCCTTGTTCCCTACTGGATAAGCTTTCCAACGCCTATCCACATGCTTCATTCCGACCTCGGGTGTGAAAACCACACCACTTCTAAAAATGAAGGTTTTCACCAATTTTAGGCAAAACACACAACGGTAGTTTGGTCTGGAATGCTAGCTTCAGCCACCTAGGATTTTCTTCTCCTTTTCATCCTTCAAGCTGCTGAAAGACTACTGAGAATTTCACTGAAAAACCCCTGAAATCTCTGAAAATCCCACTTGATAACTCAAAATTTTCCTTTGGCCCAATCGGACCCTTTTCCAACAATTTTTCGGACACCTAACCTTCCGTTGTGTCGGACCTTCAGTCCTCTAGACTTCCGGACTGTTCATCGGGTCTCTTCCCAACTACCATTCCAACGCTTCGACGATCTAAGCAACAAATTTCTCCGGCACTCATCGACGGCCCTACAACTAACATTTTCCGCTGCATCGGATCTTTGGTTGCCTCGGCTTCCGAATCACTATCGGCAATGGCAGTGTATCGGCGATCGAAACCACTAACCCTTACCGCATCAGCTATTGGAACCACAATTCTTAGGGTGAACAGTTCTTTAGGTAGCCGCAACTATGGGCAACAAACCGACTGTGGGTTCCGCAGCCCAAACAACCCGTCGGCAGCTTTACCAACTGATTTTTGGCGATCTGACCCACTAGTCTTCCCTATCGCACCGGCAATTCGAACAAGAAATCCTTTCCGCTGCGTCAGCGACCAGAACCACTATCCATCGGGTGGATAGTTCCTTAGGCATCCGCAACAGCGGATTCACAATCGACTAAACTGTTCCGACTTCTATCGGCGCTCAAGACCACTAATCTCTCGACGTATCGACGGTCTGTTCATCTTTCATCCGACGTGTCGATGGTCCAATCCTCTAAAGTTTTTCGACATTTTCTATACTTAGAAAAAAATTTGGAAAATTTTCTTCTTCCTTTCGCCGCCGCATCAGCTGCTCGATCGTTTAACCTTCACCTACGTTTCAGCGATCTTCGGGAGATCTCCGCCGAAACTACGGCTCTGCCTTCAACTAATTTCCGCCAAAACCTTCTCTTCTCTTCCGTCGCTGCATCGGCAACCCTATCCTCATATTATTGGCGATACAATCTTCTATTTTTCTCCAATGCTTGCCACCGCATCGGCTGCTCAAATAGCTAAATTTCGCCGACGGTTTCCATACTTGGAGGAATTTTCAAATTTTCAAAAATTTTCCCTTTCTACCTTCTTTCGTCGACGTATCGGCACCCTCAACATCTATTTTCTGCCGATGTCTCGGCGGCCTTCGAGAGATCCCTGCCGCAACTGCGGTTCCGGATTCCACTGTTTTCCGCCGACGACATCGGAAGTCCTTTCATCTAAATGTGTCGTCGTTTCGGCAGTCTTCAGCTGAATCCTTCCGATGATCTCAACACTTAGAAAATTTTTGAATTTTCACCCACGTCGGCTCAATCATGTACCGTCTATCGCCGCTGTTGCGGCTCAAACCTGTCGCCCCAGCCGAAGTATCGGTGCCTTCATCATCTTTCTTCCGCTGTCGCCACTGCATCGGAAGACTTCTCGTGAAGCTTCCCGTCGTTGCAGCTCCGTCTCTAGGTTTTGTCCGTTGTGCATCAAGCAAACTTCCGCCTAGCTTATATGATGATTTTCGGACTTAGAAAATTTTTGGAATTTTTGGAATTTTTCTCCTTAGTCTTCCACCGCACCGGCTCCCCAAAGAACTAAATTTCGCCGATCAATCTACTAATCTCCGCCGAAACTGCGGGTACTCCATCCACTAAATCGCGTCACCGTTTCAGCGATCTTCCACTGATGGCTTCCGATGGAAGTTTCCTCTCCGCCGCTTGGTCGGCTCTTTCTTCATCTGTCCGCCGTCGACAAGCCAACACTTTCCGACGATTTCTATACTTGGAAAATTTTGGAACCCTTTTGTCTACTGACGTTCTTGCTGGACATAGAAGGTAATTCTACCCTCTGTCAGTTGCTCCTTCTTGGCCCATAGAGGCCCACTGTTACAACCTTGAGCTCTGAAACCACTCTGTCACGTCCCCCCCCCATCCTTTGGAATCATGCCCTTTTCATTTTAACGTTGCACCGTCGTAGCTAGCTGTGGGTTTAGTTTAATTGATGTGCGTATTTACATGATGCCAAACTATAATGTGTCGGATAGCACAATATACCATTGGCAACTATCCCTATTGCCGAAACATACACAACCAAATCGATGGTGGGGCTTTTGCCTTTAGCTCCTCACCACGATTAATTACATTATATACATCATGCAAACGGGGTCAAAACCGGGGTGTTACAGCCCGGATCTATTCTAGGCTGCCCAGATTCTTTTCTAAGCTGCCCAGACCTGCTATGATGCTGCCCGAGTTTCCTCTACTTCTGCCTGAGCCTTTTTACTGCTGCCCGAGCTGTTCTGTGGCTGCCCAAGGTCTGACCGAATTTCCCTGTCTCTATCTTTGATGAAGAACAGGCTGCCTGTGAAAAGAAATAGGCTGCCCGAAGGAGAAATAGGCTTCCCGGATGGAGGAGAGGGCTGCCCTAGATGTGGAAGATGGCTGCCCTCGATCGGATCTTCTACTGCTGCTGCCGCCATTAGGAGTATGGTGAAAACCCTAGTAGTGAGTGTGTTGTAGAAGGATTCCCTAGCTAGCTAAGCCACCATGCTAGGGCATAAAACATAAACTCTGCCACACACTTGAAAAACCCAGTGAAAATCTGTCTTCACCAAGATGGAAATGAAGTGTGTGAAAATGTTTTGCAAGTGAACTTTATTTATAGACTTTAGTCACTTGAAGTGGTCCCCATAAATAGGAATTTAATAAAAGGGTTTTATTCTTTTTCTTGTATTTTTAACTTTGACTTATTGTGGTACAATAAGCCTTCTTGAATTTTGTCTTGAGCCTCTTGGTCTTTCTCATGGAGCCTTCTTGTGGTACAATAAGCCTTCTTGTATTTTTGTCTTGAGGGTAAGTATGTCCTTCAAGTGTTTTGTGGTCAAGGCAAGTGGTCTTCGTGGTCCTTCATGCCCACTCAAGGTACATCATCATAAATAGGGAGAATTACAAATGCTTTTAACTTGAACTCCTTATGCCACCAAGATCGAGTACTAGGTGTCTTAACCAAGGGTAGCTAATCTTTGGAGAAGATGACAGCCCATAGATCAAGGATAGGAGTGCATCACATGCCCAGACCCGGTCTAGGGCTTATAGTGATAAACTGGTAACTGACCAGGTGCCTCAGCCCTAGGCTGCATCAATTGACTGAATGTCAAATACTTGGTAACTGACCAAGCGCCTCCATTCTCCCGAAGAATGGCCCTCAATCCTAGGCTGAGTCCCCCCAGTCCTAGACTGGTACAAATTCCTGGTAACTGACCAGGTGCCTCCATTCAAAGAATGGCCACTTAGCTCTAGGCCGAGTCCCCCAGTACTAGACTGGTTCAAGTTTCTGGTAACTGACCAAGTGCCTCCATTCAAAGATTGGCCCCTCATCTATGGGCTGAGTCCCCCAATCCTAGACTGATTCAATATTCCTGGTAACTGACCAAGTGCCTCCATTCAAAGAATGGACACTCAACTCTAAGCTGAGTCCCCCAGTATTAGACTGGTACAAGTTCCTGGTAACTGACCAAGTGCCTCCATTCTCCAAGAGAATGTCTCTCGATGCTGCTTAGGAAAAATCAACATAATGATTATGTAGATAAGTTCAAAACTTTTACCCAAAAAACAACCTATCCAAAATAGGAATTTATGGCATAATCCTTAGCTAAAACAGGATTTTGGCAGTGTTCAACAAAAATCCATAGACTATTCCAGTGCAAGGCATGTAAATGCAAATATCACCTATCCACTTAAACAATGCTGAGAAAGCTATTATATCCATTGCATTTAAATATTTCTAATACAGAAAGATCTCACGAACAAGTTAAAAGCAAGAAAAGTGAGTATAAACCAAAGTGACAATTTCAAGATGAGATAATTTTATCAATGTCCAAAAATGACCAAGGAAGAGGTTAATTGAAATAGATTATACAATCAGTCATCTATGGACTCCGGATTTGTCAGGAACACTCCCAGAAACTAAAGAAAATATCAAATAAAAGCACCACTAGTCCATCATGCCATAGCAAGGCTTTTCAGTTTTGCCATGTCATAAACACAATAACAAATAACCATGTTTTTTATATAATTCCATAATTTAAAATTATTACTGGTTGTTTTGTTGCTATGTAGGAAATGGTCCCTATTTCTACAATTGACAGAAGGTATCTCTGCAAATATATAAGAAATATATGGAATAAGAGAAAATTAATAAGAATTGATAAGCTAAGATGATTACAATGGGCCTTGTGATGGTGTACTTATATGCATTGACTAGTCACAAGGTAAGAGGTGTCTTTTGACTTTCCATTTAGCATAATTAATACCAGCGTAGATCCAAATCCTAGGCTCTATCAAGCACCGAGAAAGATCAAATCTCTCAAATGCAAACATCTTCTTAGGTATCCATTGATTTGATTCAAACCAAAAGACACATCTTTTTATTTAAGGTCCACATATAATATTTTTATTATTAATATTTAATATTATTTATGGCTGACATATAATATTTTTTATTATTTTTTATTTTGTTAGGAACAAACATTAAAACATTTTGCCCTCCTACAACCATGGGTTGTTTAGGAGGCCTTGCACATGGTCTTAAAACCATTTGCAAGGCCCTCCTAAACCATGGGTTGTTTAGGAGGAGGCCTTGCACACCATGTGCAAGGCCCTCCTAAACCATGTACAATAAAATCATAGGTTGCACATGGTTTTAAAACCATGTGCAAGGCCAACATTTTTTTGAGGATAATTCAATTTGTTATTTTTTATTATTTTGTTAGGTGGAAACATTACAACATCTCCCCCATATTGTGTTTTTTTCCTGACCCACATTTGTTTTTATAGATAATTAAATTTTTACTTTTTTATTGTTTTGTTAGGTAGGACGATTACAACATCTACCCCATATTAGATTGTTTTTTTGGCCGACATTTATTTTGGCTTATAATTAAAAAAAATATTTTTATTAATAAAAGTAACGTTGCATAACGTAACGTAACGTTACAAGATCTCCCCCATAGTGGGCTGTAGAGCGCCTCTCGGTGCAATTAATATTTACTGTCATTTATTATTCTGATAATTACTAAAAGTAGAAGGTGCAAGTATTACTGTTTGTTGACCACCTAACCAACTAGGTGACCAACCATGTACCATGTGCATGGTAGATGAGAAAGAAGTACCTAATAAAGTTTTTCCAAGCGAGGCAGCTCTTCTTCTTATCTTTTCTCCATGAAATTTTCACACACCTACGAGGGATATTGTAATGATATTGTAATGATATGTCACCATGAAGGTCTAATTTTTGTATAACTTAGTTACCTATTTTTCATTAGGGAATTCCTTTCATCGAGTGTGTTTTTCCGTTGGATAATTAAAATTCATTTTTAGTGGTTTTAATTATCTGAGTTTTTCACTCAAAGATACCTCCAAAGTGGTGAAAGGCGTTATAATGATCGAGTCCATGGGGTGACTAAGGCCCAGGAATGTTCTATGCAACCATGCTAGATACTATCCAAAGTTTTGCGGAATTTCATTAGGTTTTACCTAGGATTTTTAGATTTTTGGTGATTAAAAATTGTCCCTCAGCATAAAAATGTTGTAATAAAAAGATGGTTGAATGGCATCTAATGTCCATGAATAGGGGTATGGGTACTCAAAATCATTGGCATGAGTGCCCCTACACCCTTGGGCAAAGTTTTAAGCAATTCGGACAAGTCTTGCTAAGGTTTTGGTCACATTTGTCAAAGTCAGTCAAGGAAATCAGGAAAATTGGCAATTAACCAGCGTAGATCCAAATCCAAGGCTCTATCAAGCATAGTTTTAAAAATCGAAATCAGACTCGGAATCGGTAATGAATCGGTCATAAATCGGCCAATTTGAATTTAATGAATCGGTTTGCTAAAAAATACATCAAATATTTAAATTTTAAAGAAAAACAACATTTTCAAGATTATAATTCATGATAAATTGATAATGAGTATTGAACAATGAAGACTGCCCTCTGCAAGTGCACACTGCAATCTTAAAAATGATAAACTGTCCACCCGTGACCCAACTATCAGGCTTCAGCACTTTGCTGTCCACACTCCAGCACTATCCACCCGTGACCCAACTCAGCAATAAGCACTGCTACTATCCACTGTCCACCAAGTCCACCCAACTCGGCACTTCCCACTGCCACTGTCAACTCCTCTCAGCTCGCTGCTCTGTCCACTAAGCACTCACTCAAGTCTCAAACAGCAAACACAAGTAACAAGAAATAATAGGATATTAGGAAGTGGACCGATACTAGTTTATATTTGTAGTTGGGTTGGGTAGTTGGGCTGGGTGGGGACTAGTTTAGGTTAGGGATAGGTTAGGTAGATAGGTTAGTAAAAATATAAACAAAAATAAATAAAAACAATATGAAACTTAAAAAAACAAAAAAAATAGAAGTTGCCCGTAACCGGCCCGGTCAGTTTCGAAACTGGTCGGTCAGACCGGTTAGTTACTGAACCGGACCGATTTGGTTACCAACCGACCGGTTCGGTAACTAACCGGTCACCAATCCGGTTTACCTGTCGGTTTGAACCAGTTTGGTACCGAACCAATGAACCGGCCGGTTCCGAAACCGGTCAGACCGATTTTTAAAACTATGCTATCAAGCGCCGAGATGGATCAAATCTCTCGAGGTGCAAACCTCTTCTTAAGTATCCATTCATTTGATTCAAACCAAAAGACACATCTTTTTATTTAAGGTTCACATATAATTTTATTGTTATTAATATTTAATATTATTTATGGCCGACATATAATATTTTTTATTATTTTTTATTTTGTTAGGAACGAACATTGCATCATTTCCCCACACATGGTTTTAAAACCATATTAAGGCCCTCCTACAATCATGGGTTGTTTAGGAGGCCTTGCACATGGTCTTAAAACCATTTGCAAGGCCCTCCTAAACCATGTACAATAAAACCATGGGTTGTTTAGGAGGCCTTGCACATGGTTTAACACATGGTTTTAAAACCATATGCAAGGCCCTCCTACAATCATGGGTTGTTTAGGAGGCCTTGCACATGGTCTTAAAACCATTTGCAAGGCCCTCCTAAACCATGTACAATAAAACCATGGGTTGTTTAGGAGGCCTTGCACATGGTTTAACACATGGTTTTAAAACCATATGCAAGGCCCTCCTACAATCATGGGTTGTTTAGGAGGCCTTGCACATGGTCTTAAAACCATTTGCAAGGCCCTCCTAAACCATGTACAATAAAACCATGGGTTGTTTAGGAGGCCTTGCACATGGTTTAACACATGGTTTTAAAACCATATGCAAGGCCCTCCTACAATCATGGGTTGTTTAGGAGGCCTTGCACATGGTCTTAAAACCATTTGCAAGGCCCTCCTAAACCATGTACAATAAAACCATGGGTTGTTTAGGAGGCCTTGCACATGGTCTTAAAACCATTTGCAAGGCCCTCCTAAACCATGTACAATAAAACCATGGGTTGTTTAGGAGTCCTTGCACATGGTTTAACTCTTCTATACTCAAGTTCTTTTAAAATTATTCATTTTTCAACTTTATGTAAATTTTGTATATATATTGCACTAACATACTAACTTCCCCAAAGTGATTTTGGGCATATTTTATCATTTTCTGTTTGTTGTTTTTAGCAAGTTGGTAACAAAACAAGGCAAAATTCTGTCAAATTTCAGCCAAGAAGGGTGCAAAGGCTACCCCAAAGGAAGAGCTTCAAGGCCATCACAAGAAAGGGGTGAAAACACGGTTTTTCCCACTTCTTATTTTTCTTTATGCTGAAATTTCAGCCATTGTAACAAGTCCAAGAGAGTCTCTTGGACTTGAATTCTTATTTTGCATTTTAAGTTAAATTAAAGTTTCCCTTGTTTTCCATCCCTTGCATGCAAAAGAAGTTGGGCTTGCCCACCTTTGCATAAGCAATTGTTGATCGGCTTGGGTTTAACTTAGTTAGAATTTCATTTTTTTTATTTTTTTTTTATTTTCCCACACTTCGCAAATGATTTGGCTATGCCATCCTTGCAAAATCGTGTCAGCTAAGCATTCAATTTTTGTTATTTTCAATTGCCCACACCTTGCAAGTGAGTTGGCTACGCCACCCTTGCAAATATCGTGCTGGCTTGCATTTTTTTTTTTTGTAAATAAAACATTATATTACTTCACAAGGCCGAAGCCGAAATTACATTACTGTCATAGTAGAGCATCCAGGGCTTCCCTCCGGCATCCCAGCTCCTTACTTAAGCACCCTTCCCACAGACCCACATAAGTTCTTATCCCACATATATCCCAAACTACCACATTTCTTTCTACCCGACCCCTCATAGTCAAAATTTGCCATCCCCAACCCGAATACAAACAAGCCAAAACAAGACCAGCAGATCCTTATACACTGCGTAATATGCAAAACTCTAATCACAGCAAAAAGACAAGAAGACCAGTTTTCAAGCCGGACCCTAGGGTCGACATCCATTCTAGGACCAGCATCAGAAACCCGAACATAGGAGGTTACCTGGGTACCAGCCGCACCTTGGCGACCACATAACGCACTGCATCGATGGCTGCCCTTCTCCCTCGAGCGAGCGAACTCCTCCGGCCCCCTTCCCGCTGAATAGAAGGGGATGTTCAGCTTTGCCGCTATAACATCAATTTTCTGGTGCATCAGATGGCATTCGCTATTGTGCTCCTTCCAGGCCTTTATGGGTTCTACATCCCCTTGAAACTTGGCCTCCCTTGCAATGGAGGAGTGGCCAACCAAACGTATATTCACCCAATACAGCATTAGCAGACGGTCATAGGCAAAGGCTCTTCCCACCGTGGTACCAGGGTCGAGGACCCAATCCGCCACCTCCTTGTGCAGATCTCCGAAGACATGGTTTTTACCTCTGCCCACAGGTCGCCCATCACCTTTTCCACTTCCAATCTAATGCTCAGCGGCACATGTTCCTTATAAAAATCAGCCACTTCTTGAGCCTGAACCTGCAACCTTGTCGCAGGCTTTGCTCGAAGCATTATACCCTTCCCCTTTCTAAACCGACTATCAACGACATCACCCAAGCTTTGGACGCTTCTCAGGGAGCGCTTGGGGGCCATACTGAAAGGCAAAGGGTGGCTAGCCACGCACAGAGAGATGAGCCAAAGATCAGCTTGGGGAATCAAAGACTTAGGGGGGAACTCAAGCAACACGAGGGGATAAAAAACACAGACCACGCTTTGAAGAGAGATGCAGGGTGGTGAGCTCAGCCTAGAATAAAAGGGGGAAGGGGCCATGATTTCATCCCCCGGCCAGTACCTCCCTTGCATCACTCCAATCATTCGATCGACTACCCTTGTACCTTCACCTGCCTCAGAGATCCTAATGGTCATTAAAACCCAATCCTTCCAACAATCCTGCTCTTCCTTGCCCATCCCGTCCATTCCTACACCGCAAACCTTTATGATGGCGAAGGATAGCCACCTCATGGTCCGGCCAATTGGCCATGTGGCTTTGTAATTCATTACGAGCAGTCTAGCCAGGCGTGCTCACACCCTATGTTGTTTCCCACGTCGCGATCGTCCAAACGCTCCATCTGTCGGCTGCCGTCAAAGTCCCTAGCCGCCACCTGCCTGCATTGTTGAGCCCATGCATCCGCATTGAATTCCTCCAAGCTACCTATTTGGAGCCCCGCGTCCCCCTCGACATCGGCGTTGGCTAATAGATCCGTTGCCTTATTGGCAATACGTCTGACATGGCAGAAGGAGACATCCGAGTGGGCGCGAAACATAGTTTTTAATGAATCCATTCTGCTAGCTAGGCGCCAGCTCGTGGCCACCTTCGCACAATCCTTCCCGTTCGCCATTTTCTTTGCCATCTGTATCACGACCCTGGTATCGCCTTCTATGATAGCCAAGAAGTATCCGCCTTTGATCAGGCTTTCAAAACCACAAATTAAACCTTCCAATTCGGCCGAATTGTTGGTGTCCAATCCCAGAGAACCAAGGAAGATGGATAGGATCCTTCCACTGTGATCCCTGCATATCCCACCGTAGCCTGCAGGGCCCAGATTGCCCTTAGAGGCCCCATCGAAATTAAGCTTGTACACCTGGGGCGGGGGAGGAGACCAGGAGGAGGGACTAGAAGGCATGCAAATCTTCTCCCGACTACGCAAACCAGTCATCTGGGCTCTGTCAAGCCCCCAACTCTCCACTATGTGGGCTTCCTCTGGTGGGATTATCTTATCCTGATCCAACCATTGCATACTTCTGATTGTTGAGAGCAGATTATCCCTCACCGTTGTCCATACCGAGTCTGTGTCGCTGCGTTTATCTCGAAAGATCCTACCGTTCCTCTCTTTCCATATGCACCACATTGCCATGCCCGAGAAAGATTCCCACACAGTCTGAATGATTCGATTATTGAATACTTTCGGGCTCCAATCACTCAGCGTTTCGGTCGGGTGTCCTCTCCTCCTGTCACTCCGTCGAAAACCTATTGCGCCTTTATCCCATATGACAAAAGCAAAGGGGCAGCTATCAAGGAGGTGCCCCGTGGTTTCCTCCTCCTGATAAGAGAGGCAACACTGAGATGGCCCCTGTATACATCGACGTCAGAGGTTTTCACTGGTAAGAATTCTTCCTTTGACCACCAACCAGATGAAGAGGACAACTTTTGGCCATTGGTTCACTGTCCAGATCTTCCTCCATATACCTTCTTCGCCCCCCTGCGGGCCGATCTTGAGATTGTAAGCTTCCTTTATACTAAATGAGCCTTTCTCCTTGTAACCCCACCTTAAAATGTTCGGGCCCTCATTGACTCTTATGAATCTTTGGTGAAGTTCCTCCTGGAAGGCTCTCCATTCCTCGTCACTCAATAGGTCTGGTATTGTTGTGAATTCCCACTGTCGCTGCCCTTCCAAGTTTCGTATTGCCCAAAATTTGCTCACCTTCTCCTTGCCCTCTTCCATGGTTTTTTCCTTTATGTGTCACCATCTTGGGTTCGTCCCTAACTTGGGGAGCTGATTCCAAGAATCCACCCAGAACTTGGTCGTTCCCCCCCCCCATCTCCCAGAAGCTATGGTCTTGCACCAAGTGTCACCCTCTTAAAGCTTTCAACCAGATGGGAGAGTTGTTCAGCTCCTCGTTGTATCTAATCAATTGTTGTTTGGGCCTATCCCAAGCATATTTGATGTGCCAAAGTCTTTCCCATGGTTCCGTTGAGTGAGTTACCCATCTCCACCAGATTTTCGTTCCCTGGACCTCCGCCATGAGTTTCGGATCCCTTAACCCTAGCCCCCCCTGCTCCTTTGGTTTGCAGATTCCTTCCCAACTGACCAATGCAAATTTCGCTTTCTCTTCCTTGCTGCCCCAAAGGAAATTCCTTTGCATACCTCGAATAATCGACAGAACTGACTTTGGGGCTGAGAGAATCGAGAAGAGGTATATGGGTATAGCCTACATAACCGCCTTTACCAAGATCAGATGGCTTGGAAGATTTAAAGGACGGAGAACCCAACTGGAGAACTTTTGTTTCATTTTGTCTAGAAGATCCTGCCAGGAGGCTTTCTTCAACAGACCCACCCCCAGGGGTATTCCGAGGTATTTGGAAGGCATTGTCCTTTTCGAGAATCCCAGAATCCTGATAACGTTCCTCTAGGTGATTCTGTCTGTGTTCATGAAGAAAATTTGGGACTTATTGGGATTGACTGCGAGCCCCGATGCCCTGGCAAAGAGGGTTAAGCACTTTTTGAAGCTTCTCGCTTCTTGGACTGAAGGGTGCCCCATGAGCATGGTATCATCAGCAAATTGCTGATGATTCTGCGCATCCATACCTTCATGGATTTTTATTCCCCTCAGCTCCCCGTTATCAGCTTGAGTCTTAATGAGACGGCTCAGGTCCTCTGCCATTAGAATGAAGAGGAAGGGGGAAAGGGGATCCCCTTGTCTAATACCTCTGGACGCCTGGAAAACACAGGTAGGGGAGCCATTTAGGAGGGATGCTAAAGAACGGGGTTGTGACCAAGTTCATGACCCATTCTATCCACCCTTGACAAAAACCATAGGCTTCCAGCATTTTCTCCATAAATTGCCAGCTTAGTTTGTCAAAAGCCTTTGCTATATCCAACTTTATCATCATGCCTAGCCTCTGAGAGCTTTTCAGCGAGTGGATCACCTCATGAACGAGGATGAGTCCATCCAGGATCTGTCGACCTTCCACAAACCCAAATTGCTCTAAGCATATTAGGCTAGGTAGGAGGGGTTTTAGCCGATTGGCTATCACTTTAGATATGATCTTGTAAATTACATTGCAGAGGGCAATTGGACGAAATTTGTCCGGACTGTCAGCTCCAGCCTCCTTGGGGATTGGAGTGAGGAAGGTTGCATTAAAAGCTTTTAGAACCCCCTTCTTGTCTCTAGATTCTTCTATGGTTTCAAGGACCTCTTTGATGAGATCCCAAAAGTAGTGAAAGAAATTTGAGGTAAAGCCATCAAGACCAGAAGCTTTCCCCAAGGCCATCTGGTTGACTGCTTCCTCAACCTCCTGCATGGTCACTGGCTTGGTCAGCATCTCATTATTCTCTCTTGTTACAGACATTGGAATCAAGCGAGTGATCCTCTCTATATCTCCCCCTCTATCAACCCCATCTTCGTTGAGGATCTCGGAGAAATGTTGGGTAAGCTCCTCCTCTATCTCTCGCCTGGTCTCTATCCTACTAACATTAGCCTTTCTGAGCTTCTGGATTCTCAAGCTACTCCTGTTCTGAATGACCGAGTTATGGAAAAACTTTGTGTTTCTCTCGCCCTCTTGAAGCCATTTTACTCTTGCCTTTTGCTTCCAAAATATTCCTTCTTGCCTCTCCCTTGCTTCTAGTTGACCCCGTAGGTCCTTTTCTTTGGCCTTCATGTCCTCATTCCAACCATTCTCCATTCCCTCTCTATTTATCAGATCCAGTTCACTTATCAACCTCTTTTTATCTTCAAAGATATTACCAAACTCTTCCATATTCAACGTGCGAATTTTGGCTTTTAGGGCTTTAAGCTTCTGCTAGAAACGGTACATATTGGTCCCAGGAGGGGGGACTAGCTCCTGCCACCATTGAGTGACTCGTTCCTTAAAGTCCTTATGTTCCAGCCAGAACTTCTCAAATCTGAATGGTTTGCTCAGTTTGGTACTGGACCAATCCCGGTTGAGACATATTGGCCAATGATCAGAACCAGCCGCCGGGAGTACATCTGCCATTATTTCTCTAGTACTGTGAACAATATTTTCTGAAACCAGGAATCTGTCCAGCCGCGATGCCACCAGATGATCCCCTCCTCTCTTATTGTTCCAAGTAAACCATCCATTGCTCGTCTCCAGATCAACTAGGGGGCTTCGAGCCAAGAAATCACAAAAATTTTCTTGATACTTGTCCAGAAATTGTCTCCCACCCCTTCTTTTTCCCCAAGTTAGCTATGAGGTTAAAATCCCCTCCTATTACCCAATTCCCAGCCTCGACTTGCCCTTTGACCCAACCGAGGAAATCTATGAAGGCATGTTTCTCCGGGAAGCAACTTGGACCATAGATATTCCCCAGCGATCCTTTCACACCAAAGTCCAAAAGACAAAAGTCAGCCATTAATGAGAATTTGTTAGCCCGCCAACCTGAGAGTTCCACCACTCCAGGTTGCCACAAGACTGCAATACCACCTGCTTGTCCCACAGCATCTAGGGCCATTATCTGACAGCCTTTCCAGATCCTGTTTCTGATTTTCTCCAGACCCTCCAAGCTACACTTAGTTTCTTGAAGAAACAAGATGTTTGGCTTTTCCTGCATTACCTTCCTATTTAGAGTCTTCCACTTCCTGGGGTTACTGCACCCTCTAATATTCCAGGATATAAGCTTCATTGGCACACCTTACTGACTTCAGAAAAGGTCACCCGTATTGTGGGATACTGGCCTGATTCTATGAGTTTAACCCCAATTGCAGCTATACGTTGCTTGTTTGTTTTCCTTCCCCTCCTAAGCTCTTCTTCTGGGGATTTCCTTTTACTGCCTTTTTGCAAATCCGGGTCTATCCCTAGATCCTGATGAGCCCCCGTTTAGATGATAGCTTCCTGGAGAAGCTCGATCTAACGCCGCGGTACATATCCCTTTCCCTTCTTTCTGCATTCTTCCTCGATCGCGTCCAGGTCTAGCTCGCCCAGTTCCATTTCTTCCCCCTCATCCTCCTCCATAACTTCCATCTGCAGCACCCCATCTCCATCCGAGTCTTTAACTCCTTCCTCCTGCGGCTTTCCAAATTCCTTCTCCTTGCTATTATCTGTATCTGGCGTTTCCTCCCCTAGCACCTCAAAGGGGTTGGTGGACTGAGGGGTTTTTGTTGTCGGTTCCCTCCTGGCTTTGGATGACCCTCCTCCCTTGTTCCTTCGCCTGGACTTAACCTGAGTGAAGCCATCTTTCTCCCCTTCACCTTCCTGCTTATGACCAAGATTTTCGGCTTCCATTTTCAGTTTAGGGCAATCCCTTCCCAGGTGACCATATTCATGGCAATGCCTGCACCGAAAAGGTAATTGTTCATAATCTATAGGTTGAATCCATTCCTCGTCTTCCCAGGTTAGGCAAATGGCTTCTGGGAGTTATTTGGATAGGTCCAGGAAACACAAATCCGAGCAAAAGATGTATATCGTTGAACGCTAGTTTGCTCAGCCACCTTTATAAATTCCCCCAAGGTGTTCCCAATATCCTTCAGGGTCTCCAGATCCCAGTATTCACCTGGAAGTGAAAATAGGCGAATCCATATTGGGGCTACCGTCATGTCTTTTGTTTCTGGGATTAAAACGCTCTTCCCATGGCCTCAAGTACAAATCGGCCGAGAAGAAAAAATATGGACCTCCTTCCAAGATTTGATCCCGGTCTTCCTGATTGAAGAAGATTATGGTGAAAAAGCCCTTGGATCCAAGCTGTAAGTCATAATGGCCAGTCGGGTTCCACATGCTGCTGATCCACTGTACCAAATCTCTTTCTTTGGGCCATACTCCCACAAATTTGCCGATAAGGGCCTACTTCCACAGCTCGATCTTGCCTCTCACCTGTTCTGATCTGATCTGAATCACCGAGATCGCTGAGGCCTTCAGCAGACAACCCCCCATGCCAGATCTTTTACCTTTTTGCTCCCCCTCCTTCTCGCTTCCCATCCCCACTCCTCCCTTCCCCGAGGCAGTGTTCTGGAGATCCGAATCTGCCATGATCAGACCCAAGGGGGCTTGCAGGCTGCCTCGCCCTGCGACCTTCCCGTCGATCTGCGCCGCTGTCACACTCTCACGCTGCTCCGCCAGGAACCCTAAGCCTTAGAACAACTCTCTTCCCATTTGTGCTGGCTTGCATTGTTAATAATTATTAAATTCTTCATTTCGTTTAAAATAAACCTTGCCGTAATCTTCACCCCATATTCACTCCCCTTGTCGGTTGGTCCAACCCTAGGTGACAAGAAAGGGAGAAGAGTCGAGTTGGCTAGAATAATTGGAGATTTGGAAATTAGGAAATAAAACATCAACAAAATGAGAAAGAATCAAAACAAAAAATTAAAGATCTCAAGAATAAATTTGACAAGGAATTATCAAAGAAAAAGAAAAATTCTCATTAAAGAACCATAATCAAAGCATGGCTGCACAAATCAAAAAAATGACGTACAAGAAGTCACAACAAGAAAAGTTAGAACAACTTACCAACAAAGAATAGTGATCGATAAAGAAACAAAGAAGATGTCTAAGGTAAAAATACGCACCCAGGAGAAAGGAACCAATATAGATCTAATTGACATCAAAAATCAGAAAGATATTTATATACAAATGTTATCAATCAACAAATCACCCAAAAGTATCGAAAGGTGAATGTTCCAGATACAAGACACAGCAAACAAGGATGCCTTATCATCATGCTAATTATAATAGTCATCATATTATTCATTGAACTAATCAAGGATGAAGTCAATATGAAAAACCAAGTGTTGATCCTAGTATATTGAAAGAACACACAATTGTGGAATTTCATCATCCCCCCAAATCACAAAATTTGTTGCCACACAATGAAAATCAAATTAGGGTTGTTTGATCCTTTCACGATACGATAATTCTTGTTGTTGCTTTGTAACTCATATTGTCTTGTGTCTTAACCATCACAACTTCAAGAATGGTGAATCATGAGGAGGCCTATTGAATTTTATACCAAGGAAGTGTTTCCCTAGTGACTTTGTGCCCAAGTCACTAAAAGGGAAAAATTGACACGACCCATGTATTAATTACTTGATATGAGTAATTAATTCACTTTAGAGTCATAAAGTGACTTTTCAATCAATTTCAGTGGAAGTTGAAAGAAAATTAATTTATAAAGAGAAAAGTAATTTTTCTCATCCATTGATGTGAGACCACTAAATTCAATGTGGGCCCTTGATCTAGTGACTGTTCAACAACCCCAGGAGAGAAAATGAAAAGATAAGAGAAAGATATAAAACGCAACTCATACTTCATTTTCACTCACCAAGAGCTTTGGAGAGAGGTCGACCTTCTTGAGAAGAGAGGGACACATCTGAGAGAGAGAAGAGAGGAAGAGCAGGGGCACGATTTTCCAAGTGAGAGACAGGCACAAAAATTGAGGCAACTTCAGCAGTACACCAGGGGCACAAAATTGAGGAAGACAGCACACATTTTGAGGAAGAGAGCTGCTACAAATTTCTGAGATGGCTGGCACACAAATCAAGGCAATTAATGCACAGTCTGTACAGCTTTAAATGCAGTCGGTAGAGCTTTAAATGCACAGTATATACAGCAGCATTCTGTAGCAGAGGGGCACGATTTTCAAGATTGAGAAGGAACTGAAAACAAGGACATTTAATGCTGTACTGAGAGGCACTAAAACCGAGGCAGAAGAAGACTGTACAGGCACGAAATTTGAGGACTGTCCTGTACATTCAGCATGAAGTTCGAGGCAGTCTGGGCACTGTTTCAGAGGCTTAATTTTATCTTCTGGGTTGAGATACGTTGGTTCATTAAACTGACTTTGTACTGCTGTACATTTCAAGAAGAAATAAAATTACTCTCTCACAGGTCTTCCTCCTAGGGGGTTTTCCTGGGCTAGTTGGCCAAAATTATTTGTCTGAAATTTTTTATGTGTGACTGATATTTATTTCTGCTCTCAGTAGTGTGGTAGATATCTTTATGTGTTCCTAATTCTGAGTTGTTTACGAGTAAATAATTAATTTGCAGACTGTGTGTTGAATGAGTTTACGTATTAAACAATGTGTCAGTGTAATTAGAAATCAGAATTGAAAATTGAGTTAAATTTAACAAGGCAAACACAAAGACATAGTGTTTCCATAGAATGCTTTGAAGACAAAGCATCCTTGAAGGTAAGAGGCAATGTAATGAATATAGAATAAATAAATAAGCAAAACATAATAATTTACAATAATAATATTAAACAAACTAAAGGTCACAACCCTTTACCTTCATGACTAGTCAATGCATATAAGTATACTGTCACAAAGCTTTATCTATCATCTCATTAATACATTATCAATTATATTAATATTTATGTCCTTATGGATTCCTACTGTGTCCTTGTGTTGGGTATTTTCACATATATGAACTACTGCCCATTACATCGGGTGGTTGTATAGTGCAACCAGCATCCTCTCGATAGATGGTGGAAGCTCACCACTACAGTATTAAGGAAGCATCTTGAGAGCAGAAAAACATCACCTTCCAATCAAGATATGTGTATTCTTGGTAATCATGTTATCTGAGAAATTAATTGCAGGTTTAATACTTTGTCAACTTAACTGGTTGTTAGTTTAATATGGTCCCTGAAAACCACCTCCTTCCAACTGTTGTCAATGTAGTGTCTTTCTCTACACATGGGCATTAAAAACCAATCAATAATTAAACAATAGCATCTTCCTTTGTAAATGTTGTATACTAGTTGTCTCAAAAATTGAGTGTCGCTACAAAATCATTCCAACAATTTTCAAATAAAAACCTTAGAGAATTGTCATTGACTTTGTTGTCCAAGAATGATCAAGAAAAAAACCATAAAAATGTGAAAGGTTTTTATTCAAAAAACTTAAGGAAACATTGCCTGCACTATATAAAGATGTTCAGTTTCTTATTATGACTTGTTAAACAGGGCATACAATTTTTTTAATGTTTCCAAGAAAGGATATTGAGCAACAAGCCTTACAAAATTACAAATGCAATTACTCAGATGATATATTAAGATACTTCTCATTTAATAGTAAGTACACAGTAATCAATGACACTAGTAGTAGCAGTTTTATTAGCTACAATGAAAGTCCATCCAATTCATTTTACTTAGACTAGTTGCATCCTCCATGAAATCTAAATCTGCTTCAAGCATAAAGAAAACAAGGGCAGTCATATCAAAACAAGGGAAGTCATATCAAAACAAGGGCAGTCATATCAAAATAAAAATATTAATAAAAATGGAAAAATAGATCAATAAAATAGTTCTAGATGAGTGAAGTAAAAGTAACTCATTTTTATGGCATACCACACAAACTTCAAAAAGTCCCCCAACAATCACAGAAACAAATTAGAATTGAAGTTTAGGCAATTTAACCAACCTCAGATGTTACTTTTCTCTTGTCGACATATAAGAAAGCAGAAGTTATGGTCACAATTACATATGCACTGACAACTGGATTATATGCTACATCAGAACCACGAATGTTGTACAGCCAAGCAACCTGTACAAAAAGATAACCCCAATCAGCTACAATGAAGCAGCAATCAAGTTTATGAACATATTGGATGTAATAAAAATGAAAGGGAGTTATCTGTCTACCTCATCAAGTGCAGTAATGATGATAGCCTCAGCTTTCTCTTGAGCAAGTTTTCTCCTCAAATCATCTAATTTTTCTTTGACAGAACGCCCTGTCAATTCCAAAGGATGTACCGAAATAGGTGATGCTTCAGCCAATGGCCTGTCCTTCCAAACTTCATCTACCAGGTTTTTCTCTAGTTGAATGAGCTTTTGCCCCTTCTTCAAGAAGGCTTGCTTCCATCTATGTGCAGTATCTACTGATATGCACCATGGATCCACACCTATTGCTGAATCCTTATCCAAATTCTATAACCAAAATGAAACACTTACATTAGTCCATGCATCCCCAAGAGCTTTTCATATATATGTGCAAACACTTGTTTTCAACAGAGATCCTCCCATTCATCCATTGCAGAAGATGTGGACCTCATAGTATATAATTAATAACAGACAGGATCGAGACTGAACTCAGACTCCTAGGACATCAAAACTGCCAATATCACACTGTGATGCTGTGCAGCTTCAAACCATAGTGACCATGCCAACGACATTAAAAACTTGAAATTTAATATTTTTTTCACCTCACATCATTACTACAATTCATTTTTGTGTTTTCTGAAACCAATCTAAGTAGACAAATCACTGAATTGGATTCAAATGAAACATAATTTAAGGAACTAAAAAGAGATTTTCTAGTCATGAATCAGTTCATGTAGTTAATCCTTTCACAATGCAAATGTAATCTGTATGGATTTGAACAACACTGAATTGGATCTCACATCAGCTATCCAAGTTTCAACCAATGGGTCTTCACCGATGCGCATTAGCTTCCAGCGTTCACTCAACTCCTGCGCTGCTTGTAAAAAATAGCGACCATCAGTCCAAAGCAGAGCTTCATTCCTCGTTATAAGTGCCAAGCCTGTACAATTTTCACCCCTCGTTAATATCTTCCACTGAAATTCACCAATCAATAAGCTATGTTAGCTTCTTTACCATATTACTTTCAGTAGTTTAATATCAACACTTTATACAGAAAGCAAACCACCAAAAGTTGTCAAACTCACTTCTGTCGTGGATTTATAAATCATCTCTTAACATGTATGGAGAAACTGTGGGCAGAATTAGGTTACAGAACACTGAAGAAAGCATCTCAAGGAATCTCATCAACAAATTACATTTGAAAAAAAATGTGCACAGGAGGTCGGAAATGGTCAATGGGGCTGAGAGACAAATCGGCATGTAAGGTACAAACAACAAGGACATGTCAGATACATCTCCCGAGAGAAATGTATATAGCAAAGTTTATCATAAAGTAGAAAAAGAAAATAGAAAATTAGAGAATGAAGCCAACTAAATTATACCACTAAAATAGAAGAGCCAAAACCAACTGTCTACAATTAAGGTGCACTCCATAAAGCACATTAAGTGGGGACTAGTACTGGACAAAGACCAGGTTATTTCACATAACTCAGATAACATTAAATTAAATGAGGTGCCTACAGTTAGAAAACATCTATGGCATCAAAGTCACCAAAACCCTAGTGAAGAATATAAACAGCAGTACAATCATATGTGGCTGTGAAGAAGTCTGAGGGTTCGCTCCATTAGATCTTTGGTGACTGTTAATTTTCATCTCAAGTGATTGCAGTATATGTGGGGTATTGTGTTTAGGAAGATCCATGCTGTTATCCCCTTATGTGCCACTAAATGTGCTGTTGTGAAGTCCGCCTTCTGCCTTCAGAGGATATACTGTCAGTAAGTATGCTGTTGTGAAGCCTAGTTTGCCTTCTTTCTAGGATATGCACCTTGGAATAGCAGAATGGGAGAGACAACCCTACTTGGCCCTTTGTTCTTTGAAGGAGATTACCTCTGTCAACCTCCCAAGAAATAGGCAATGCTAGTTCTCAAAAGGTTTCCTCAGGCACCTCCACCCCTTCAAGTATTCTCTCGACACCCCTAGCCACCTCCTTCGAAAAGGGGAAATCAATAAGGGAGTTAGTCAAGGCATGTACATGTAATTTATTCAAGTTACTTAGATCTCCCACCCACGGCCTCTTGGCCCTAAGATGGCCTTCTACTCTGAGCACTTTTTGCAACTAATGGACAACCTCACTATCTTCCATGAGTACATTCAACCTCAATGGTAACACAACCTCAAGGTCATACTCGGCCAATTAGAGTATGTTCTCATCAACCCCTTCACAGTGCTTGATGACTCAATTGAGGAGCCTTATTTTCTCCTATCTCTTCTGGCCTCAAATTCTAGTTCGAGGTTTCCATCACACCTTGGCATGTTCTTTCTATGACTTCATTTCTACATTCATTTTGTAATTCTTTTAGCTCTGTGGTTACTATTTTTCTGTTGTTGCTAGCATAGCTATAGAAGATACTTCAGTACTCCCACAATGTATTCAAACTAGGTGTACATTTTAAGCCCCATTGACCTACTTTTGTAGTCATATGTTGGAAATTAATAAAATTATCTCATCTTATCTTACAATATACATTGAGACAAACCACCACATCTTGCGCATATATGGGATGTCTCAATTGTGCCATCTGCAAGAGACTAAGGCTAAGGAGCACTCCATCTTCAAGTGTCCCATATATTATGAGATACGATGGATATATCACTATTTCTATCACGATTTAGTGTGGTCTCTTGCTTCTTTTTTCCATCATCCAAATTGAGAGTGTTTGACACTAAGCAAGAGGTAGCCATTCATAAACAAAAAGCGCCTTACAAGCCATATCTAAACCTAAATCCACCAGACTGATCACTTCTTTCTTTCACACGTTCACCACATCTCGATGAATGGAGGCATTAAGCCTCCAAGTAGATGCCCCAACAACAGATGCAAAGGACATTAATTTGGTGAGACAAACCAGACCCTACAACTCGCTTGGGAGATGTCCCACTTGCATGCGGCCACAAAGACATACCAACTCCAATTTGTTCGAACACCAGTACATCGCCCATTCGCAGTCGATCCCCTCTTGCACTTAAATTTGGTACCAACCTTCTAATGTTGTGAATATAAACCCAAACATAGCCTTTAGAACAAGTGAGTTCACATCAATGGCTTCACAGAAACAAATAATAAGTTAATAACTCAAAAACAATATCAGCTCAGATCTATAACTAAATGACAATGAATTAAAAACCATAATGAATCAAGTTGTTGAAATATAATAGAGAGCTACTAGAATTTGAAATACGATAGTACAACACTAACTAATCTGATAATCAAATACATATTTAATCATTAAATCCTAAGAATGATAACTCCACCAAATGAACTGCAATGAAAGAGTAGATAATATCACTGATATCAGATTCTATAGAATAAAATATAATGAACAATAGATCATATATGAGAAAACATCTGGCATTAGAAGGATAACATAAAAGAATCGATACGATAAATAATATATAACTGATAATGAATAGGTGATTTTGATTTATAGTAACCTTCATGACGATATATATGCACATTGATGGGTCACGAGGTGAATGGTATGATGAAGGGTAATGACCCATTGTGATACAGATAAGTAAGATATAACCGATAATAAATAAGTAATTTGGATTTACAATGACCTTAGTGATGATATATATGCACATTGACAGGCCATGAGGTGAACAATTATGATGAAGGGCAATGACCCTTGTTGGAATATTATTATTTTATTATTACTATATAGTATTTAATTTATGTTTGATACATAGCCTTCCCCTTCACAAAGACATAAAACGGTTATGTCTTTGTGTGCTTGTAATGCTTTCAATGATACTTTGTTCTTGATTTTCTCATAGTCTAAGAAACAAGGCAATAGGATCTTTGAAGTACTGAACAGAATTGTCATACTGTTGACAAGTCAGTCCACCCTAGTTTGATCTATTGTAGATCTATGTTTATAGGGTTCTTGGATAGAACTTTTTGTATTTTGATTCTGGGAATGAATGTTAGTTTGCAACCGAATTGCTCTGGAATTGATCTTCTTTGAAATATAGTTCAAATATTGCCTTTGATTAGAATAGTGCTAATACATTGGTTGGTAAGAGTGTCAGCTCTTGTGGTTAGAATGTGTTATCATGCAAAGTTGCAGTCGCGATTTTTATTTTTGCGTGCCCAAAATTCGATGAAAATGAATATGATTTTTATTTGGCATGACCACAATTCGTTAAACATGGATTTTTGCCTCTGTTTTCTCCCATTCGCCACGAGTGTGCATCTAGTGTTCTCTCATTCATTCACGTGAGCTTGGAGCAGTGAACCAGTGGGAGTGAGTTGTGACCACTCACTATTGCCATGCAGTAAAACTATATCGCGTCGAGGCTTTGAAGTCTGAGCAAGGAGGTCGCAAATCTGTTGTTGTGAGCACTGCATGTGAGTGGTGGCTCAGTTGGTTGGTTAGAGCATCAGCTCTTGTGGTTAGAATGTGTTATCATGCAAATTTGCACCAAGGTCCAAAAAGAAAGAACATATATAAGTCAAAATTATCCAAGTAGCAAAAATCGTGATTTAAAACGCGATTTTCCATTTTAAATCGAAATCGCAAGCTAAACGAGCCAATTAAAACTTGGCCGAGTATTACTCGCATTGACCGATTTCGACCCGGTGAAAGCAACTTTGAATCACAATTTTCCTCCTGAGCAAGTTGCAGTCGCGATTTTTATTTTTGCGTGCCCAAAATCTGCCCAGGATTCGATGAAAATGAATGTGATTTTTATTTGGCACGCCCACAATTCATTAAACGTGGATTTTTGCCTCCGTTTTCCCCCATTCGCCACGGGTGTGCGTCTAGTGTTCTCTCATTCATTCGCGTCGAACTTGGAGCAGTGACCCAGTGGGAGTGAGTTGTGACCACTCATTGTTGCCATACGGTAAAACTAAATCGCGTCGAGGCTTTGAAGTCTAACCAAGGAGGTCACGAGTCTGTTGTTGTGAGCATTGCATGTGAGTGGTGACTCGGTGAGTGCCGAGTCTGAAGTCGTGATTCGGATGAGTCGTGGTCGGTGATTGTGTGCATTGTGCACTGTGAAGTGTGAAGGGGCAGCCGACAGTGAAGTGCGAAGGGGAAACTAGGAGTGAAGTGTGAGGGGGCAACAGATAACATAGTTTAACAGTGAACCAAGTGTGGAAATTGGAACTTGGAACCAACAGTCGACTACATGTGAAGTGGGAAGGGGCAGCCAGCGGCCAGAGTTCAACAGTCCGCAGCCATCTTTGAGGTAACTTGCTCAAAATTTGTTTTTAATTATTTAATTTATAATTTAATTATATATAAATTAATCACAAATTAATAAAATTTAGAATGATGACGATAAGTTATTAAATTTAAATTTTATATATGATAATGTTGTAAATTTATTAATGCTAGCAGCTATACAGTCAGAATGTTGAGTTTTTAAGAGGCCTAAAATTTAAATATTTAATTAACATTGTTTTGCAGGCAACCAATTGGGGTATTATAATTTACAGCAGAGTCCAATTACCAAGTGGCACCACAGCCTTGGCCTTTACCACTGACCAACTACCAACTTACCACAACCTTACCGTCATAAATACCAAGTAGTGAAACCGAAAATGCCAAGGGAGAAAGATTTTGCATGGGCTTACTATGAAAAGGTTCCTGGTTCAATTAAGTTCTTTTGTAAATTTTGCAAGGATCAATGCAGTGGGGGTATCTTCAGATTAAAATACCACCTTGCATGTATTCTTGGTCATCATTGGCCCTTGTAGAAGTGTTCCCATACATTCGTTTTTTGCTCCCCGCAAACAACCTAGTGCCCAACCTAGATTGGATGGCACGGGTTGGAAAAGGATTGTTCATATCCAAGCTAGGAAAGCCATTGCCACTTTTTGGTACTACCGTGACCTTCCATTCAACTATGCAAGAATTCCTTATTGGAAGGCCATGATTGATGCAGTGGCCATTGTTGGTCTGGGGTTCAAAGCCCCTACATATGAGAGCCTTAGGAATGATTTGCTACTAGAAATTGTTGATGATGTCAACCTTACACTCGCTAATTTCCATTCCTCATGGGAAGAAACAGGGTGTACTATCATGAGTAGTGGATGGACAAATCAAAAAAACAGAACAATAATTAATTTCCTCATTTCCAGTCCGAAGGGAACAATGTTTCTCAAATCAGTGGTGGATGCCTCCGATAAAATTAAGAGTGCTCAACTGATTTGTGAAATGATGGAAGAAATTGTTCAAGAAGTGGGAGAAGAACATGTTGCGCAAATTGTTACCGACAGTGCAGCTAATAATATGTTTGTTGGTAGATTGTTTCAGGCTAGGCACAGCTTATAATATGGTTATTGGTAGATTGTTTCAGGCTAGGCACCCCACAATAGTTTGGAGCTCTTGTGTTGCACACTGCATAGACTTGATGTTCAAGGACATTGGTAAACTTCAGTGGATACAAGAGGTCGTGGACAAGGCAAAATCCATAATCAAATCCATTTACAACCACACAAATATCCTTTCCACCATGAGAGTATACACAGAAGGCGAGGAACTTGTTCGTCCTGGGGTGACAAGATTTGCAACAAACTTCATCTCCTTACATATGTAGTAGAGCAAAAGGTTAATTTGAAGAGAATGTTTTTGGGACCTAAGAGGATGGCCTCTAGACATGGAAGAACACTTGAGGCCATTGAAATTTGTGTTCTTGTCTTTAATGATTCTTTTTGGAGAGATGCTGAAGAGATCATTGTTGTGACAGAACCACTTGTCAAAGTGCTTAGGTACTTAATTTCCAAACCTTTTTCAATGTTCATTACTTCATTAATTCAATTCAAAGTGGAACTTCTTCTTTTTTTGCAAATTTCATTTAAAGTTTAAAGTTTTAAATTGATATAAAAAGGAAAATGTTTGACAATTTACTTTAATGATTGGTCTTTTTAGGATGGTTGATGGCGAGAAACATGTCATGGGTTACATTTATGAATCAATGGATCTCGCCAAAGAGGCCATCAAAGCAAAATATCAAAATGATGAGACCAAATATATGCCTCTTTGGGACATCATTGGTGAGCGGTGGGATAGGCAGCTTCACTCGCCTTTACATATTGTTATTTACTTTTTAAATCCAACACATTTTTATGACAATACCAAGTTTAGTGAGTAAGGGGAGGTTGGTCGAGGGCTTATGACTTGCATTGAGAGGATGAACCCGGATCAAGAAGTCCAAAGGCACATCATTTCTCAGCTGCAAGATTATAGGACGCCTTCAAAACTTTTTTCCTTTACCAATGCTATACAGGAAAGGACAAGAATGTTGCCAGATATTTTGTATTATGTTTTATAATCTATTGTCTTGATTCTTTTAAGTTTTTTTCATCTTCAATTATCAATCTTGATTCTTGAACCTCATGCCACTTGGCAAGTCTTTGGTGGCAAAATTTAGGCAGTGATACACCAAATCTAAATAAATTTCCCACTAGAATCTTGAATCAAACATGCAACGCGTCAGGTTGTGAGTGCAATTGGAGCATGTTTGAGACAATTCATTCCAAGAAGCACAACCGCTTGACACAAAAGCGCTTGAATGACCTTGTTTTTGTCCACTACAACCTTCGGCTTCGCAACAAGCAGTTACTTGGTGAGACACTTGAGTCTTAAATGTTAATGGCTTAATCATTTGTAATCTGAATTTGAAGGGTTGGTATAAATTTTCAATTCACATTTTCAATGTATCTTGATGTTGATAGGTTTGGATCTTTCAGCTATTTCCTTGGACATGGAAGACACATAGCTAGGATTAGATCAAGATGGGGATCCTAAATCTACTTGGATCCAATCAAGGGCTCCTCTTTTTAGACCCAAGGACTTAGAGACCCTTGAGGGTCAAGCTGTAACGGTCGGAGACATAGGAGCATCTACTTCGTCGCTTTTTTTACTATTTAGTATTTACTTTTAGACTTTTAGCATATGGATCCTTACTTTTATGTATTTTGGAGTTTGGAATCATCTTATGGATGAGATTGATATATTTCGACATCTATCGACATTTTGGACTCATATTATGGATGAGAATTGATATATTTTGGACATCTATTGATATCTATTGAACAACTATTGATAACTTGCAGTATTTGGACATGGCTATTTGAATATCTATGAAAACTGGTTTTTTTAATTCAAAATGTGTATATATTTAATTTTTTGTATTTGCCAATTTTTCTCGATTTTTTCGCGATCTGATTCAAACTCTTCACTCTTTTGCCTTGCCAATTTATTGTCAATTCCAATTCTAGCAACTATGATAATTATAGGCGATCTAACCCTATCACCACTAGATGCCTCTGTTCAGATTGGTGTTTTTCCAATCTTAGGGGGTTGTCCTAAAGGTTTGTGTATGTTGTTTTCTAATAAGTAAATCCTACATATAAAACCAATTTAAATCGGAACAGTTAAGTTGCCCTTTATGTGCCTCAAAGCACTCAATGACGAGGTAAAATAAACAAATAAAATTGTATAAGGTGGGATTAGTTTCTTTAATTGAGTTTTCAACAGTAAATCGCAACAAATAGATGAGATTATGCACTTTGAGTGAAAGAAAAATTCAAAATAAATGCATGAGAAATAGAATATGGACCTCGAGTGAAAGAACAATTCAAAACTAGTGCATAAAAGTAACAACACAATCTCTGCCACATGATTGCTCTCAGGAAACAACCACAAAATTCAATGAACTAGAAAAGGAACAATCAAACTCATATGATATATTTGCATAGAGGTTGAAATCAACCATAGATACAAACAAACCAAGGGCTTCTCTATCAATCTCTGGCAAGCAGTGGCCAAAGCAATGTCAAGTCCAGAAAGATGAAAGGAGGATATTGATGGCTCATGAAATTTGTCGAAAAAGAAGTGGATCTCTTCCATGAAGACTTGCATCTCTCTTTCATAGATAACAATAAAACCCATAGCAAAATGGGGTTGCAAAGAGGAAGAACAAGTTCATCATAGAGACAACTAAGGCTATGATCCATGATGTAAATTTTCCCATGTTTCTGTGGGTAAAAGCATGCAATACAATTGTCTACATTTTGATCAGGGGTCCACATAGATCATTGAAAAACAAGGCACCAATAGAAGCTTTTACTGGTGATATTCTAAAGGTATCACACTTTATGTTTTGGTTGTCTTATGTATATTCATGTTGCTAAGGAGAAAAGAACTAAGATATAAACTTCTAGTTTGAAGGGTATCTTGTTGGTTATAGACTGTGAGTTATCCAAAGTTTACAAGGTCTACATTCTGTCACAATAAAAGAATAGTGGGTCAAGATTTGAAGTTTGACGAGGTGGCGAGGAAACTTTGTCCTCTGGGTCTCTGGAGCCTCCTCGATGTTGATGTTTCTCCAGGTGCAACATCAGGTAGACATTCATTGACAGATAACCATGCAAATTTGGTCAGTAATGAATGATACATTCACATTCTAGAGGTGAATGGCCGAGGCAGGGGTAGTGCTTCTCCCAGTCATATGGTGTGGAGATGGACCCCAAGGATGCTCTCACATTGCCTACTCCTGTAACAAAGTGATCTATTCTATATTAGAGTGTTTGAGTTGTCTATTTAATAGGGGCTTTCATCCCCTTGTGAAATCTACAAGTCTAGCCTAATGTTGAAATTGACATGAGCATTTAGAAGTGGTCGAGACTTCTTAGTGTGGGTCAAATCAACATTAGGGCTCTATGCAATGAATAGACGTGCATGTGACAGACAAGTATGACATCAACAAGGAGAACTTTTCTATGATAAAGAAATAACCAAAGAAGTCAAGACAAACCATTGAAGATGTCCCAAAGAAAATTGAGGGGGCAAGAAAGAGCAAAACTTGGCCCTAAAAGACAAAAGTACAAGTCGGCCTCAAGGGTGAAAATCAAGTCAACTGAAGAATATAAATATAAGTGTTCTCATGCTTCATTTGACACATTCACATCACACATCCATTTGATAGCAACTTGTGAGTCACCAATGACTTGAACCCTTCAAGTGTCACTACGCCATGCACGTTTGAGAGTAAGCTTCAGAGCCCTCGACTCAGCTAAATTATTGGATCCTCTACCTGCTCGTAGTTAGTAGTTGTTTCCCTTTGATTCCATTATATCACTCTACCCGCATCAACTTCTGCTCCTTGCCCGCACCTTTCCGCAGCTCCTCTGCAGGCTCCCTCTCCCACACTGCGTGGCTCCCCCCTTCCTGCTCGCACGCGATTTCTCCCTTTGCACGCATGGCTCCTGCACTACTGCGGTCATGCCTCCCACATCTCTTCCCGCAGCTGCTACTCTCCCCCGCGCAGCTCTCCCAGCTCGCGTAGCTCCCTCTCCCGCAGCCATTCGTCCCTCGCCCCCGCATCTCTGCTGCGCGCGGCTGAACACGCATGCAGCTCCTCCCCTCCTACTCGCGTGCAGTCCGTTCTCCCAGCCACAGCTCCCTGCTCCGCAGCTCCACCCCCACTCATGGCCCTACGTCTACATCCCCCCAGGCCACAAACTGCTACCCACCCCCCATTACGTCTCTTCAGCTTCCATCCCGACCCTCCTCTGACGTGAGGTTTTTAGCCCATGGAGGACCCGAAAGAAGACAAAGAGATGGAGGAAATTTCCAAAACCCCTACCTAGGGCTACAACAATAGACGACAATTTAGATACCTCAAGCAATGCCAAGTTAACCCAGAATCCTACAACAACCCCACAGACATTGCATTGGAATCAGATTTCACCTTTTGGTTGTCTCAAGTTAAACAAATGCTCAAGAAACTGGAATCTCCTGAAGCCGAAAATTGTAGACTCCGCTCGAAGGTGGGCTCTCTTGCTGCTAGAATTTCGGAAGTTGAGGGGGACAACTTATCCCTCAAGAAGATGATACAAGAGAGCAAAGAGCAAGAGTCTTCCCACCCCCAAAATGAAGCACTTCATGCAAAAATCTGGGACCTCAAGACCAAGCAAGAGAAAATCAGATCCCAACAGGCCTCCTTTAAACAGGAAATAGTGTCGCACATTAACTCATGGGCACAGGTAGTTCGAGGAAAAACAAAAATACTCCCCCTTTCACAGCAGTCGAGGAGGACGTTCAAGCCAAACTAGTCAAAGAACAGACCAGACAAGCAAGGGAATTGAACCTGAAAGTAAGAGGTCTCCCTCAACCTCTTCCTTCTTTAGACCCGATGGAGGTAAGAGTCGGGTTCCTGCGGGATACCCTTGGCATATCGGATATAACCCTGGACAGAGCTTGGGTGGGCCACAACTCCACTCTCTTTATTAGATTTCATAATGCAACAGATAGGCTCTGTGCCCTTAGAGCTAAACAAAAATGTTCTCACTCCCCAACAAGATATTTCTTGATGAGGACCTCACCAAAGCACAAGTTGCATAGTTTAAACAGTCCAAGGAATAGGTCGCAGCAGCAAGAAAAGCTGGAAAATGGGCAGTTATCAAGAATCTTTGAGCAGTGATTCGAGACTCCTTCCCCCCGAGATGGACGCCTCGAACAAGAAGCTCTAAATGACAGGGTCAACTAGAGAGACGTCAGGGCACAAGCATCATTGTCCGCTGCTGGAATGGAAATGGGTCTTTCTAATCATCTCCAGGTCTTCTGTATGACGCACTCGCATCGGTTGATATCCTCCTCGTGACCAAGACTCATGCGAGCCCTATGCGGCCTCTCCTGGACATCACAAGTTACCACTGGTTCTCTGTTTGTAGACAGGAAACAAGGAGCTCTAATGGAGTCAGGGGATCACGAGGAGTTGCTTGCCTGGTTAGAGACTCTCTCCAGAAGAGGGTCTCCTTGATGGACTCCGATGAGTACGCTAGATTCATGTGGAACCGGATCAGGACCAAGATTTGCCCCCCGAGACACGTCTACTTCGCAGTTTGCTACTTTCCACCCGCGTCCTCATCATTTTCCATTCACAAAGGAGCGAACGGGGACCCTTTTACAGACCTGTATACTAGCATCACTCAATGCTCTGCTGACAAGGAGGTCATACTTATGGGGGACTTTAATGCTCACGTTAGAGACCTCCAGGTCCCTCTCCATGACCGATCTAAAGATGTGTTATGTACCAAAGGACTCGACCCGGTCGCGGTATGTCTTCACCGGACTTCAGAAGATGCCCTAGGGCCCACTACAACATATGGCAAACATCTCCTGCAGTTAGGGGAATCCCACAAGTTGCTTATCCTGAACGGCCTCCCTTGCTTCCCGGACTCTGGCTTTTTCACGTGTCGGCCACTTGGAGGCGGGGCTAGTGTGGTGGATTATCTTCTAGCCAGCCAGAACTTACTCCCTTCCATTCAAGACCTCTTTATCTCCCCCATCCCCCTAGCTGACAACACACTTCTTTCTCTCTCCCTCCAAGTTGACCCTCCCCTTCCAACCCCACTCTCCCCGAAGAGCTACCCCTCCCCACCTCAAACCACCTTTGTTTCGACAAAGGTGACCTCGACATATTCCTATCAGCTCTCCACCAGACTCTTCCTCCTTAAGCCCATTTCTCCTCACTCAATTCGACCTCTGCCAAGTACCAATGTCTCTCGTCTGCAATCTGGGAAGCAGCACTTAACTCCTTCCCCCACTCCACTCGCACCTCCTCTACCACCCTTAAACCTGGCTCTTGCCCCGTGAACAAATGGTACGACGAGCAATGCAAAATCCTTCACCGAGAACTCCATTATGCGTTCCTCCACTCCTGCTCTACTTATCCTAACATTCAAAGATCTTACCACTGTCTCCTTCGTCGCAAAAAATGACATTTTTGTCTCCCAAAGAAGACGGGAACTCTCAGCCCTCCTTGCCCATTCCCCCAAACATTTTTGGCGTACCATCCTCTCCCAGCGCTCCCCTCTATCACCCAACCTTGACCCTACTTCCATGTTCTCCCACACCTCCAAGCTCTATGACATTCCCGGCCAAGCCAACATTCATGTTGCTTCCCCCCCTTCCTCCTGCCACCTCTTCACTAACAGCGATGTCACAGAAGCCATCCGGGTCACAAGCAGCAGCAAATCAACAGATGAGGAAGGCTACCAAGCAGAGTTCTTCAAGCATGGTCTCCGGGTTCTTGCTAGCTACTTGGTTGTTTCTTCTATCACGTGGTGCATGAAGGATTTCCACCGGTTTGGTCTCATCATAGCATCCATCCGATCCACAAGTCAAGAGCCACTTCTGACACCAACAACTACAGAACGATTATGATAGGCTACACGTTCTCAAAACTTCATGCCACTGTTCTCCATATGAAGCTTTCCAGCAATTTTGAACAGAGAAATCTTAGAGCCCGAGGTCAGGTAGGGTTCAGACCAGCACATCAGACTATCGACCACATTTTTACTCTCCGAGTCGTGATCGAGGAGGCATGCCACCATTCCTCAAAAGTCTACTGCTGCTTTGTAGACTTCCGGAAAGCCTTCGACTCAGTTCCGAGAGAGGATTTATTGCAGCGACTCAAAGACATCACCATCTCGACAATCCTATTGACAACTATTATGCGCCTCTACAAGTCTGTTCGTGGCTGCTTTCGCACAGCTCGAGGGTTATCTGAGTTCAATTGTAGCACCATTGGGGTGAAACAAGGTTGCCCACTTTCCCCTACCCTGTTTGGAATCTACATAGATGAGTTGGAGACCTTCCTCCATGAGCACACCAAGGAAGCAGATGGGTGCCTCCTCCACTAGGTCCTGATCTCTATCCTACTTTTCGTTGATGATATAGTACTCCTATCTTCCTCCCAAGAAGGTCTGCAGAGACAGCTTGATACCTTAGCCCTGTTCTATGAACTCCGGAAGCTGATTGTGAATTTGAGCAAAACCAAGGTTATGATCTTCAATGGGGTAAAGAAAACCTCGGACTTTCGTTTCTTATTCAAAGGGGAGGAAGTCGAGATCACCAGTACTTATACTTACTTGGAAGTGCAGTTTTCTGGTCCCCGCTTCAGTCTATGACCAGCTCTCCAACTTCAAATTAACAAGAGGTACGGGTCCCTAGCCCTTCTTGAGAGACAGTGTTTTCATCACCACTTCCAAGATATCTCATCCAAGATGGCCCTGCTAAATACCTTGATCCTTCCCACTGTTTTATATGGATCAGAAATTTGGGGACCCTCTCTACTCGAGTTGGATTGGGCATCAGCTGAAAGAGTCATGATCCTTCTTCTTCGACGTATCATCAGATGTAAGCAGACAGTGCCACAGCACATCATCCTAGCTGAGTTTGGAGCCCAGCCCTTTCGTCTTGAGATGGTTTTCAGATTGGTTTCCTTCCTACATCGGATCCGAGGGTTATCCTACTCGTCAAAAGGTCAAGACAGGTGCTCTTATCTAGCTTATTGCTCCGCTAAGACCATTGCTCGCGCTACCCATTCAGGCAAGGCCAATTGTTGGCTCACAAGTGTCTCGAGCCTTCTTGCTTCAGTGGGAATCTAGTTAGATCGTCTCCCCCTATTTCAGTACTCCCTGGATGTCCCCAGTCACCTTCTACCTACCCGATAAGAGTTAAACAAGATCATCAGAGAGGATATTTACAAGCAGTTCATCCAGGTTACTTAGTTCAATCCTTCGAGAGGGTTGTGTCCAAAGATGGCATTTTATGCTGAACACTTCCTGGAGATCAAAGACGGGCTCATTGTCCGACCCCAACACACGTTTCGCCATTGGATGCATGCTCTTCAGATCCCTCTCGGACAGTTTAGAGTACGACCCCATAGACTCCGGGTAGAGTTAGACCACCAGATTGATAGATCAGATAGGATTTGCCAGCTAGGTCATCTACAGGAAGTGGAAACCGAGTTACATTTTATCTTCAGATGTCCTGTTTACTACGAGATCATAGGACACTTCCATTGCTTGTTTAAGGGGCCTCAAACTCTAGCCGCCTTCTTCAGATACACCGATCAGAGATGTCTAGCACTTTATATTCAGGAGTCTCTCAGGCTTTGAGCACAGGTCCTCCAGCCTCCCACCAAACCAGATACCACAGCGGATCACGGCGTTCTTCAGCGTGCTACCATCTTCCAAGGGCACCAAAAGATCTACTGACCTCGATATCGATCCAGCTCCCAGATCAGTAAAGGTTGATGGTTCTCAACCCACTAGATCTCAGCGGCAACTCTGTACCAGACCTCCCTCCAAGAGGCGCTCAAGACCCTCCAAACCTCACCGACATCACACCAGAGGACGCCCTGCGCCTACCAACTCCTATTCGAGGCAGCAGACACTATTGCACTTCCCTCGGGTTTCCTCGTTCAGCCTCGGATGTTAGGAGTACTAGACCCTCCTCGGTCATTTTGGCTCCCAGATCCTATCCACCTGAGCTCCTTTGCCCTTGTGCTGGGTTACAGTGTTGGAACTGGGGCGAGAGCTCTCCCATGCTACAACCCAGCTCGCCTTGTACACTTTTACTTCTTTCTTTCTATTTCACTGCTTGTATTGTATTTCTTTTAAGGGAGATCGTTTAATCCTCCCACATGCACAAAATATCATTGTAACCGACAATCCCATTGACCTACTTTGTGGTCATTAGTGGACATTAATAAAATTATCTTATCTCCACGAATGCGCACCTCCAAGGAAGGCCTAGCAACGACAAGAAGCATAATTTTGGGGTTCTCTTATTCTCTTGCTTCTCTTGGAAAATAAATCTACCCTTGTTAGGGTTTCTTGTGAAGGAGGGTGAACCTCTTTTGTGTTAGGGCTCAACTTCATGTTTGGTATTGTACTTCAAATTTGATTAACTTCTTCTGAGAAAAGTTTGTTGGGTTTTCTCCAACTTGGGTTTCCCAAGGTAAAATATTTGTGTCTCTTGTGCATGGTTATCTTTCAATGATCCTTGTTTTATTTTTTGCTACAAGTGAATATTGATTATGCAATGAATGTGGGATGACATAAATGTTTGAACAATCATTGTAAATAATTATCAAGGATTGAAAATTGGATTAAAATTCAACACTCGACAACTTGAGGGAAAAAATTGTTGCCCCAAGTATTGATCCACATATTTCAAGGAAATGAAAATCAAATCAACAAGGTTCCAATGCAAGAACAAAAATAACATGAGAATGTCAAGACCCACTAGGGTTATGAGTCCAATTAGAGGAAACTCTAAATAAAGAATTGCACGAAGGAGGTGGAGAAAGAGTTGAACTACATAATCTATCTCTCCCTAGAAGAAGTAGCCCATCACTAAGGTGTGGAAGGCTTTGTCTCACTACTAACGTGAGATCTAAAACGACAATGTTGTTGGATCTCTGGGAGGACCCCCACCTCCTCACTGACCTGGGACCAAAAGCAAGTCTACTATCAATCTAGTGCTTGGTTTTCCTAGACGATGGGAGCACCGTGAAAAAGAAGTAATCTTCTAGATGGAGGTTGATTTAAGGGTTCACTAAAGAATCTGGGAATAAAATCTAAGAGCCTCACTCATTTATAAGGATAAGTACCTCTTGTAGGATACCAAAAGAAACTAGAGAGGATCTATGACACACTTAAGAGGCAATGGAACTATCCTTAGATCTCATAATAAGTGGCAAGGTGGAATATGAAATGCTCCTCTACCTCAACCTCCTCAAGATGACACAAATGGAAAATCCTACCCGAACAATCATGCTAATGTTGGGCTCCCACTCAAAGTCTATGTGAACCCACTCTAAACTAGCCCAAGGGAATGTGAAGAGCATGCATCTGATGATGATGTGTGTATAAAGGTTGGACAATGAGATAGTCCCTTGTTACACCGTATCCGAGTGTAATATGCCAGCCCGTATCCGAGTTAAGCTAGCCCGTATCCGGGTTAAGGAGGAAGATGTTCCATCTTCATAATAATAATGTGTAAATATATAATAATTAAATGCATGATAAAATACAATGGATATGGTCGCCTTAAATATGGCTTGGCCATCAAATATTGAAGAGACATTTCTCTTCATAACTATATTTAATAATTAATTATTATTACTAATAGTTATAACCTATTTATTCACTATGTTATTGTTGTAGCATTGCCTTCCCCTTGGGAAAGCTTTGTCCTCAAAGCTGAGTTTTCTCATGCCGTCTTTTATTCTAGCTCTGTGTCGCACTGATGACTTAAGAGATGCGATTTTGATTACGACCATTGCTTCATTTTGATTATTTTGTCTTGGTATTTGCATTAAGTATGAACTTGGTGAAGTTTTGTTTATGCTTTTCCCACTTGTGTGATTGCTTCTTTTAATTATGTTTATCGTCAATTGAACATACTCGACATACATGATGACCTTAACTATTTTTGTGTTGTTATTCCCAACATATTTTGTGTCAATTCCCTTGAACGGGCTCTTTGTGCTTATAATGCTCCTAAGAACATCGGTCTTATCTTGTGTCTGATAGATATTAAAGTTGCTTTCCTTGATGTTCTTTATAGAAGTCCTTGTGATGACATATGTCCTTCGTGCGTTTGTTATTGTGATATTATTGTCAATGCATTGATCATCGTTATTGTAAGTAACATCAGCTTGTCTCTTATCACAATCTTCGTCATGATCATCTTTCTCCTTGTCAAATATTTCGTTGTCATTTTCTTCATTACTAGGGTATGTTATATCTTTGTCTTGCACAATATCTTGATTGATGACATTACTCTCATCGGAACTGACATAATAGTCTACTGTATCTTCATCTTTTACATTAGCTTGGGTGGTTTGTTCTACGCAATTTTCACATCCATCTTCATTTTCTTTAAACGTTTCGTCAATAGATTTCTTTATTTCATCTATATCCTTAAGGATTTTCTCAAGGATATTTATGAATTCGTCACTATAAGATGCCATGGATGTTGTACAAGGGACTTTTGGGCTTAGAGGTAAGAAAGTTATTATTATATTTAATAATAATAATAATAAAAAATTTGCCAAAATTGAAATATTAAAACTAATATAATTTAATATTGTTTTAATATATTTAATCTTTTTGAAAAACAAGTTAGGGTTTTTGAACCTAAGGGATGGTAGGTGGGAGTATGGGGATGAATAAGAATGGAATCCGAGCAAGGATACGGGAGAGATTTTTTAAATGGAGTTGGAAAGCATGTGTTGGCTTGCTTTTTCTTTTCTTTTTTTACTTTTCCCCCATATTTTTTGTTCTTCTTATTTTTCTTTTGAAGATTTTGGGTAACAAACCCAAGGTAATTAAAATTGGGCCACAAGCTTCCAATATAAACAAAATAAACCACAAGTCAATCGAAAAGAACGACTCTGATACCAATGTTACACCACATCCGAGTGTAATATGCCAGCTCATATCCGGGTTAAGCTAGCCCGTATCTGGGTTAAAGAGGAAGATGTTCCATCTTCATAATAATAATGTGTAAATATATAATAATTGAATGCATGATAAAATACAATGGATATGGCCGCCTTAAATATGGCTTGGCCATCAAATATTGAAGAGACATTTCTCTTCATAACTATATTTAATAATTAATTACTATTACTAATAGTTATAACCTATTTATTTACTATTTTATTGTTGTAACATCCCTTAACCCCAAAAGTGCTCTACAAAGAGGGCCATCTTTAGACATAACCTATTCAGTGAATTTGCCCACGTGGAAGTATGAACTACATGTAAATGTCGTCCTGGGTAATTTTGTTCAACCCCTACCTAATAGGTAACAAGTGGCTAGAGTCATCCAAGGAGTATTTGAATGGAGGGAAGTGATCCATCAAAATACCACAGATTCCAATAGATTCAATATCCTTGCAAACCAACAACAATGAGCATACCCATCTAAGGGGGTTAGCCAAAGAAATAGACTCTAATGAGCAATAAGGAGAGTATGGATACCAGTCTCAACAAGCAATTGAGTTAGCAAAAGTCTGAACAGGATGAAGAAGTGGGGCCGAGTTGAATACAACGTTAAGATGAAGCAGGCGAGCATCAAACTCTACAAGAATAATTGGTTGAGGGAATTTTTGTTTGCATCTTATCATGCACCAAAGAAGAAGGGTAGGAACCTTCTTAGCAATATCCCAATGCAACTCGAGCAAACAAGGTCCCCAAACCTCTAATAACCCGTAAAGAGTTGTGGGCCCGATAATTTAGCCCATGAGAGACATATTGGACAATCTATACTAGAAGCGGTGTTGAAAACACTATGCTTGATAAAGAACAACATCCTCTCGAAGAGGAAGTGTTAGAATTTCCATGTTGCTTGGTCATTGTGTCTCCACCAATATGGCACACTTCTATTAGTTATTTGCACAAAATGAGGGCACATCATCAATACCACAATCCTCGATGAGGTGCAATAGATATATGTAGAAGTTGAGGTTGTTTTCAATATTATCTAGTTTCTATTTTCTACACTTGCTTTTTTAATTTATATAAATGCTTTTGTGTAGGTAGTTCATTGTTTTTTTCCATAATTATAATAGTTTCATTTTTCATGTGTTTTTCTATTCTAGGAGGGAGTTTTCCCTAGCAGCTACTCAAATTAGCTAATTACTCCAGCAACTGAACACTTTTATATAGAGCAACCTCCACCAACTATTCCAGGAGCACTATCCTTGGCTAAATCTAAGGTTTGGGGTTACCTTTAAATTTGTGAAATCCTTGCCCTCTTCATCTAAAAAGAAGGAAAATTGAGTGATTGTACTCATTTAGTTTTTGTGATAGAGCTAGTGATTAGCAAATAGGGTTTTGAGCTAGAGCATTGTATTTCTTCCAATCAATTAAATACAAATTTAAGTTTGAGTTAAAAGTTGTGTGATTGTTCATATTTTCAATGTAATGTGTTTATAGATTACAATATTCAAAATTTACTACTTTGATTGGTGTTTAGGTTTTAAGCTTCTTCCTTTGGGTTGATCCAAAATTGTTTACACCAAGCTAGGAGAGCACTTTCTGTGATGTCGATCGCATGGTGAAACCCTCACCCCTTGTTGTATCTTAGACTTTTTTTGGTATATTGACATTTGGAGAGTTTACTTTAGGTGTATGTTTGTCCTCGTAATATGTGCTAAAGGAGGCACATTTCTTGAGGAGGTAGTTATGTTAGGTGGTAGTCGACATCTTCCACATCAACCCATGCTGAGGGAATGAGTGCTTGGCATAGGAGGTTTGAGTACTTTTGTGGAAGAGCGTTAGACATGAGGAAGAGCACTTGACCTTAGGAGCATATAGACCACATGGCACACAAGTGGAGATGAAGCACTTGGCTTGAAGGAGTCTTGCTTGGAGGGCACTCCACTGAAGGTTGCATGTGGACCAAGTGACACACATGTAGGAGCATTGAGCTTGGGAGCCTGCCTTGGAAAGCAGGCAACCTTGTGATGAGGAGCACTTGGCATGTAGAGGCCTAGCATGGAGACCACTCCACTAGGGAGGTGGTGCCCAACCACCTAGTGACATGTGTACTCTCTTGGTAGAGTAGCGCTCCACTTGTGAACCTAGTCTAGTTACTTAAAGTAGGTTGTTGTGGAACTAGTCCATTGTTATATTGTTGGCCTCCCTCCCCTATCTCATATAAAGGGAGGATAGAGCCTTTGTTATAACGAACTATTCAAGTATGTACTAGTAATCTCGATGTACTTGTCTTGGATTCTTTGTGTTTTTGTGATACAAGAGTTGGAAGACTTCATGGTTGTGTAAAATAAACCCTAGATAAGACTTAGAGTGCTAGGGTTTGTCTTAAAGTCTCGATGTGAGCTAGACCCAAAGTTTGTGGAGTGAAACCCTAGAGCAAGAATTGTAGCACTTGGAGCCTTAAGTGTGGATAGATAGCTTGGTGGGATGCCTTGCTAAGCCTTTGTATTGTTGGTTGGAGTTTGTCGTTGACGGTGAATGCCCTAGCTAGGGTTTGGGAAGCAATTAGAGAGTCCTTGCTTGAAATGAGTGTATTGTACTTTATTTCTGCATTATATGAAGAGTATTATTGCTGTCCTAAATTTATATGTTGCAGATCTGAAAATCAAATTTTGGTTTCACATTGTTATGAGTAGTTTCATCCCTGTTTTAATGAGTTGATTTGCTGGGCCAGCCACACTGAAACATTATGTGTTTTAGCATGCCTAGATGAAACTAGAAATCAGATTTAGTGCTGTTATAAAAGTAATTTTCAGATCTGTGTGTTGGTTGAGATTGTGCCCTAAGGGCTGTGATATTCATCTCTCCTCCATACACATTTTCGATGTCTATCTGCTTGAGCTTGCCTAGTGAAAAAGTTGGACAGAATTGAAATATTTTCTGTTGTAATAAATATTTCAGATTCAGCCATAATGTTGATGTTCTATGAAATAGATCCGGAGAACCTCAAGTAAATGAGGGGAAATTTCTGAAGTGTTTTAAAGTGCAGACTTTCGAAATTTAGACAATTTTGGTTTAAATTCTGAGTGCAGAATCTGCTATCCATGATCTGAAATTTTAAACGCTCATGCACAAAGGTAACTAGATTATGAAAGGGATCGACTATTTGTTAATTTAGGGGGAAAAAATCTCATGAGCCCACCAGTGGAAAATTGCATAACCATGTAGTGAATAACTCAAAATGCCAAAAGATTAGTCACCAAAACAGCTTATAAACGTGTATAACTTTTTCCATCAAGACTTTCAGACACTTCGCTTTCAAAAATGCAGCTTTGATAGCATTTGAACAATGAAAAAAAAAACCTTATAGTTCACATGCATTTTGTATATGTATATATATTTTTCCTCAAAGAGTTGTGATAGTAATGCACATACAACATATATATTATGAATGTGAAAATCAAGTACTATGGGGTTAAACGTTTCTGCTTATAACAAGGTACATGAATAGATATATCAAAGATAATAATAATGTCACCCAATGACAAAAAATGGCAATATTCTCATTAAGCCCTCTCTTCTAAATAGAAACAAGAAACTGAGAGATAAAAATAAGATTCTAACAAAACATAGGTATGCGAGAAAATATTACCCGCACTACCCGTAAACCCAGAAACATATTGACGCCTTTGGTCCCTCGCAGCCACATATTCACTCTGTACAAATCAAATTTATATCAGTTGATGAAATAAAATTGCTTTTTAAGAGAAACATAGAGGAAATGAAATAGAACACAATGTACACATCAAATAAATGTCTGAAAAATGGAAGTGTAGATATAAACCATAAAAAACATCTGACAAAAAAAGACTGACACTCAACCTACGTGTTATTAACTATTAAAATTCCAAACCTAATATGCACACCCTAAATACAAAAGATATGATATCTTAGAGCCAACTATGTTACTAAAAATGGGATGGCATTGTATAGATTCTAGAAGAACACAACGACATTTTCATTCCCAACTCCATATAATAGCTTGGTTTGAAATTCTTCCTATGAGATATCCCAACAATACTTAATATCTAATTTATATACACATAATTTGGAGTATGCAAAGTTTAATATTTAAAATTAAAGTATCAAGTATTAATACATATTTTTACTGTGTTTAATATTTATTATTTTTCCTTTTTTATAATTTATGAATGTTGTATCCTAGTCATATTGTATCCATGTTAGTCTAAATCTTTGACATACCCATACCATATACCATACCCAAATTTGCATTCGCATAAATTAGCTAAATGCATGAAAGGGTGTGTGAATCACGCTAACTATCACCTCCATAAACAATAGTCCAGTTAAACAAGCACCATAATACATTACATTCCTTCCATAACTAGGATTACATGATAATATTGCATATCTGTATGCAAGAACATGATAACTGCATTTAAATATCGGAATATCAGTGATCCGAAGAAAATGAAATGGATTATCAAGGTATAGCTTTTCCACCCAACCATAAGCATTCCTAGATGAATGCCACCCCTGAGCTAGAACCATGGGAATAAGAATAACTCTCTCCCAAATCTCAGGGGAGTTGCAAGAGAAAAAGCTTCCTTGACCCAACTAGATCAAGGAAGAAAAACATAGTATAGTAGTAGAAAGCCTTGTTAGCCCAAACTAGATCAAGGGTAAGGAAGCATACTAACCCAATTCTACCTTGCTAGCTGCTCCTAGATCCAAGTAAAAGATATGTCATCACAAGACAGACTTCTACGGGGAGGACACTTTGCTATAGCCATTCACAAATTAAGGTCTCCCTAATGGCTACTCCAAGGTCTCCTTGTTGGCTACTTTTATTTCAAGAGAGAAGTTAAGTATCAATACTTCCTTGCCCAACTATCTTCCACTCCCATCCCCTCAAGATTGCAAGTAAACAACAAACAAATGCATCAGTGATGCTGAAGAAAGACAATAGCATAGGGCTAGAGTCAAGTACCTAAAAAAACAAAGTGAAAAATTGGAATGCCTTATTAAGAACTTGGAATATGGACCCCCTTCTCATCTCAAGATGACCATTTTGTTGGCGAGAGTAGATAAAGAGTTAAATACTCAAATCTGATTTTCCCATGACTGTAAGTGAGGTAGCACTTCCCTCCTTAAAGAACTTTCTCCTTCCATTTGTTTAAGGTTTTTGGTTAGGTCTATTTATCAACAGATGAATTGAAAGTCTTAGCTGCTCACAATTTCGAGGTTTTGATAACAAAAGTTGAAATATCTAAGGCTTTCTAAAATGGACCAGCCCAAAAATGTTCCAAGTTGGACTCTTGTAGCTAACGATGGGTCTCAGTTGTCTTATCTGACTATGGGAATTTTTATTATTAAATAAGAATAAATGCAACACAAGTACATAAAATGGATAAATGGCGAACACAAACATGCGTTTCACGATACAAACAACACCATTTGTTGGAACAAATGTTTTAGTATTTAATGACACAACTAGATAAAAGGAAAACTCCTTTTATAAAATCAACATTTAAGACATGGACCTTTTCCACTACATTCATGACTCAACACTCAAAGTTCAACCCACGAACTTCCTTTCAATCGAATTAACACTACCCATATGACTTGATTAAAAACTTTAAACAGTGGCCTTCACTTCCCCGTTAACTCTTTACTACCAAACACTTCAGCTTCACGTGTTCCAACTTTGAACCTTCCATCTTCAAGGCAAAATTCAACAGCAGTTCCCTCCTTATATCCCTCACAATCAGTTAATTGCACCAAGATAAGCAAGGTGATCTACAGCTACAGTGGGGGGAGATCTCCAAACACTAAGAAAAATTTAAAATAAAGTCAAAAAAAGAGTAGACATGTTAATTTTACTTACCATATTTAAAAAATAACTATAGATAAACTAATGTATCTTAACCTTATATATATTAAGCTTGAGAGATTTGCAACTCCAATTTGTATACCTCTAGGCACTTAATAGATCTACAGTTAAGATGGATAATCTATGCTAGTAATATTAGAAAGGTCACTTGGTTTCCTAGCCTTCCTTTCAATCAATCACAACTTTTTGAGTGTTTCATCATTTCATGTGATCTTTATCATAATAGTACCTCATATTTTTCACAATAGGTTTTCAAAGATTAAACCATAGTGGAAAAAATCGGCATCGGCAAAAAATCGGCAAGGGTCCAGAAAACATCTCCTAGGCAATATCGGCGAAAAAATCGGCAAAAATCAGGAAACCAAGGCAAGCATTAAAAAATGTAAATTTTGTACTTTAGTAGGGTCAAAATTTGCTTACCAATTTTTTTCCGTATTTGCCGATTTACCTGATTTTTCCCTATGTTTCCCGATTTTTTCTCGATTTTTGCCGATTTTTTCCCGATTTTTCCCGATATCCGATTTTTTGAAAAATCGTGACTTTTTCGGGCCGAAAAATCGGAGATTTTTCCCCTATGGATTAAACCATACCACCAAGGTATACATACCACGCACAAACATATCAAAGGAGAAACCACTTTTATTATTTCAATGTTTTAGCAAATTACTAATTGCAAACAATAAATGTATATTTCTTGATACCAAGTATGTCTTGTCTAATACATCTCTTATTTATCGTTTGTTTCACATAAAGCAGGGCCTGTAACATTCTTTTCTACCTTTCTTCATCATGCTCAAATCATCTTGCTTTTAAGCAGTAAACACATACATTATAAAACTCACATATTAATTAATTACAATATTAAGCATTATTGATCTCGCCCAAATTACAGCTCGTCGTTGACCCCCCCCCCCCAAATTAGAAAGGTTAACACTAATGCCAACATAAATACCTGATTTTCAATCCCAGAACTTCACTTTCATACTAAGTTGCTATGGTACGTGAGTATGTGTACAACACTTTTTCAAATAGGGTACAAGGGTACACCATATCTAATTTTATATAATAATAATAGTCTATTTAAGGTCATAACCTAGCCAAACACCAAATTGACGCATGAGACCCACTTGTTTGTAGGACAAGGGACCCCCTCCATGCAACGATTTGACTGCTTAGTCTGTGGAGGTGTACACACCCTACCCCCCTTTATATTTGAACCTATGACCTCCAAGAAGGAAACAAATGTGCTTGACTGTTAGGCCCACCCATTTTCACATATTCATAGAGACATACATACATGTGTATGTGTTTGAGAGAGAGAGAGATCTAGGGTTAACTCAGGAAGGGGTCACCCTTACCCTTAGAAGGACAAGTGATAAATCCCTCCCAATTTGAAGTTGTTTCCTGGAAGTTTCAACCCTAACAGAAAGTGCGCTTTCGCATTCATGATATTTGGTTAGAAGAGATGAAATCGTAAAATAAGAAGGGCAAGAGAGAGAGAACTGAATTAAAATAAAATTTTGAAATAAAACTACTAAAATTAATGTAAAATTACAAATCACTGAATCAGCAATGATTCAAATTCATTTTTAGATTCAAATTATTCCACTATCCACCAATTCATTAAACATTGAACATAGTGCATCTGATAAAAAATAAAGAACACTAAACTTCATCATTAATCATTATCATGATTCATTGATAAATAAACAATAAGCTAGTAGTATTGAGCCTAAAAAATAGTAAACTAGCAATATAGAGTCTTAATTTTTAAACCAAATACATACAAAAATTTTCCAGTGGCATCACCACAAAATGAAACCACAACATCAATGAGTACTCATAGTCAAGGTTCCATGTCTTTTGTTGCTACATCAACTACATCGATGTAGACTTAGTTCTCGGCCAACAAGCTCTGCAAGTAGTCATTGCGCTCAAGCATAAGGCTAAGTCACAAGATTCAATGAATTTTACTGATGAGGTTCGAAATTCGTTGAATCTCAAAAAAACTGGAATTCATTAGAGTTCGTCAAATTTCAGAGGCAAATCATAAAATGAATCTCAAGACAAATTTGAATCTCAAGACAAATTTCAGAAAAAAACCAAATTTTTTATTCATTAACTATATGCAAAAATAAAAAATAAAAAATCAATTTGTAATATTTATATATATGAAAAATTTTGAAATGTGTATATGGATGAATCTAATGGCGAATCCTATCCAAATCTCCTTAGCAAATTCAAATTCGAATCGAATTTTATTGTCACAGGACTCAAATTCGAGCCCAAACCATGTGACTTAGGCATAAGGTCATCTTCTAAGACTAGCTGGAGGTCAAGTATATTTTTTTGATAGTTTCATGAAATGGGCTCTAGCCCTTCTACGTGTGCCTTTCCAATGCATAGGCCAAAGCATGCACTTGAGTTCTATTGTCCCCCTTGCACCCTTGGGCCCCTTTATCCTCTCACAGTATTTTCACAACAAATATTGAGGATTAAAATTTCTTCCCTATCCAAGCATGGTTGGATATGACAAACAAAAAAATCTACAACTTCAAAACTTGATGAAATTGAAATGTAGGGACTCAAGGACTACAAAACATTAAAATAATGAAGAATATCAAATGTTGGACCCGTTACCGCTTAAACTAGCAGTCCTTTCAAAACAGAATATGTATGGCATTGTGCTAGTGATGGTAAACATGTAAGAGGAGGTAAGACCCATTGTCACCTCAGTCTACCTACTTAATATCTTCGGGTAAATCATGAACCTAGGGGAGAGTCACTAATAGAGGAAGGTGTACCTACAATCACCCTCCCACAAGCCTTATAGCCAAGATCAATGCCTTATATGGAGTCAACAATGAATAATAAAGACACATAAAACATAAAGGAGTTAATTCAATCTACCAGTCAACAACAATCAATACTACAACTTTCAATGCACTTCAGAATTCCCAAGACAAGGTTTCACACTTCCCAAGGCACTACCTCAAATAAGTGTGCTCTAAAGGGGAGAAGATCAAGTGAACTAGGGCACACTTGATGACCCATCATAATTGCCAAAAACCCTAATTTGGGCAAATTCACGTTTCACAATGCAACAAGGCAAACGAAGAAGCCCTTAGAAATTTGTGGATAAATCCACTAGGACGAATTTTGTGGGTGGGCCAGAATTATCAAATTGAAAATATTTTTTATTTTATGAATTTATCTAAATTTTTAGGGTTTTCCAAAAATATTATATTTTTTGGGTTTTAAATTCATGTAAAATAAAAGACAAATAAATTGGTAAAAAAAAGATAGTTTTGTTGAAAATATGGGGCATATGATTCTTGTCTCAATCCCTAGGGCATTTGGAGATTGATACCAACATCCCTCTCTTGATATGGCTTCCAATACTTGCAATTAGGGCATCAACTAGCAACTTCAAGGGTTAGGCAGAAGAGCCTAATAAGGGCAAGCGAAGGAGTCCAAGGCCCAATACAATGCTAGGTTAAGAAAATATCAACAAGAAACCCTAACACATAAGAGTAACGCACCATAAAGCATCATTAAACTAGGTCAACTATAACTTATTGATTCTTTAACAAAGATGACCAGAATTTCATCCTAGGTCACCTTTGTGCTTGAGTTAGTACAACCATTCTAGCATCAACCAATAGCATGTGCAATAGAAACCCTAGATAACAACTTCATTCATCCTTCAAGCAAAGAAGATCATCCCAAGAGAGGTGTGCATAGCATTAAGAGCTCCAATACACTAGTAGAAAAAGAAAAGATCTCATAATGAACCCATATCTTGTTGTGTTTTTACAATGAGAGTGAGGGTCTATTTATATACCAGCATAGATCCAAATCCTAGGCTCTATCAAGCGCCGAGAGGGATCAAATGAGCTTTGGTGTGATTAAGACCAAAAGACAGATCTTTTTATTTAAGGTCCACATATAATATTTTTATTATTAATATTTAATACTATTTATAGCCCACATATAATATTTTTTATTATTTTTTATTTTGTTAAGAAAGAACATTACAACATCTCCCCCATACATGATTTTAAAACCATGTGCAAGGCCCTCCTAAAACAATGGGTTGTTTAGGAGGCCTTGCACATGGTCTTAAAACCATTTGCAACAACCTCCTAAACCATGTACAATAAAACCATGGGTTGTTTAGGAGGCCTTGCACATGGTTTTAAAACCATTTGCAAAGCCCTCCTACAATTATTTTGGCCGATAATTAAATTTTTTATTTTTTATTGTTTTGTTAGGTAGGAACATTACAACATCTCCCCCATAATAGGTTGTTTTTGCCACTAGCATTTATTTTGGAGCATAATTAAAATTACAAGATCTCCCTCATACTAGGTCCCACTCGGGGCAATAATATTATAGACAGATTAAAAAATGTTTATTAATAGAGACAAATACTTAAAAAATATTATACACAAATTTAAAAATGTTTATGGATAGAGACAAATACTTAAAAACTTGTAGGTTTTTTTAATGGGTAAATAATTAAATTAATTTTTTATAATGGTAACTTCTAATGATTACTTCTAGTAAAAACAAAATATTTTTAAAGTTGTAAATTTTATTTTTAATAAAGTCGTTTAGAACATTAATATATATATATATATATATATATATATAATACTATTCAAACTGCCTTTCTTCCTTTGATTATATTATTAGATAACCAACAAATTTCTTCCATTGCTTATTTTATTAGATAAGCAACAAACATTCCAACACAAAAATCAACGAATAAACTTGGTTGCATTGAATCTTTATACTGTAAACCACTTAGAAAAATTCATAATAAACTTAAGAAAACCAGTTTGCATTGTTGAGGAAGTTCGAGCTTTTCAATATTAATGAAATGTGTTGTATTATATTCTCTATTATTATTTGGATAATCACCCGATGATTTTATAAAATCTGTTTTGGTGCGTGAAATTTATATTAGAGAATGCAATCATGTTGAAAACCCTGGCACTGGAAAGCCGTTTCTCTACTCTCTTGAAGAATTTAATGGAAATGTCTGTACAGTGCATTTGCTATAAAAAAATTGTGCTGGAACAATATGAACACACTTAAATCATTGACTATTCACTCAATTAGAATTGTCATATCTCCTTCAATCTCTAGTGTATACATAGAGTGAAAAAATATTGAAATCCGCAACTCCAGTTTTCTTACAATTGTTTTTTATAATCCCAGGATGAATTTTCTGTAAAAGCTACGTTGTATAGAAAAGCCCCTGTAGAGTTCTGTTTTCAAAAGAAGTCTACAAAATCTGTTCCAGCTGTTGATCAGAGATCTCACAGTACAAGTTTCAGATCTTAATCATGAAAACTTTTTGTTCTTTGAAAGACCAGTGGATGATTATTAGAAGACATTTTGTACCAACACAACTACATAAACCAAACATAAAACACTGAGTTTTGCTATTTCGAATTTAACATTAATATATTTTATCCTAATAGGAAATCTACTACTTTATGTGGAGATTAACAGCGTGAGTGACTTCTTTGAATAGTTATAAAATCTCCTTTGAAATTTATACTCGCGTCTTAAAGTAGGTTTTTACAAAAATTCTGAGTTGAACAGTTAAATCTATTTTATTATTTGTCGAAATTCGAATCTGAAATATTTGTAAATCCAAATATGACCTCTCCCATAATCATAGAGCTTGGACAAATTTTTATTTATTTCTTTTTACTTAATGGCGGACACAACCAATAAATGGATTAATTTTTAAATTTATATTTATTACTTTTTACTTTTTAGACTTTACTTTTTAGAAGTAAAAAAAGTAAAGTTACATAAGGTTACAATATCTACATCACAATCGGCCGACATAACATTATGTAACGTTACATAACGTTACAAGATCCCCCCCATACTGGGCTGTAGAGCACCTCTTGGCACAAAGACTAGCATCACCTAATTTTAAGTTATCAGCCTACAAGATAATGTGAAAATATAACAATTTGGCTTGCTCATCCACAAATTTGGGCCCTAAGCCACTAAAAAGACATAATATAACAATATAAAGTGCAATTAGGCTACACCAAATGATAAGTGTGCCAAAAGGAGGACGCCATGCCCCAACCAACCCCAACATATGTGTGCCCTCAATGTCCTCCTTTATCCTCGTAGGCTTCTTAATAAAGAAATACAAATTGTGGGTACAAAACCCAGAGGATGGGTAAAATAGGTCCAAGTGAGCATATAGGGTGTGCTAAGCAAATTCTATCACCTTTTACATGGAAGATAAATAAGTGTGGCCATGCATCCAAGTGATTAGCCCCCCAAGGGCACCAACCACTCCAGGGCAAGCACCTCCTGGAGGTGGAAATCAAGCAAACCATCCATGACATGATGAGGGGTATTTAGCCCCAGATCAACACTATATGCTTCAACTTGGGCTTTATATCAAAAATTTCTAACCCCTTCCCCTCAGGAACTTGTAGAGAATGTTGTAGATACTCTGAGGCATAACAAGACCATCGGACACCAAGAACCTGCAAGAAAAATAGTGACCAAAAAATGCCTTACTTTCTCTTTTCTTCCCTGAGGGTCTCTTCAATCTCACACAACCAAACTAAAAATGCAAAAGCGAGCATGAAATTAAGGCTTTTTGGTATAAAAGGGGACAACATTTAGTTCAATGGGCTGGCTCAAAAGGTTGATTGCTTTGAGCTTCATGCGTAAGGTCTTGAGAACATTTCCAAAGGTTAGTCGCCTTTGTTGCATGTCTCACTCAATGTCCCTTGTCAATTCAAGCATTGTAATCAACATCAACAGGTTTTCATTAGGTACCATTCATGAATGCAAGGAAGTGCCTAGGAATTTCTCCATGAGATTTTCCTTGGATATAGGGGAAAGCAAGGGAATGTTAAAGATACTGCAGCTGCGAGACCCATTCTCAAGGAGGATGGTACCCTAGTCAGCTAACTAGGACAGAGTAAGACCCTAGAAGGTACCCTAGAGCCCCTAGTAGTTTCCTGGGGTTCTTGCTCTGGGACCAAGCAGGTTGATATCATGGAAAAGTCCCTAACAAATGGTTAGGGCCCTTATATGCCAATAGGGTTCCTGGTCTGGAACCAAGCAGTTCCTACAGGTTGAGGCAAAGACATTCCTGGTCTAGGACCAGGCAGATTCTTGGTCTAGGACCAAGCAGTTCCTGCAAGTACATTCCTAGTCAGTTAACCAGGTGGTTCTTGGTCAAGTTGACCAAGATGATGATGTTGATGTCCTCTCTCCTAATCGGTTATTGCTAGGTTGTTTCTAGAGGGGATGACCACCCCTTGATTGTTAGTTTTTCAAGCATATATATATTCGAGCAAAGTGTTTACTGTTCTTTTACTTTTCTTCCTCTTTAAACAAAACTTAGATCTTTAAACCAACAGATAGATGAACACTTGAAATGATAACCAGCAGTAGAAGAAGTACATAAATAAGATCTCACACATGCACAAAAATTTACCCTGGAGAAACCCAATATGGGATAAAAACTCCAGCAAACAATCTTCCTTTATTGCAAATAATATGTAAGATCGAAATACAAACTTTCCACCATGAAGTATGCTTGAGAGAGTGACTGTAAGACCAACCAGACACCAAGATACTTCGCTGCCCTCTTACTGCTGTTATAAATCAGCAAGTCAATAAAATACTTCGCTGCCCCGTAAACTGTGTAAAACAAACCAGCAAGACAAACTGCTGCCCTCTCTTTGCTGTGTAAATTCAGCAATAGAAAAGTTTTACTACGCTGCCCTCTTACTCTCAAAACTATGAGAATGATTATTACTTAATAGACAGCAGGTGAGATTAATTTATAGGCACCAATTCCAAGAGGACTTGTTATGCAACTTTGACTTAAATTGAGACTTAAAAAATAAAACTTTAATTAATCTTTTAGATTGACACAGATAACTTGGGTGCATGGAAAGACACATGAGATTAAACTAAATCTAAAATTAGATACTCGAGTTTACAACTGGCAGAAACTTTGAGTTTGTAACTGACAGAGAAGTACACGGAAAGCTAACTGAAAGTTACTTCAGTTCTCAACTGAAAGAGTCTTTGAGTTCTAAAAATAGATTAGGCAGTTAACTGAAAAGATACTTTAGTTAACTCAAATAGATAACTGAAAGTTAAATTAGATCTGGAATTTTCTTTAGTTAACTAACTTAAAAACTTTAGTTAACTTAAAATAATTAATTGTAAATTAATTTAGATCTTTAGTTAACTAACTCAAAAACTTTAGTTAACTTAAAATAATTAATTGTAAATTAATTTAGATCTTTAGTTAACTAACTCAAAACTACACGAGACTAAAGCATGGGAAGACAACTCGACTTGTCATGACTTAACTGAAAGATGCTCTCAACATCGACTTAAGACTTAGACTCAAAGAGACATATTCATGGTGGATGAATTTATTCGTGCCAACGCACTAGATCAATATATTTATTTGCATAAGGAAGATTGTTTGTTTCTAGCTCATAGGAATTTTACATTCAACCTAACTTTTGCTAGATGCCTTGGCTTTTGCGAAATGCTCACAAGGCTTCCTGTCTTGACTTTTGGCGTAGCTCACAAGGCTTGTTCGTTCGCCTTGACTTTTGCTATGACCTCACAAGACTTACCGACTTGACTTTTGGTATGGCTCACAAGGCTTGTTCATTCGCCTTGACTTTTGCCATGACCTCACTAGACTTACGAAGGCATTATCACTTTCGTTCTGACTTTTGTCTTGGCTCACAAGGCTTGTATGTTCACCTTGACTTTTGCCATGACTCACAGAACTGGTTAATCTCCAAGTCTCCCTGGCTAGCTTCAGGGTGGTCACTTATGACCTCAGATCTTGGAGAATGCCTACTGATGCTGATTTCAACATTGATGATGTCACTAGCACTAACCCTTAGGAGCAGTATTGAGGACCAAAGGATCACATCATCCAATTTGGATCTTCTCCTTATACAGTGATGATAAAAAATATATGTGACAATATACCTTGAGAGAGAGAAAAGCTTAAAGTCCTTGGTCATGTTGGTCCAGTACATAAAAGGGGTTGTTTCCCCACCTATATGGTACACCATGGTCTTGTGGGTATGGGGGTTGCCTTACTACCTTGTTGTGACCTTTAGTTGACTTATGGTCCTTTTGGTCATCGCGCCCTTGTTGTATGTGGTACCTTGACCACCTTTGGTATGATGACTTAACCTTATTATTTTTATTGTTTTATTGTTATGTGACCATATGACCTTTGGTACCCTATTCTAAGTCAACCTAATTTTATTTTATGTTTTTATTGGTAACTATCCTAAAACTTAGGGGTTGCCTAAGTGACCTTTCTAGAAGGCTTGTCAAGATTATAAATTAAGTTTCACTTCTCCATTTCTAGCATGCACCTTGACACAAGAGAAGTTCTGATCTTATCCTTGACTGTCTGTTGGTTGGAGCTTGACACCTAGGGTTATTGCTGCTCTGAAGTGGATGTTTTTGGGTCCTTGTTGCTCCTTTCTCATTGTGGACTGAGGCTTCCTTCTCCTGAGTGGGTCGTGACTGTTGATGATTGTTTTGATCCCTCTTGGATAAGCTGTGACTGTTGGTGACTGTGTCTTTTCTCCTTTGTGTTGGATCGTGACTCTATGAGGGCTGGGCATGACCTCCCTAGCAGGCCATGACTGTGTGAGGGCTGAACCGTGATTGTTTTTGTCCTCTAGAAGCTGGACATGACCTATCTAATAGGTCGTGACTGTGTGAGGGCTGAACCGTGATTGTTTTTGTCCTCTAGAAGTTGGGCATGACCTCTCTAGCAAGTCGTGACTGTTTGCAGCCTCTAGGGCTGATCCACGACTGTGTTAAGTCTGCTGTGACCTCTTGAGGGTATTTAACTGTGTTTGGGACTGAGTATATATGTTGCTAGGGTCTTCACTCTTGGTGACTGGGATATCTTGTTATTACTGTATATGCCTAACCTAAACCAACAGCACTCTAACCCCTCTCTCTCTCAAGGTAGGTCTTTTGGCAGCTTGTCCTTACAGTGACAAGAGCTAATTCCAAAAATGTCTGAGTTTAAGGCAGATCCAAAATGGATCTAAACTAGTAGTGTTATTGTTTATTAATTACTGTTCATTAGTTTATTTTGTATTGCACTAATGCTATTGTATATGTTTTGTACATTGCAATTGTTAAATGATAAATCATCTCAAGTACCAATTTTAACGCAGTGACCATTGTAGCGTTAAAGTTGAAAGAGATGAAAATTATGTTTTGAATTTATTACAGCAGTACTGTTCTGGATCTAGCTTTGTTTTAGTTCTGTTTTATGCATTAAAGTATAAATTTTAAATTTTTCTTATATCAAACCCCAACCTAACCCTAAATTTGAATAGGGAATTACATTGTTGTTTTAAGAGGACCACACTATACTTATCATTAATGGGGCTTTTTAATTATTAGAAAATCATTTTTTCAAGCTGAAATTAACGGTGGCATACTCATAAACAAGGTTTATCTCAGAATTGCTAGACATAGTGGTGTGCAAGGTACAGCAAGGTACAACATATAATGAGCATGGGTAACTTTATGACACGTAGTTATAGTAACCAATACAAGTACAAGGAATTCGACCCTAGGGTACATGTACCCATTCTAATGTAAAGATTAATTAAAATCGCAGTATCTAAGTTCAATCAAATGAAAACGTAAGTTTATTATATTGATAAACTCTAAAGGTCATGGATATTATAACATTACAAGCTATTTTCAACTTTACTAACATCCAATTGCATTATTTGTCACATATCTACCTAAATACACAATACAAGGGAAAGATTAAAAAAAATGAGAGGAGATCAAAACTGAGTGAGTTCAAAACTATAGGTTCCAAAATTTGGAATTTATGATCAAATACAAACTTGAAAATTTGAGTGTTTTACTATTAGTTTTATAAATCCACTTTGGCATTTATGCACCATTATTAAAACTAAAATCAAGGCTAAAGCAAATGAAATTAACTCTTTATGCTAGTGACAAATAGTAACAACCAATCAAAGGCAAAGAACAATTGGCACTAATAATATATTATTTTCAAACACCAACCCTTGCTTGGTCCACTTTCTATCAAAAAAAGTTGAGAGCACATGTGCTACAGCTTGTATTTAATAATTTATGGTAATTGTACTCTTAAGATGTTAAATAATAGCCTTTGATAAGTACATGTATATCATTGTCATATTAAGTTTTGTTTTCTAAAGTGAATTGGACATTGGCGATATGCTTGGGTCCATATCTACCCCTAAATTTAAAGATATGATATGCATCCATGATAAACTTACTTGGACTATGATTCAAATCTTGAGCATTTGTTTTAAAAATTTAACATTTTGTAGTTTAGCATATTTTAAAACAAGCAATTATCTTAGAGTTGAGAATTAATTTCATGGTAACACCCACGACATATTATTAATATAGGATAAGTGTTCAAGCAAACAAAAATGAATTCATGAGCCTTTAAGATGTCTCAACACTCCCTTGAAGATGTCAGAAACCATGTGAATGTCATGACCTTCTCACTCACAAATGCCATGATATGATTTCCCTCTTCCGATGTCATGACCCCCGACCCCCCTCACAGATGTTGTGAATTTCCCACTCATAAATGTCCTAACACCCCCCTTCCAACATTGTGACCCTCTGTGTGGACATCCCAAACCCCTTGCAACATGCTTACTATCTGCATACAACTACAAAAATAAGACAAATGAATTCAACACTTGACCTTACACATTCTATGATACTTAGGATTTCAATCACCCTCAAGATTATGTATATAAATGTAAGCATGAGTTATAATAAAAAGAAGAGTGGATGAATAAAAAATCTCCTCTCTCTCTAATGTTTGCATTAATTCTTCTGACTCTAGTGATTTATAAATATTTTTTCTCCCCACAAAGGAGTATCTTTTGCATTTTTTATTTCCTAACATCTTATCATGGACACAACTTGTGTGGAAGTGAAGGTATTGGGTTCAATAATGTTAAGAGACAAATACACAATACATGAGAGATGTAGAATATCTGAAATATCATTCATTCAAAAAAGACATTTAATACATTTGGGGTGATCCCCCTTCATTTTACTACTTCGGTATTTGTACTACCTAATTGGCCTAACTACTTTGCTAACTAATGAACTAATGTCACTTTATTAAATTCACCATGACATTTAAATTTGTATTACATTTCAACATAAAACTCCCTTATTATTCAATGATACTTATTCTAACATATATTAATTATATGCATTTGTGATTTTCAGAAAGTCGAAGTAAACAATGAAGAGTAGTCTCGATGGCTACATGGTTATCAAAATCGTGTCTCACAAATAAATTCAATGTTAAAAGCTTTCTCTTTGCAAGTTGATACTAAGGATTGTGCTTACTGAGAAAAACTTAACAAAAACTTTTTTATTTGATGGAATTGAAAGGCCAGTTGATAGAGTAGAGACAATTACTAGAAGGAAGCAAATGGATGCAAGAGCGCTAAGAACAATCATGTTTGACATTAAGGACATGCAAAGGTTTCATGATACCAATGCCAGAACATCTAAAGAAGCACAAGACAATTTGTATCAGCTCTTTGAGTCATAAAACATGCCTACCAAGTTATATTTTTGGATGAAATTCTCTCAGAAAAACAGAAGATGAAAGTGTTTGCTCTCACATAGCTAATTTTTAGTCATTCTTAGACCAATAAACAACTCTTATCTCATGTGGAAGATGAAGAAAATGCAATGACCCTTGTTAGGCAGTCTACCCAGTCATGTGATAATTTGGTTCTTAGTGGGCACTCAAATCAATCTCACCTTACAACAAGCAATTGGGATACTTGTGTAAGAAGAAATAAGACATGCAGACAATGGATTCTGGGAAGAGAAAATTGTTGCTCTTTATTCAAGGATGAAAAGGTTGTTGCACAAAAAAAGGAAAGTGGACAACGAACCAACAAAGAGCCTTCCAAGTAGAAGAATAGAACTTGTAAGTATTGTATAAAACCAAGGTACCACATAAAGATTGCCAAAAGAGGGTTTCAAGTGCTAGGAAGAAATATCAAGCAAACGTTGTAGAAAATAGTTCAAAGATTAAAAGGTCAAATTGTTTGTTGTTGATTCCCTTCCAATGGAAAACTAGCAGCCCAGTTTTTCAAGTTGGAATCAACACAACACATGACACCATGAAAGGAATTCTTAACATCCTAGTCCAAATTTCAAGATGGACCCAAAAGCATTTTGTACTGATGACACTAGTCTTGAGATTGTTGGTCATGGGATTGTAATAATATAATTTCCAAATGGTGTACATAAGGAGGTCATTGTGTGTTACGTATACCAATATGCAAAGTTGAAGTTGGAGTTTAATTCAAATTATTGTTCCAAAAGAATTCCAAAAATCAAGGAATGCAAGATGGTGATCCACAAATTTCAAACTAGTTGAAATTGATTCATCATAAGTAGAGCAATTTATGCGCCTAATTGAGGACTCCAAGTCTATTAACATAAAATCAAAAGATGAAGTTCAAGCTACCAAGCAAGTACATGTGTAATTCAACAATCAACTAAAGTAAGAAAACCTTTATTCAAAGCTTGCGAAGTTGCACAAGGATATTATAGAGTGAACACCAAACCCTACACAACCTCACTCTAAGAGGGATTTGAAAGCAATGTTATCAAACTGAAATAGTTTTGCCAAAACTAGCCAGTTCAACCAATTCACAGCCTAACCAGTCTGAATCACGGCCCTGAACCAAAAATGGCCAGTTTGTACCTAACAAGCCAGTTCCATACCAAAAATTGGTAAGTTCGACACGTGTCCATACACCACACATGGGACCATGATTTTGACATTACCAAAATTTTCTATCCTTTTACTCAAATTTTTAACATTACAATTAATTGTTTCAGCCTTCAAGATGTTTGAGAATATTTCCAACCTCGTAGGACTTCAATTGCAAAAAGTAGAATTTTAGATTCCATTTAGAATTCAACAGACTCAGTTTTCAAGATTTCAAGATTGATCATTGCAACGCTTCCACTAGATTCTATCATGTATGAGGGTATGGGATTGGCATGTAATCAAAAGCATCAACCCCTCTATGTACCTTGATGTTGGTGGTATTGATTATTGAACTCCTTTGTCATGACCTTAGCAAAACTATACCCTTCACTCAAGAAAAATCACTTAGTAGGCATGGGAAGCTTTTCTACCTTATTGTAATGCCTGGATTGGAAATTTTCATCGAAGCTGGAGAGTGTTGACTAATGTCCCCAAAGGATCAACTTTGAGATTTGAGGTAGAGGCAAAGGCTAGAGCTAGAGAAGGTGGGCAGAAAGTGACACTAATTAATAGGATCCCAACATAGGCAACAATTTTGTTGATATGTAGTTATTTGTTGTAGCATGATGTTTTTGGACTCTAAAGGCCATTTTGAGCATCTTTGTTTATCTATTTTCGTTCAAAGATGGATTGCACTCTATTACGTTGCATCTGTACCCAACGCTCCTTCAGATGTACCCCAAGGAGAGAGAACCATTTTTTTTACCAGGAGGGGTGTCATTCAGCTGTGGTGGTCATGGTTGGTCCCTTTGGTCCTTACTTTTGGAGTACTATGGCTTAATGGCACTGCTGACTGCCCTTAGTTTGGGATTTTAAACTCGAGGTTGGTGTCCGAGGCTCCTAGGGGTTGATCACTGCGTCACATGACCCCACACCTTGTTTGCTTGCTCTTGTGACCTTTGCTTCAGTTACGAGACCTTGGTCTCCCTTCACAGCCACCAAGACACCCTCCTGGCCCTTCAGCTAGTTGGCGCTCTCTCTCCTTGGTCTCCTTCATCAGAGGACGTGATCCTCCACACCAAGCCTTCTTCCTGCTTTGAGGAGGGTGTGGAGGTATTTTACAACATTCTCGAGGTTAAATGGAGTATAACGCCCTCCCTCTAGCTCACTCCAGCATTTCATTCGAAGTCATTCGCTCGTTTTAGCAGTTTTTGGCACTTAGGGGGAAAATACCCTAGGTAGCCTACTATAAGCCTATTTTAGGTTATTTTTATATTATTTTATGTTATAATTTTAAGTTGACATTTTATATTTCAAATTGACTTTTTAAGGCATGTAGGCCTAGATATTTTTGTAAAGTGAGTGTGAGAGGCTATTTATAAGCCTCTCTCCTCACTTCATTTTAATATAAGACAAGTGGGATAAAACAATATCAATATGCACTTATTTTACCCTACTAGGGCTCTCTCTTTGGAAGTAATGTGCCTCTCTTGAGGAAGATGTTTTTCTGGGTTTGGATGATAACTTCTTGAAGCTCTTTGGTTCTATGCCCTTGCTAAAGGTGATGCTATGATTTGTTGGTTAAACACTTGCACAAGGAGGTATTTAGGGTTTTTCTTGATCTCTCTTTGTTAAATGTTGATGAATGATGTATGTTTATGGATTGAATGGTAGCCATTAGAGCTGCATTTTGTCTTGGCTAGGTCATTTTTCAACCTTTAGTCACCTTGGTTTGTAGAAGTACGTCCCTCATAGAAGTCCTTCTAGGGTTAGAACCTTTGGCTTTTTGGTTTTGTTGTCAAACCTAGGATACCCTTCTCAAAAGGAAGGTTAGTCACCTCCTTAGATGGCCTAGGATTAGGGTAAAACCTAAAAGTTAAAACCCTTGTCCCAAAACCTCTTTTCCTTCAAATGTCTTGCATTTGCATGTGTAAATTTGCATTTTCATGGTAGAATTAGGTTTAAAAGTAGGTCTGCAATTTTATGTTAAAAACCCTAGAAAATCCCAAAAAAAACAACTTTTGGCCTTCCTAAAATTTCGGCCCTCTCTACTACAATTTTGTTCTGCCTTATTTGCCCCAAAAAAACTTACGGCAAAATTTTAGGAGGCCCTAAAAATTCAAAAAAATACCAAGAAACCCTAAAAAACAGTACTACAACCCTAAATTCTGCCCTAAACCCTAACCTATCCTTCATTTGGGATGTCCCTACCACCTCAGTCCATCATCTCAGCCTCGTTCTCAACTCTAGGGTCTGTCCCAAGGCCAATACAGCCTAGGGGCAGCCCTTTCAGTGGCTGTCCCAGTCTTTTGACTGTCCTTTAAAACTGTGTTTAGAGTCTGCAACATATTGCAGCCCTTCTTTGTCTTCTACAAATAATGTTTATAACTACATATAACAAGCAAGCAGTTAGTTGAAGTCTAATTAAATAATAAATAACATATATACTACTGTTTCAGACTTATATACTGCTGTCTTGTTTGAACAGGCTGATAACCTTTGAAATTGACCAAAATTTGTCTTTTTTTGAATATCATGTATCACTAGAACTCATACTACTGCTGTTACCTTTTGATTAGCATTGTACATGGCATTCTATCCTTTCAATTACATGGGTATGCACAGTATATTGAATGCATCCTTAATACTGACGCACTTGCACTTTTAGTTGAATGTCAATGTGTATAGACTCGTGAATGGTTTGGGTGACACTGAGATGACTGATATGCCTTTGAATGCATGTCACACACTATTTGTCTTACCTCTGCTATACTGTTGTACTTGAGCTGCTATACGTGTGTTATACATAGATGAATGACACTTCACACTTATTATACTTCACACTTGTTATATGATATATGCATTATCTAAGACTGAAATTGGTTACTTGCTTATCCTAATGAATGCACTACTGAAGTGGATGTACTAACCGTACTTACATGATTCATATTCATTACTATTGTATGTCTTCTTCATTTTTAAATTGACTCCATTAAGGCACTGTTCACTAAACTCTCTTCAAAGAATATCATATGGTGTTTTAGTGTCCTTACAGACGTACATTAGGGCTCTCCCCTAGGAGGTTTCGACTTCCAAAGTAGTTTTGGGGAAGTGAACAAGGTGACAGCAGTCACTCTCTCCTTCATATGCTTATCGGTGACTAGCCCTGCTAGTTCATCCAGTAACACACTCAATGCAATTTTACTTATATGAACCCTTGCTTGCCATGTACACGAGAAAGCTTTGCATATTTGTGTTTAATGGTTTGGAATCTGGATTCACATGGATGTACATGAATATGTATTTTTTATCAAAATTAGAATATTTTATTATGTTTTGATCAACCAATTTTTTTTCCTGTTTTTTTCTGGTTCCAGCCAATTTCCAGTTTTTGAGGTCCACCAGTTCAATGACTTCTCCAATTCTGATAACATTGTTTGAAAGTCCTAACACATCAGAACATTAGATGCAGAATATGCATCACTCATCAAAAAAATTACACATATTTACTTCCCCTTCCATTTGAAAGAAAGATTGTTGGATGCAAATGGTTGTTTAAAAAATGTTTAAAGCTACTACAAGCATAAATCCAGACAAAACTCATTGTTACCATGGACTCTAAAGTACTTTCAAGTTGAATGTATTGAATAGCATTGCAGATGTAACATTTTCTCCAGTTGTAAAATGAACATCTATTCAATTGCTATTGGTTTTTGCAGCTATGAATAACTAAGAATTGCATTACTCGAATACGGGTGCCAGCTTGCCCCACCGACAGCCCAATGCAGCTCGGAACGGGAGCCGGCAGCATGGCACCACGCATGTCGTGGTCATTAAACCTCCCCCACAGCCCCTCAGCTCCTCATTGTAGGTGGGTGAAGATGTCTAGTCCCAGATTGTCGAAGGTCGAGCATGTTCCATCAGAATTTAATCTGGTTTCAATGGCAGTTGGTATGGAGCATGCGAGTGACTGGGTTAAGCGGCTAGCCATGGATGGGGGTAGCATTATCCGTTGGCACTCTGCAGTGTACTTTTTCTTGTGGTCCTGTGTTTACATTTTCGTCTCTGCTTTGCGTGGTTGGCTTGCTCTGCAACTCTTCCTGTCGTTGTTGGTATTGTAGCTCCACCGCCCCCACCAGCAACACCCTCAAGCTCTAGTCTCCAAGATGTCTAGGAAACGGGGAACCCCTAGAAGGGGCAGCAGGAGCCAAGGCAAAACACAACGAGGTCCGAGTGTAATGTCGAAGGAAGGTTACGAAGCTGGCATCTCGATGCCTATCCGTGTCTTAATTAATGATTGGGAAGGTCGTCTGGTGAACGAGCGACTTGCTACATGGAGAGGTGAAGGAAAAATTAACCATTATTGGTTGATAAAAAACATGATGGGGGTTCTCATGGAGGACATGTTGGGGAGTTGGAGCTCGGCTCACAACACACGGTCAAGGCCAAGATGACACATATGGACAACCAACACAGCAGCTTGGACGCCACCTTTGCATGGAAATGCTTGGCGAGCAGGCAGAGACGCGTCAGCACCATGGAGGTAGGGTGTGGAAGTGCAACGAGAGGAAGATCTATGGACAAAGGTTCTGCACCAGTTCCAGAAGCTAACACCAACACGCCCTTTCCCATCCCGTCCACCATTGAACCTCTGTTTAAACGTTTGAAAGATAGTGAAGGCCCGAGCAGCAAGACGTCTCCTCCGCCAATGAATATTCCTGTTGCCAATTCTGTTACCAACTCTGAGGAAGGAGGATGGGCCTGCCCCATCTTGGAGGAGGTCCCCCCCCCCCTAATCTTGCTCATGTCTCTAGCGACGACTCGACCTCTTTCCAGTTCGGACTGTTACATCAAGTCTATTTGTTATAGGTTGTTATTTCATCTTCTGTTAAATGCTTTGTTAATTGGCAGAACCAGTAGATTAAGAGCTAGTTTTTTGTTTTCATGGCACCCAAGGCCATTGGACTTTCTCTGTTTCAGTCGCTCCAAAAGACTATGTATTTTTTATTGGCTCTGGTGGTGGTTTCACCACTTGCGACCACCTCAGACTTTTCACAGACTTGTAACTTTTGACTTTTCAGTTTAATAGAATGTGCAAACTTACAAAAAAAAAACTAAGAATTGCATCAAGTGGATGTAAAAGCTATGCTTCTCAATAAAGAACCACAGCCGATGTGTGTGATTATATTTTAATTATGTGTGTATAGATCTACCTAAAGGATTTGTTGTTGTTGGAATTGAGAAGTTAGCTTGCAAATAAAAATGTATGCAGACTTGAGCAATCTTCACAAGCATGGTATTGTAGAATAGATACATTTCTACAAGAGAAGTTTATGAAGAATGAGAAAGATTACAATATTGTGAAGAATATAGGAAATTTTTTATGATCGTATTGCGTTATATGTAGATAATACCATACTATTGGCAATGATATAGATTTTTTGAATAAAACAAGAGCAAGGCATTCATCTATATTTGAGGTGGCAAGATACACTATCATTTGGGTATTCATGTGCAATGTGACAAGAAGAAGACCATACACACTAGCACAGGCCCATGTTACAAATCGAGGCTGCATATTGCAAGTTCCAATATTTGATACATGACAAATTTATGTAACTAAAGATATACATCCTTGAGTTTCAAAACCTTGAGGTGCATATCAAACTCATTGACCATGCTCAATGCACCAATACCCACCCTGGTACACACGTACACAGAGTTGTTGGATCAGCCTCACCCCCACATAAGCAATAGAATGCACCCTAATTCTGGCAATGCATTTAATCAAAGAATGTACTGTGAAGGCATACTTCAATGATTTCACATGGAGATATACAAGCAAATAATAATCTATCGACAATTATAACACTCCATTAGAACCTATTTTGGAAATATTGAAGGATAGGAATCCCCAATCACCAAGATGTAAAAAAACAAGAAAGTTGTTTCATGTTTGGCTATGGTATGGTATCATGGAATGAAGCAACCTTCTATTGCCCTGTCCCCAATTTAAACACAATATATAACCACAACCCAAAAGACAACATTAAAGCTCTTCCCCAAGATATATTTCAATACCATAGATTCCAACTAAATGTTGGTGCTATGTGGGAATGTTGGAGAAACATCCAAGTATTCAAAGTTGGATTCATAACCCTTGGCAGTGTCATGACCCCAACAAATATTGTGGCCCCGCTTTTGATGTCATGAACCCCCCAACCCCTCTTCAAATGTCGAGACACCTTCACTTATCCACATAAAACAACTAAAATAAGAAAAATGAATCTAGCACTTGACCTTCCAAATTTTGTGGTTGTGGTGAAACCAACCACCAAGAGATTACACAAATACCTACATACATAATATGCATGTATCTCTCCCATTATTCATGGAGTATTGCAAGTCGGCTACACTTAATTGCAATACTTCCAAGTGGAAGAAGGGTATGCATGCAAATTGCGACATCATGATAAGAACCATCTTCCATCTCTCCAAAATAAGCATCCGTTTTTTCTTTTCTCAGTGTTCATACATAAAGTTTGACTCCACAAATGAGTACTTTCTGCATTTCTGCTTCCTCGCGATAAAGCAGCAAGCCGGTTACACTTAATTGCAATAATTCCAAGTGGAAGAAGGGTATGCATGCCGCATCATGATAAGAGGCAGTTTCCATCTCTCCAATTTCGGCATCAGCTTTGTCTTTTCTTGGTGTTCATATATACATTTTGACTCCACAAATGAGTACTTTCTGCATTTCTGCTTCCTCACAATAAACATTTGCCTGTATACATCAAAATTTGAACCCCTGAATGAAAAAAAAAGTTAACGGTGGAAAGATGAGTCACTTAAAGTCATTAAAGACCTGGTTACCCATAGATCCGGATCCAGCCCGCCACTGATATTGAAGCTTATGTTGGGATTGCGCACGATGAATCCAAGAACTTATAACCCACTAACTATCAGACCAAATCCACTATACGCAACAATTGAAAAAACTTCTTGAACCATTCCCCGTACATCGTCAAAACAACAAAAATGTGACTAATCTGTTCCCCTCACACCAAAGAAAATCAGTTGAGGCTAAAGCATATAGGTAAATATTTCAGTACTAGGCAATTTCATAAAGTACTGCATTCAAAATTCCATTTCTACTTAAAGCATAAATTATCCTACAAAGTTACTTCACTCTTAACAGATCAGTTATTACAAAGCAGCCCTTGTTCTAATTTAAATAACTAGGCCAGTAGAGCTGATTGATGGAACTTCAACATTGCGAAACAAGCAAACCCTTTAAATCCAAAGAACCCGGAATTATACGAATCATTACCCCAAAAAATGAATCATTACCCCAAAAAATCTATTGGATCATTTTCGGAACGGGTTCCATATAATATTGATTAAGATAAATCTCCGGTATGTTCTTGCATAGACTACTATCTAAGGGCGTTGTTGGAACTAGGTTTAACTCAAGAATCAGGTCTGAAATCTGGCCATTAATAACGAAGAATGTTGACAGGGTGAGAATTGTGAAAAAAACAAACCTGATGGGCATCCTCGGAAGGAACAACGAGGGCATGCAGGGGAGGAGAGTGTGCCTCCATTAGCTCCCGCAGAGCATCCAGCGGATCAGACATTTGTCCCATATTTTCAGCTCACGGAATTGAAGAAAAAAAAGAGTGCAAATTTATGAATAATCAAGATCGTTGTAGATTGTATATATAGTGTGTTGTACCCCTCCCATCAATTCTTACCCCCATTTGGAGTGTGAAGCTATTCGATTCCCCACTTCCGATCGTTTCTCAACTCATTAGGCAATTCATGGTCATCATGAAAATCAATTTTTATCCATGTGGATGAAGATATGCAATCACCCCTTCTCATTCCCTGTCAACCGCTCACCAACGTCAGATTCGGAACTCGCTCTGGTGGGTCCAGGTGGTTTTTTTTTCTTTTAAATAAAAATTTGATGCTATAGTCCTTGAGCATCGAATAAATTTCGATCGTAGTCGAATTTCAAGTGGTCGTTAATAAAAAAAATCGATGATTAATATTTTTTAATAAAAATTCTACATTGAATAAGCTTCAATCGTAGCCGAATTTCGATGTGTTTTTTAAATAATAATTCGATGCTTAATGAGGTTGGAATCTCTTTTTCCCAAAACAAACTTTACAAGAAATAAAATAATAACATATTATAACGACAATTTGCAATGTTGTCATCTATCAAGTGTTTTCCTCTTGTCATGAGATTCCCACACGTAATGTCAAACAATTTCAAATATGTATTTTAAATTATGCAATCCAATTAGAATCCTAAACGTTTTGTGAAACAATTTCCAATATGTATTTAAAATTCAAATTATGCCAGCCATTATTTTTTTATTATTATTAGATATTATAGAAGCCGTTTACTCTTTACAAGAAACACTAAATAATTTTTTTTAAGTACATATGTTTAAGTTTTACGTTTTTTTGTTTTTCTTTTTTTTTAAGTACATATGTTTAAGTGTTAAGTTTTACGTTTTTTTGTTTTTCTGTTTTAAGTACATATGTTTAAGTGTTAAGTTTTGCGTTTTTTTTGTTTTCTTTTTTCCTCTATAAATATGTAATAAAAGGGTTGTGGCTTCATTAAAGTCGGTATAGGTGGTTAATGGACACTTGGGTTTACTTTGAGTGATTAATAAGAGAAAATGTTATTTCCTCATCTAAACTAAGTAGTTAGCATTTGCTTAGGGTTAAGGTTTACGAGGTAGTTATAAATAAGGATGGAGTGTAATGTACCCAACTAGGAACTTGGGCACACTAACTCAAAACTAACAACAGAGGTTCAATTTATTTCCAAAAATCTTCAAACATCGTGCCCTTTAAATATTTTATGGAGTATGAATGATATGGTGTAGTCAAAATAGAATGACTTCAAACCTATGTACTATAATAAATCTGATATGAACATAAGACTAAAATGTAGGCTATGTACATTTGGTTCCAACCTTTTGACAAACAGTTTGCATGCAAGCCCCAAGGGTTAGCTCAATTGGTAAGACGTGCGTACACTCTCTCGGTTCGGGGGGAGGTCACGGGTTCGAGCCTTGAGTCCTCTGGGGTTAGGCCTTCTGCTAGGATGGCCAGCGGTTTACCACCTCTACCATCCACGAATGTGGGGAAGTATTGCTGGGTTTCCCGTGGATCTTTCCATCTGAAAAAAAAAAAAACAGTTTGCATGCAACCTTCAAAGATATCCTTTGTAGTGTAGGAAACTAGTCTAGTTGACTAGCTTCGGGTGAAGATGTTATGAACAATTAGAAATACTTATAATATGGACACAAAGATGTCATATGCTTCAGATAAATCGCCCATGAACAGCCAATAAGCTCCAACTTCAATTATAGAATAATTATTTAGATTGAACCAACAACGAGAAAACTAGCTTGTATTGAACTAGAGAAATCTGATGACTTCGAACTTGTTCCAAATATCTTGAGACGGTCTTGAATCTCTTCAAAGACACTGTTACTGGACCCAACACACTTAGACTCGGATACATGGAGTCATATACATTACACTTTACAAGGACCCAAAGATTCGCTTTGACATTAGGCACATTTCATAGTGCAACACACCAAGGTAGACCCAAATGACCAGAGGCAATTTCCCTAGGAATTATGTGGAGCTCTTATGCTTCTCGTGCACCACTGGAAACTACTAGACAACATTAAGAGTCTATATTTCAGATATGAAAACACCTATACAACTTATAGACTCGTAACAAAAGGAAACCCTAAATAAATTTCACCACAGTAAGGAAGACTAGCTTATATTTGACTAGGAACAATGGTTGGCTTCCAACTCTCTCCAAACACACGGAGACCCTACCAAATTCAACTACAGAGGCTCAGATTGACTCAAACACATTGTAATTAGGCTAAAATACCAAAAACCAACACCGATTACTTTTATGGATGATTTATAAACACAGTTTAATGACTACTCAACCACGGGTAACACAACAACATATAGACTCAACTGTAACAAGTAAAGATGAACACAACAGGAAGGAAAACTCTCTGAATCTTTATTATGGGATTATTATAATAGTAATAATATTGATCACATTGACATATGGCTCTTACTCAACTCGAAACCCAATAAATATAAAGATGGAGATGAACGGGTGGGCTCTTCAACACTGAAAACCTCGGATCTAATAAAATAACTATATATTTGTAATTTGTAAGTCTTTTTCGATGAGAAAAAAGGTGTTTCCCACTAGAAATGAAGGTCCATATGCAATGGTGCAGGTCTCACAGTCATAGATGCTCAAGAGTATTGAATCCAGAACCCCCTTTTCATCCCTTCAACATCGATTTCCAGCTCTATAGCAATGTAGGTATTTGCAAGGGATGAAACTTCATGTGTGAACCCTACTCAACATTATCATAGCCAAACCAATTCATATATATGATGGAACACTAGTACAAGAGAGAAAGTGTGCCCTCCTCAACTGAACCCATAGGAAACAAACACACCACAACTAAAAAAACATTGTTAAATCTTCAAATCTTCAATAGAAAACTTACAAAAAATTGAATCAATTACTCACAATGGAGAAACATTAATGGTCTCTCTCCAACACCTACAATTAAGCTCAAATGAGAGATCTGGATGTTCTCCTCCTCTCTTTTATAGTTGCAAGGGGCACATCTCCCAATCTAGCAAGGGGAACATCACCCAAGTTATGAAAAGCCACAAGAGCTCTACAAGATCACAAGGATCACAAAGTAAAAAATGCCAAAATATGTGAACTAGGGCACGCATACCTCTTTTAATAACTCTTAATTTACCCCTTTCCTCCTTCTAGAGTTTTCTCATGAAAATGTTAGTAAAATAATAATTAATATTATTTTCACGAGAGAATCGAAGTTAACCCCCCTTACTAATTCGAAATCAGGAAAGGTTCTCCTAAATTCCAGTTGCTTTCCTTGGGAGTTGTTTTTCTCAAGTGTGACCTCATTAGCTAATTTTAGGACCTGCAACTTTTTTGAGACCCTCTATTTCTTTTCTTGACAGACTATATTCCTTTATGAACCTTATTTAGTAAATTATGGAACATATTGCTTTCCCTGCTTTTCTTGTTGCTTTCTGCTGCTTTTCCTGCTTTTTCCTAGATTCGTTGAGAGTGACACCTCATATGGGTCCCAATCACCTTCATAAGCGCCCTCCTTGTCCAATTTAATATAATATTGCATTATTTCAAAATTTTGGACATCAAACTATATAAGATTTTGACCCACATCACCACAGTGATAATTTGTTATGACTTTGCAAAATAACTTAAGCCAATGCATTCCCCTTAGTCCAATGTAGTGATCCATAGCAAAAATTTGTGAACATGACAATCCTCCTCGCCCAAGATTCCTTACCCTCGAGTAATTTAAACCTAGGAAAGGTAATGCTTCTCCTTCGTCCCCGGCTTATTCTCATTGATTTCTCTACCTCCTTCCTCAGTGATGATTGTTCATAAGGCTGCAATTTCAAATGGACCAAGTCATCGACTCTATATCCCACAATCCGAACCACATTAAGGATGAAAATGTTGTTATGGTTCCAAATTAATTGAAAGTAGGTATAGTATACTATGCTCATTGTATGGTCCGGCAAAGTACTGTCATAGGAAGCCTCTTAACCACTCCAAGTCTACTACATAAAGTTTGCTTTGGAACTGTATCTCTAAGATCCTAAGCTAACATTAGAAAGGGAGCACTACGTTGTTGTTGCGCCACTCAGATCATAATGATCCCCTCTAGAGATAGTTCCATATCCCCAATTGTCCTGCCAACAACACGGCTAAAACAACTGAGTCCCGAAATGATCCCAGGGTCCCAAATGAACCTATGAAATGTGGAGTGTCTAAGACACCTGAACCAAGTAATACCGGGATCCCATGGTCTTTGTTGCACTCCTCCATATATCACATCACTAGTGGGAATCTCTCACTCCAAGTTATGCCAAGGTCCCACCACCATATTGGAATTTCATCACTCCCAATGTTGAACCGAGTCTCTGTGAGACTCTCCCATAGGGCATCAAGTTCCTCTTGTGCCAACTGCGCACTGGTCCAATGGCTCACATCACCATCACTTGTTCGAACCAAATGACTCAAGTGGAACTCTTATGCTTTACTATGCATGGGGTAGGTTTTAGATAGCATCCATAAATGCTTCAGCTACTCACAAGACTACCAAAGAATTGATGTATCTATCAAACTCAATTGTATGACCAAGCAATCATGATCAAACGAGAAATAAGACATGTGTGTCTCCCTATGTTCCATCAAACAACTTGCTTACGATGTTGCATTCCACATACTATGAGAGTAAGCAGAAGAAGGTGACTCCATATTTCCCATGTACATTTCCACCCAATCCATGGATGGATGTGAACTAGAGGCATCATATCGCAGCCATATGTGCCTTTGTTGTTTCTCATGAAACATGACAATGTAAGATGCATCAATTAATTCACAACTAACACACACAAAAAAAAAACTTTTACCTCTTGGAGTCTTCATCTTTGCTATGTATCTATTCACCCAAACTATAGATGCATTGATTTCTTAGTTGTTTGGTCCCAATGGAATGAAGTCAATAATATTCTCCATGGATAAGTCTTTCTCACATAGAGAAATCTCATGTTCTTCCTCCAGCGAAATAAATGTCTGGCAAGCATCCTTCATGTCAATTCTCCCTTCAAGGGTTTCCAAATTTGAAAACTCCTCATGGTCACCTCGCTCATGAGGCTCCTCCAAAACATCATGTGTGTTATCAGCAACACGCATTTGATCACTGGTAGTCATGGGGAAGGAATGTGATCCTACCAATGTCATGTAGAGTTGCTCTACTTTTGTTGCTTTGTCATCTACAAATTTGAGAGTAATATCTCTATCCATGAATAGCTGCAAGTAATCTTATGTCATCTTTTCCAACTCTCTTTGATAATCTATGGTTCGAAACTAGAGACTCTTTCTACAAATCCTCCTCATCTCTCCTCCAATATTTTCAATAAGTTTATGTGCATTGTCATTTCAGGTCAAATCTTACAGTATCCTTTCTTATGTTACTAAGAGTTGGCTCTCTAAGTCATGCATTGGCTCCTTAACACCACTATGCATGTTGTCACATGTGTATTCATTCAACTTGGTGAGTCATGAAAATTCCCATCTATCAATTCAGCATTCTCAAAAAAATTGAGTCTCAATATTAGAAGACTCTCCCATGCCAACCTTCTAACCAGAAGTGGTTGCTACCTCAAGATGAAACAAGGGAATTTGCAATACTTTTTCTCACCCATGTCTTCTCATGTGGTGGAGATGTGATGGCATTTTCTCCCACCAAACTTCATGTTTTTCTCTTAACCGGTGTGTGATTTCCTTTTGCCCCACTTCGAAGTTCTGATGATGCATGGAGGATAGTTCTCTTATATTCATTTTAATTTTCCTCATAAGATGTCTCACCATCACCAATATCATCTTCCACCTTCTTTGTAGTGATCTTGAACTCACCAACAAAGAGGCTTGAGTGTCCAGAAGTGGATTCGCTTTCCAAACTATCAACGACCTCTTGAGTTGTGGCTTGGACTTCAATTTTGCATTTTTCTCATGTCTCCTTGGTAGTGGACTCGATGGGATGTTCATCATGCTCAATTGTTGAGTAGCCTTCATCTAGAAGGATTACGTTCATGTTTTTTAATGGTTGCAATGTAATTTCCAGTTGCTTGTGGCATCACTCCATAGCACCAAGTTTATCCTTAACGCCCACTTTAGCATTAGAAAATTCTATGCTATCATTTGTATTGCAAGAAGTGATGGATTCCTCAGGTTTATGCAAAGAGATATGGCTGCTACAAAAATCATATTTACTTTCATACCGTAGCTTGATTCTTTACTCTTTATGCTAAATGCGCTCACTAAAGGAACCATATGGTTATTCTCTTGAGAGACTAATACTCTTCTCATCTACATCCTTGGGCCAAAATCCATATTTTCAATAGATGTATTCTTTGAAGTTGGTGGTTTCACGAATCTCCTCATCCAAAGCTAGGTATTCCTCGTAGCAGTGGGGCATGTTTTCACATGCTTCTACCATCTTTGCTAACTATTTCTTAACCATTGGAGGATATGGTCTTATGTCTTATCTGTATATTTGGTCACAAAAATTATCATCCTCCTCTCGTAACACATGCAAGCCTCCATCAATATAAATGACTTCCTCCCTTGCATCTTGTTCCAGTTCCAAATCATCATCACCAATTAGATACATGCCTGCAATTCTTCTTTAACTCAAAGTTATGTTCTGCAGTTGATCTTCAAAGTTCTTCTTCTTGACAATAAATCTTTATATAGGTGCAGAGGACCATGCTATGGTAGCATTGTAATGTACTCAACCATGAACTTGGGATCACTAACTCAAAACTAACAACATAGGCTCAATTTATTTCCAAAATTATTCAAACAGGTTCCCCTTTACATATTTTATGGAGTATGAATGATATGGTGCAACCCAAATAGAATGATTTTAGATCTCTGTATTGTAATAAATATGATCTAAACATAATGCTAAAATGTAGTTTAAGTACATCTGGTTTAAACCTTTTGATAAACAGCTCGCATGCAACCTTCAAACATTTCTTTTATAATATAGGAAACTACTCTAGTTGACTAGCTTCAGTGAAGATATTATGAACAACCACAAATACTTATAATATGGACATAGATATGTCACATGATTTAGATAAATCACCCATGAACATCCATTACGCTCCAACTTGAACTATGGAAAAAATATTTAGATTGAACCAACAACATGAAAACTAGCTTGTATTGAACTAGGGAAATTTGCTAACTTCCAACTTGTTCAAAACACCTTGAGACTATCTTGAATCTATTCAAAGACAATGTGATTGGACCCAACATACCAAGACTCCAATACATGGACTCACATAAATTTAAATTTAAAATGACTCAAAGATTTGCTTTGACGGTAGGCACATTTCAAAGTGCATCACACCTCGGTAGACCCAAATGATCGAAGACAATTTCCCCGGGAATTATGTGGAACTCTTCTACTTCTGGTGCACCACTGGAAACTACTTGACAGTATTAAGAGTCTATATTTCATATCTAAAAACACCTATTCAAATTATATACTCGTAACAGAAGGAAACCCCAAATAGTTTTCACCGTAGTAAGGAAGACTAGCTCAAATTTGACTAATAATGACGACTAGCTTCCAACTCCCTCTAAACACACAGAGACCCTACCAAATTCGACCATAGAGATTCAAATTGACTCAAACATACTTTAATCATGACAACATACCAAAATCCAACACTAAATACTTTTTACGGATGATTTATAAACATAGTTTAATGACTACTCAACCACATGTAACATAACAACACAGATTCAATTGTAACTAGTAAAGATCAACACAACAGAAAGGAATCTAGTTGGCCAGGAACAATGTGGTGTTCAATGGGAAAGTTTGCACTCCAACAATCACGCCAGGGCAGTCTTGTGGGATTTCACTGGCTCTCCTCAAACATATCAGGGTTGAGAAGCAGAGGGAATTATTTGAACTTGTGATCGATCGGACATCTCCTTGGGGTTTCTTTGATGGTGCTTCACAAAATACTATATGTTGGGGGCGAGGGGGGGGGGGGGGCTATCCTACACTTGCCTGAAAATCATTCCTTTGAATTGATNAGTTTAAAATTACTTCTGATATTCGCAACAGAAAAGGGGTGCAACAACCTAAAGGTTTTTGGAGATTCTTTGAATGTGATCAACTGGGTTAAAAGGATTCAATCATGCAGAAACCTTATGTTACAGAACATATTACTTTCTATCTGGGATGTCATGGATTCATTTGATTTGATTACATGTACACATGTTTACAGGGAGAACAACTGCCAAGTGGACTCAGCCTTGAAGGAGGGGCTCCAGTTGGATGCAGGTGTGTGGAAGATTAAGGAGCAGTTAGAAGATGTTGTTTTTGATTATTATCATCATCCGTTCATTGAAGGGGTGGTGATTTGAGACTTGCTGATGGTGCTTTTTTTTTGTGCTGGTCGTTTGCTGTTTTCTGGGCAGTTTTGAGATATTTGACTTATGAATATTTGGATATGACTGTTGGTTGATATGACCGATTTTTTTACTATATGGGCTGCTCTGGTTGGCCTTGCTCATGGAATGTCTATGTTTCCAGGATTTTTTTATCATATCTTTTATTTGTGGATAGATGGGGTGACTTATCTTTTGATGTTTTTGGGATGGGATGGACTTATAGACCTTTTTATGGGTGTTGATCTTTGTTTACAAATATGCTTAGCATATCTACAAAATGTAATTTTGTCTCTCTACGGATGAAATATAATTATGCTTTTTTTCCTTGGACAAAAAAAACACAACATAAAGGAAAACTCAATTAATATTTATTATGAGCTTATTATAATAGTAATAATATTGATTACATCGATATATGGCTCTTACTCATCTCGAAACCCAAAAATACAAAGATGGATATCAAGTGCGCTCTTCAACACTAAAACCCTTGGATCTAATAAAAAAGTGTATCTTGGTCATCTGGAAGTCTTTTTCGACAAGAAAAAAGGTGTTTCCAACTGGAAATGATCCTCCATGTGCAATTTCATAGTTCTCATAGTCTATATATTCTCAGAAGAATCGAATCCATAACCTCCTTTTCAACCCTTCAACATCAGTTTCCAAATATAGAGCAATGGAGGTATTTGCAAGGGATGAAACTTCACTGGTGTGCCCTCCTCAACTGGTCCCACTAAAACTAACACACCACAACTGAAAAGCATTGTATTATAATATTCAATAGAAAACTTACAATAAACCAAATAAGTTAAACACAATGGGGAAATATGAATGATCTCTCTTCAACAACTACAACGAAGCTCAAATGAGAGATCCAGATGATCTCCTCCTCTATGTTATAGTTGCAAGGGGCACACATCCCAAGTTAGCAAGGGGCACATCACCCAAGCTATGAAAAGGCACAAGAGCTCTCTAAGACAACGAGGACCACAAAGTAAAAAATGCCAAAATATGTGAACTAGGGCACTCATACCTCTGTTATAACTCTTCATTTACCTCTTTCCTCCTTCTAGAGTTTTCTCATGAGAATATTAATAAAATAATAATTAAACATTAATAAAATAATAAATAATATTATTTTCATGAGAGAATATAAGTTAGCCCCCCTTTCTAATTCAAAATTAAGAAAATCTCTCCTAAATTCTAGTTGCTTTCGTTGGGAGTGACTTTTCTCAAGTGCGCCCTCATTAGCCAATTTTAGGACCTGTAGCTTTTTTGAGACCCTCTGTTGCTTTTCTTGATAGTTTATATTCCTTTTTGAACCTTATTTAGTAAATTTTGAAACCTATTGCTTTCCTTCTTTTCTATTTCTTTTCTTGATTTTGTCTAGATTCCTTGAGAGTGATAGCTCATATGGGTCCCAATCACCTTCCTAAGCACACTCCTTGTCCAAATTAATCAAATATTGCATTATTTCAAAATTTTGGACATTAAACTATACAAATATTTGACCCACATCACCACCTTGATAATTTTTATGACTTTACCAAGCGACTTAGGCCAATGTATTTCCCTCAGTCCAATGGAGTAGTCCATAGCAAAAAGTTGAGGACATAGCATAGAGTCCTACTTATGTGACCATGTATGAGAATATCATTGTATTAGAATCTAAATAATTAGGAGATTACCCCTTTATAGAGGCAATTGAACATGACTCTTATCCTTCTGTAAAAGGATCATTGCATGGTGTTACCCTACCTCAAGGGTTTTGGTATCAAATAAAATACTGATAATTTATGATATATTGTTGTGAATTGACTTGAGCATCAAGGAACATAACAAGTAGTATTAGAGCACTTTCCAGGGCAAGAGGGTTAAGCTTTCTCTCATTTTGTTGTATGTTGGAGTTGAAACTCACAGATCAATTTATGAAGCTTCATGAGTAGAAAAATTATAAATCAGTTACATATCTAGATTCTCTGCACAAGAATAAGTGATTCCAAAAAAAACATTCAAATTAGAGGTTGGATGAAGAATATATGGCACTTTGGAAATCTATTGTCCTAAGGGTTTATTTTGTTATGGTTGCAACACACATATATGTTTATGAGCCTTTTTTAAAAATTTATGGAAACCAACTGTAGATATGCTTTCTTCTCACAAAAATACATGATTTCCAAACAAATTATGTCAAGTCGGAGGTCGAACGAAGGAGATATTGCATTTGAAAATGAACTCCTTTTTTGGGCTTTTCGATGATGGTTTTGGATATCATATAGTAGATGTATTTTGGTGGAGTGCTCAAATTGAAACTAGACCAACACCATTTGACAAAATATTTCCAGGGATTATATTTAGTATATGATATGATATACTTCTAAGCAATAATCAATGCACTATAGCACTTGCAAATTGTCACCCTCGAACCCTAGACACCAGAGGAACTCTATTGAAAGTAAACTACTTCAAATTTCTCCCTCTCTCTCTCTCTCTCTAATACATAAAATGGAATATTAGATTTAGCATATATATATTAGCCCCCGTCATTGAGGTATATCTAGGTTTATATACAAATTATGTGAAAGTAGCCATTCCTATAACTTTTCTTAGTTTTTCTATGGAGAATTTATAACATTAGAAGAAGCGTTTACTTGAAGTTGAAAAAAATTCCCAAGGCATGCTAAGGTTATTCATGTTCTGAAATAGTTCATACACAACTATTACTATTGCTTTTAGATAATTCAGTACAAAACCACAAGAAGCATGTGAAGCAATCCAAAGGCTAGAACTATCGAAACATATTAAAGAGTAGTATACAAGAAACATATTTGGTTGGTGTGATTTAGAGAAGGGGTGTGAGAAATGGTATATGGATAGTTGTAATTTATGGGAAGACAACTACTTTCAACTTTGCTTTGATGTGCATACCCCTTCATATGAAGATAACCTCATTGAGGGAAGGTAGGAGCAAGTGGTGCCTACCATTTTCCAGAATGATTATTCCATAGTGGTAGTGTTCCCTACAAAGTCACCCTTTTACAACAATATGAAGGATATTTTTTTATGGAGGGTCATATAAGTTTGGTTCCATGTAACCATGGTGAGGATTTGAGCACTAATACATGGAACCCTAGCTTATGGACGAGATTATTATACAACTTTAGTATTGAGACCAACACCTATACATGGGACGCTAGCTTATGAGCGATTTTCGCTAACTCCTTTTAGCAATGCACTCAACACCCATGCATGGGATCATAGTTTATTGTTGTACATCATCACAACGAGTGCTTTGGACAATGCTTCTTAGAGGGGGATTGAGTGGTGGGATCGTCCCTATGACTATGATAGGGCATATGGACCCATTAAAGTTAATAATACGAGATGCATGGTGTGTAATTAATGTAATGTGTACTAGGTCCACTATTAAACAAGGCCCACCAAATAGTTAACATTGAATATATATAATGTAGCGTCATTAGAGAAGGGCCATACAATAATTAGCATTTAATCACGATTAAGGTTTGCAAAATAGTTAGGAATAAGAATATAATCCTCCTTAAATGATAATTTGTAAAAATATCGTTGTATTAAAATCTAACTCAGTAAAATATTGTGTCTTTGAAAATAGAAATAAATAAAAATTAATCTTTTCATAAAAATTATTATGTCATCCAATTTTAAAATTTTAAATATTAAAAATTTCCAATATATTGTTATGAATTATCTTGAACATTTGAAATATAACATTTTTAAGAATAACATTTATATGTTTATTTTTTATTTTTTATTTTCTTCATCTCTTAATAGAAAGTAATAAAATTTGCAGGGATAAAATGGGAACGAGAGAAGAAGTATTTGAAGGAAGATTTGATAAAAATTGAAGTGGAATTAGATAGTTTTTATCAAAGAAATGTGTGTGGTATTTTGTCACAATGAGATAAGAATTGGATGTCTGATTTGGAGGCTCATAAAATGAAAATAGTAATGGTTGAAGGGGAAACTTGGTTCCAAAAAGTAGAGCCATTTGGTTGGAAAAGAGTGATTAAAATACCCAAAAAAAATCATCGATTTGTTGAGCAAAGGAGGATTGTAAACTCTATATGGGAACTTTCTAATGTTGACGGTCAAAGGATTACATGTTAAAATAAAGTGGAGGAAGAGGCAGTGAGGCATTTTCAGAATGTGTTTAGGGATTTGGGGAATCAGTGAATAGTGAATCAAATGAGGGTCATACAATGTTATCACCTTCTTTTTAATGAAGAAGAAGGTAGGAATGTTACAAGCCCAGTTAATTTGAATTAGATCAAAAAGATATCGGAGGGATTTGCAAGATCGAAGAGTCCATGCTCGAATGGGTGGATTGTGGAATTATGTTTAGAGTTCTTTGAATTTATGGGAGAATAATTACTTGTTGTGGTGGAGGATTCAAGGATCAATGGTTTTGTTTCAAGAACATTAAATGAAACATTCATTGCTTTAATTCTAAAATGTGTTAATCCTAAACCTTTCAATGATTTCAGGCCTATATTTCTTTGTAATTTAGTGTACAAGATCATTACAAAAGTGATAGCTTATGGGATGAAGCCATTATTGTCAAAATTTGTATCCAAGGAACAATTTGTTTTCTTGGATAATAGGCAAATCATAGATGCCATAGGTGTTGCACATGAAAGTTTGCAAAGTATAAAATTCAAGAAGGCAAATTCATTGGTCTTAAAGCTAGATTTAATAATGGCATATGATATTGTTAGGTGGGATTTTGTCATATTGTATTTCTCTAGATTGGCCTTAATCTAGAGGCCACTAAATATCATGGGATGGGTGAAGTCTGCAAACTTTGCAATGGTTTTTAACAGTTGGCCCTACAAATGTTTTTAGAGGATAAAAGGTCTTAGAAAAGGGTGTCTGATGTCACCATTGTTATTTCTTATAACAATGGAAGGTTTAAGTAGACTTATTAATCAGGCTTATTTGTATGGTAAATTGGAAGGTGTAAGAATTTTTATGGTATTAATAATAACTTGCCTTCTCTTTATTAATGATGCCTTGTTGTTTATGTATAAAAGGAACTTTGGAAGAATGGAGAGTCTACAAAGACATTATGGATTTGATTACTAGTGCTACAGGCATCACTATCAGTGAGAGCAAATCACTTTTTTAGGAATCAAGTATTGAGGAAGATACATCGAATTAGATTAAATATTTGTTTCCTTTTATTGTTAAGTATTTAGAGGAAGGATACCATCTTAAGAATAAGAGAAGGAGAAACAACTGGGGCCGATATGAAGGGAAGATTTCTGGACTACAAGCGTGCATGTTGGTGCGTTGACCTAGATCGTGGAGCTGTGAGCCTGGAGATCCTGCCAGTGGTTACGATCTTTGACAGGAGCAGAGTCTCCCATCCTCTTGTTGCTCTGAATAGTGCTGAATCTTCGATCTGATTATGCATGCTTTGCTTTTGCATGCTTGAGTGCTGAGTGCATGCTTCTCTGCAGACTACATCTGCGATATGCATGCATGATGTGACTCGGATTGGACCATAGGAGTGTTGTGGGACTCAGATATGGGCTTAAAGGTGGTTCCTAGCCAATGGGGACTAAGGAGCGCGGGTCACCTTCTGTCCCTTTTTTGATAGTATTCGAGGAGCTTGTCACCAAGCAAAGCAAAAAGATCTCTAAGGGAGCTTCTCCGAAGTTTGTCAAATAGAACGAGCATGTTCCGATTGTAGCTATGCCGCTGGAGGACACAATCCAGGTGGCTCTCTCGCTAGTAGAGCAAGCGTTGATTGGGAAATTCATTGGACTCTGTCTATCTCCAAAAACCATTGAGAGCTGGGTCTAAAGGAATTGGATACCATTGATGTTGAAGACTGTAGCATCTTACTCAATCGGGAGAGGTTACTTCTTATTTGAATTTGAAGCAAAGGAGGACAAGAAACTAATCTTTCGAAATGGACCCTAATTCATGGGCCCTCAAGGCCTTTACCTGAATAATTGGACACCGAACTTTGATCCGGAGGCAGACATTCCTAAGGCTCTCCCAGTCTGGGTCAGGCTCCCAAACCTCCCGATGCATTGTTGGAATCCAATTTCGCTTAAAGCAATTGGGAATACGTTGGGAAGGTATATTGATATGGCAAGTCCAAAAGATCAATATGCTTATGCCCGCATCTGCGTATAGGTGGATCCGGAATTCAGATTACCAGAAGCAATCAAGCTTATAGTAGGGAACTAGTATCATTTTCAAAAGCTGGACTATGAGCAACTTCCATTCAAATGCAGAGGGTGCCATGAATATGGGCATTTCTTCTGTAACTGCCCGCAAAAGCAAGAGGACGAACAGGAAAAAGAGGATGGGTGGCAACCAACAAAGAAGAGAAAGACTAAAACAAAAAGTGGAGAAACACAAAGGAAAGAAGGGGGGGGAAAGGATCATAGCAAAGACCCACCGAAAGGTAAGGCCAATGAGAATCAAATTGGCCTAGTGCTACAAAGGAGAAGCAATGCAATGGGAAGGGGAAGGATCTAGAAACAGAAGCTGTCTCATCAGATCTGTTTGAGAAAGACAATGCCCATTTGGTCCAGTCAGATTCAGGAGAAGAGGCAGTAAAAGAAGGGGGAAACCAGGAAAAGTCAGAGGAGGAATTTGACTCTAAGGAAGAGGAAGAAGAGGAAGGGGAAATAGAGATGGCTACCCCAAGCACGAAGAAGGCAAGGGGAAGGAAATCAACCAAGGAGGTGTGCGAGCAAGATACTTATAAAGATAAACTGCAAAGCTCTCAATTAACCTTGGAAAAACATCTCCGAAACACTCGACAACAAGGGCAGTCCCATAAGGGGATGCCATCAGTCGCTAAAAGTAAGTAATGAAGGTCCTCTCCTGGAAATGCAGAGGCCTGGGAAGCAAAGTCAAGGAAGAAGTTATGAAAGATTTAATAAAACTTGTCCAACCAAACATTTTATTGATCTAGGAGACCAAGATGGAGAAAGATGCATTTCTTCAGGTAAGTGCAAACTTTTGGAAGAAAGGAGGAAGAACAACTGTCAACTCAAGGGGTGCCTCCGGAGGAATAGGTACACTTTGGGATGACCAAAAATTTGACCTTGTTGATATCAAGCATAGCCCTCATTGGATTCTTACTACATTGTTGCAAAAAGAATCTAATATTCAGGTAAGACTCTTCAACATATATGTGCCTGCTGCTTATGTTGAATTTCTGTTTTGTTGGAATCTTATTCGTGATGAAAGAAGTAATCTGTTGGGAAATGTCATCATTGTCAAAGATCTAAATATCATTTTAAATCTAACTGAAAAGAGAGGGGGTTTGGTGGTCAAAGATCCCATAAGGGAGCAAGTTGATGACTTAATTCTAGATTGGGGCCTTTCAAACATCATCCCTGCCAAAGGTAAATACACTTGGAGCAACAAGAGATTGGGGCCAGGGCACATTGCTGCCAAGCTGGATCGATTTATGGTCCAAGACTCCTTTCTCCTTCTGGGAATGAACTCTTCTTCCAAAATCCTGGCGTTTGGAGGCTCTGATCATAAACCTATCTTGCTTGAGTTGAGAAAAGACCAGAACCTTGGTCCTATTCCTTTTCGCTTCAGTCCTTTATGGATCTCACACAAAGACTTCATGAAGATTGTTGCTGAAGCTTGGACTGCTCCGGTTATGGGCTCCCCATTCTTCATATGGGAATACAAATTGCGCAGAACTAAGAGGGCACTCAAGAATTGGGCTAAAAGGTTAGAAACTCCAATCCAAAAGAAAACAAGCCGTGCAGATGCTGGAGGCCCATTAGATCGTTATGAAATCTAACTAGATCACAGAGGAGGACCAAAGAAAGGAAATTAAATTGCAACAAGAACTCCTTGATGCTTGTAGACAAGAGGCTGCGATTGGGAGACCAAAATCCAGATGTCTCTTGCTTAAAGAAGGAGATCGTAATTATGGGTTCTTCCATAAACAAGCAGAATCAAGATTTTTTTTAAAGAAGTGCAGGAGATACACGCCTAGGATATTGTTATCCACGACTTTGAAGAGATTAAAATAGAAGCCACTCGCCACTTCAACAAGATTTATTCAACTGAGGACAACATCATCACTGAACATGAGATCAAGGAGTTAATTCCTAAAATTATTAAAAAATAGGACAACGACAGGCTGATTAAGAGAATCATGATTGAAGAGCTCAAGGAAGCCATGGATGATATGAAGGATGACAAGGCACCTGGCCCAGATGGGTTTGATGTAAACTTCATCAAAGCTTGCTGGGAGATTGTACATAAAGACTTATTCAAAATGGTGAGTAAATCTCAGAGATGTGATAAAATTGGTGGGAGTACAAATTCAACTTTCCTAGCTCTTATTCCTAAAGAGAAAGATGTGAACTCCTTTGATAGATTTTGCCCAATGTCCTTGTGTAATATTGGGTATAATATTATTACCAAGCTAATGGCTAGAAGGTTAAAAGAAATCCTGCCCCGTATGATCTCAGAGAACCAAGGAGGTTTTATTAAAGGCAAGAGAATGTGGGATAATATTATCCTAGTCCAAGAGGCTATTCACTCCAACCTGAAGAATGACGAAAACGGTATGGTGGTGAAGATTGACTTAGCCAATGCGTTTGACAGAGTCTCTCATCCCTTTCTCCTTAATGTTATGGAAAGATATGGCTTTGATACGAGCTTCATCAGTTGGGTCAAAGCTTGCATCAGATTGCCCTGGATTGTCCCCCTTATTAATGGAAGAGTTGTGGGTTTCTTCCAAGCCGTGCGAGGATTGCGACAAGGCTTCCCACTCTCACCTATACTATATGCAATCCAAGCCTCTATTCTCAGTCTCCAACTCGAGCAAGCAAGGAGGGACCAGGACTTAATCAACATTAGTATGGCTTGAGGAGCTAAAAGCATCAAGCATGCTTAGTTTGTAGATGACACAATTATGCTCAGAGGAGCAAGCTAGGTCATTGCCAGAAGATTCAAAGCTGAATTGGATCACTATTGTTAAGCTTCAGGGAACAAACTAAACCTTAGAAAGAGTTCGATCTACAGTTGGAATATCAACTCGACGAAGATGTCTGGGATATCCAGGATACTAGAAATCGAAGGAGTAACTATTTGGCACTGCTTTAAATTTCTTGGGATTCCAGTCTTCAGAAATAAGCCAAAGAGCTCGGACTAGAATCCTTTGATTGAAAAATTCAAAAAAAGAATCCTTGCCTGGGGTGTTGTTTGGCTAAATTTGGATGGGAAATTGGTAATGATAAAAGTTGTTCTCAATAGCTATCCGCTCTATCAGTGTTCTATCCTGTTGGCTCCACCTAGAATTTTAGCAAAATTTGAAAGTATGTTGAGATCCTTCCTTTGGAAGGGAGGGAAGCAAGGTGAAGGGAAAAAATTTGCTCTCATCAGCTGGCGGAAAATTAAATTGCCTCGGATAGAAGGAGGCCTCCAGCTTAGAGATTTGAAATTCCAAAATTTAGCATTGGGAGCTAAGTTACTTTGGAACCTGGTTGACCAAAGGCCCTCCTGGAGCAACAATGTGATTTGGAACAAGTATTTTAAAGGGCCGAGACTCCGGTGTCTGGATTCCATTCCCAAGATCAACCAGGGATACCCCATCTCCTCTCTTTGTAAAAAGGCGTTGCCTAGATTCAAGGAAGATTTGTACTGGATTCCTGGAAATGGTGATCCAGATGAATATCGGTGGCCACCGACCTATTCCACTGGCTCAAAACAATTGTCCAGTGTGGCAGTTTCCTAGTTATTTTTCTACAGTTTTTTGGGTCCCAAACTTTTGGGGTTGTTTTGAGGTCCTAAACGACGTTTTTTGGAGATTCGGGGGACAAATGGCTGCCATGGGCATTCATTTGGCCAATCAAATTTTTTAAAGCTTAGATAGAACTTTCCAACGAGCTATCGAACACCCAAATCAGAGATCGTATGCAAAAGTTATGACCATAGGAAGTTGACTGTTCAACTCACCACCTTGGGGCCGCAAACTTTATGACGGTTCATCTTCTAAGGTTACATTTTGGACTTTTGGGGTTCTCATCCTCATTCTTATTATAAATATGCCCCTTTGGCCTCATTTTGTATTCAATTTGGCATGAATGAGGGTAGCAGCCACATCTCTTCTCAGAGATAGCTACCACCATTCTAGTAATTGTATTACTGTTTGTTCTATTTCCGCAATTTAATAGAATATGTGTTTACTGTATCTCTGTTATCTTTGCAAAATGTCTATTATTATGATTCTGTATCTATTTTTTCATTTCGCTCACACATAAATCAGGATCAAATGGTAAGTTGATCAAGTTATGGCAAGACCCAATCATGGGGAAATCGTTCTCTCCCTCTATTCCAGATTTTAGAAGATGGTTGGATCGATAGGGCATCGAAACAATGTGGGACATAGCCCAGTGGAATAATGAGAGTCCCCACAGGTGGAGCAGTAGGAATCTGCTAGAATGTCATGAGGTGTTGGATGGTGAGAAACAACAATTCCTGGAATACCTCTCTGGTATCGCACTGGTGGCTAGTGGTGTAAGCGATCGCCGTGGATGGGGCAGACAAGGGGTGTACACCTCTTCTCTCGGATACAATGTGTAATTAGCAGTCCCATGCATTGCCAACAATCCCGTGATCTGGAAGAATTGTGGGAAACTCCAACGCTGCCTAAAATTGACACCTTCTGTTGGACTTTGCTGCATGGTCGGATCCTCACGGGTGAGAACTTGGTGAAGCATGGGATTGAAGGTCCATTTAGATGCCCTCTGTGCCGGGTTAATTCAGAAACCATCCTGTATCTATTTTTCATCTGCCCTTATGCCAGAGATGTGTGGGATCAACTCATTATCCCATTGTTCGGCAAGGTGGAGTTTCCTAGTAATGCTGAGCATTGGTTTGTTAATTGGGAAAAGGCGTACAAAAGCGATTTGGCAAATAAAAACGGAATTAAGGAGTGCTGGATGAAGCTTCCAAAGCTGGTCTATTGGCATCTTTGGATAGAACGAAACCATAGAATATTCCAGAACAAATATCAACTGCTAGGGAAAATTGTTACTAAGACTTAAGCTCTCATGGGAGAGGTTTTAAAGATAAACCAAATCGCCGGGAATAAAGCCAAGCTCATGGCCAATGAGATTACTTGGATGCACTCCTTTAATTTTTTTGCTACTGACATTGAGCGAACCCCGAAGAAGCTGGAGACTTGGGAAATTAGACTTGATAAATCTTAGTTTGGAAATTGGATGAAAGAGAGGAAGATGTTCAAGTTGTTCTTCGACGGTGCCTCAAAAGGGAATCCAGGGACGGCGAGAGGTGGAGGGGTCATTACTTGTCCTGAGGGAAATATAGAAGTGGAATATTTATAGAATATTGGATTCGATTCCAATAACATGGCTGAAGCCTATGGGTTGTGGCAAGGAATTAAGCAGCTAAAAGAAACAGGAGTTGAGGAAGCTACTGTCTTTGGAGATTCCTGGTTAATAATTTAGGCGCTAAATGGTGCTAGTCAGAGTCGAAATTTGAGATTGGCTAGATTGGTAAAAATAATTAAATCTCTCTCTAAGACATTTCATAGATTAGAGTTATTTCATATTCTCCATGGGCTAAATGACTTGGTGGATCTGGCTGCTAATAAGTGAATGGGTTTACGTAAGAATAAGATTTTGGTAAATCTTTTATTATCATCAGCTATACCTCCTTAGGAAGCAAGTTTTTATGAGTCTGTTGTTTTTTTGTCTGAGGGAATGTTAGGACATGTTTGTAGGAGTAGCTGCAGACTTTAAGCATTTGATTTTTAAAAAAATCGGATTGTTGTATCTCTCTATTTTATCCCTATTCTGATTTTTATATAACATAACCGTTTTTGTCAAAAAAAACGTCTTTAGAGGAAGGATTCAAGTATTTGGGCTATTTTTTGAAACCTAACAATTACTATAAGGAGGATTGGATGTCGTTATTAAGAAAAGGGGAGAAAAGTATTGGGAATTGGTTCAATAGATCGTTGACATTAGGAGGCATATTTATCTTGGTAAAGCTGGTGTCGAAAAATATTCCAGATATATTTGCTCTCTTTGGCAAGGATTTTGAAGCCACTCCTAGACAAAATTAGAAGAAGAATTTTTAGTTTCCTCTAGTCTGGAAATAAAGATAAAGAAGGTGTACATTTAATGAGATGGGATTGGTTACCAGACCTAAGAAATTTGGAGGTTGGGGGATTAAAAATATTTATCATTTTGGAAAGGCATTGGCTACAAAAATCCTGTGGAGGATTATTGTCTCAGTTGGTTTGTGGAGTGAGGTCATGAAAGTCTAAGACAGAGTGATGTGGTGGAATAGGTTAGAACAAGTAAAAAGTGCATAAAAGGAGTATCAAATAGTTGGAGCTTTTTACTTAGTTCTTTTCATATTATGGGTAATTGGTTAGCTTGGAAACCTGTGAATGACAATAACATCAAAATTGGTGAAGATCCTACAGTGGGAGCAACAACTTTTTATAAAATATCCAATGAATTGATTAATGTGCTCCATGAAAAGGGGATACATTGGTTAACACAGGTGGGCTTTGTTGATAACTCTATGATGAATAGGAAAAGCTATAAAAATGCTACATATATGGGTTTATAGGGACACTTAAAAGACGAATGTGAAAAATTTGAGTTGGGATTAAACAATTGTGATATCCATCCTTCAAAGTTAGAGAATTTTTTAGTTTGGTTATAGAATGAAAAGACATGGAAGGTAAATGCTAAATTTGCTTATGATTCCATTATATTTATAATGTTCGAGACATGAAAAAAACTAGTGGTATAATTTGTTTTGGAAATGGCATATTCATATAATATAACTTAGTTATGTTGGTTGATGCTGGAAAGTACGATAATGACATGGGATGTTTATATTAGAAGACCGGGAATAAGACTTGGTTTTTGTGTGTTATGCAATTCTAATTCAGAAACAGTGGAACACTTGATGATACATTGTCCCTTTACACAAACGGTATGGGTGGAAGTTACAAAAGAACCTAAAATTTTTCAAAGTTGGAACTTCAATACTTTGAACCTGTGTTTCAAAAAATGGATGAAGGAAGTTTTCGTCTGGAAAGAGTTTCTTGCTATGTTTGTTGAGAAGTATGGAAACATAGAAATTTAATATTATTTGAAGGAAAGTCAAAATTAGTGTCGAGGGTGAGTTTAAAGGAATCTAGGTGATGTGGGGAATTTACCAAAGAAATTGATAGCTTGTGTGGTAGAATTCCTATTCCTCCACTTTTCATTGATAATATGCCGATTGGTTTTTTTTATGGTGGTTCACAGGATTAAGGGAGGAGGTGTGAAGCTAGATAAGTTCTAAATACGAATGGTTCTTTGGTTTTTAAACTTAAAATTAATGGTGCTAGAGGGATAAAACCCTCAAGGGGGGTTGCTGGCACTGAAGTGTCTTATATGTGTTGTTAGGACAAACCAAAATTTTAATGTGCAAGTGGATGAGGACTCAAAGGTAATCATAGATTGGTTATCATATAAATGTAGTTTGTAGGTGGCCTCTCTAGATGGTTGGCAACGAAAGATAAGGTGTTTTCTCTTTGAATTTTCTCAAATAGAAGCCCAACATGTGTACAGAGAATACAACACATAATCTTATGACCTTTCAAAGCAAGCATTGCTTATGGATGAAGGAAAAATATACTTTATTGGATTTGATGGTGTTTCCACTGTCAATGATGACTATATTTCTACTTTTTAATGATGATTAGAGTGTTATCAATACAAGGAAAAGGCCCTATAACAAAGGTTATAGCAGAGATTTTTAGTGTTACAAGATTGACAAAAATTGTCAAAAAAAAACATCCACTACAACCTCTGCCAATGCTAGCGGATGTTTTAATGGATGTTATTACAAATATATCTTATAACTAAAAAGGCTTGTCAACTAGAGGTTTTAGTAGAATTTTTTTACCGATGCGCTTTGTTGAAGAAAGGCGCACCCATGCGTATATCACTTAAACACACCGATGTTGAATGATTTAACTATTATACATCGGTGCACTCAAACAGATCATGCATCAAAAAAGCACTAAATTTCAACGACACACCGGTGCTTATGTACAATATAAATGCACAGTTGCGATATTTTACGTCATACGCACTGGAAGTTCTGAATATTTTTAAACTTTAATAATGCGGTTGATTTATAATAGCGGCCCTGTGCATTTCATCATCATACGCATTGGTGCATACAAAGTATTAAAATATCATCATGCATTTAAACAACTCAATCGCACGAATACAATTAATTGCACAAAGCACGGGTGCATAAAAGCTCTAAAAAATATCGGTGTGTATAAATAATTAAAAAGCATCGATGGGATTAACAAACATGAACGGACTGGTAAATGCGACCGAGACATGGAATTTTCTATTTTTTAAATTTAACGGCGTGTTTAATTTTTATTGGAGTAAATGCACCGGTTCGCGTAATTTGAAAAAACACACCGGTGCGACATAAATTACCAAAATCACCAAAGATGATTCCTTGAATTGTAACTATTGACATTGCAGTGAAAAAACTATATATATATATATATATATATATATATATAATTCCATTATTCATCAGAAATTGAAATATTCTTTAATAATACTATTCATTTCAATTTTAATTATTATGCTTGTTTGGATTAATTTCTTATATATAACATCTATTGTAATATTTAATCATCCATACATTTAATTGTTGGAGACATTTAACACCATACACACTCATTTTGGTCAATTTGGCCTAGTTAAACCACTATCCTAAGTTTTATTGACTTAATTTACATCAGAGGTTCACTGTATGACATCAACATGAGCACACCCACACCTTCCTTCAGTCAAGGAGGCTAACTTAGCCTTCTCCTACATTCGGGGAGGCTAACTGGAGCACTCCGGGGGTGATCTGAGTGTCATAAATGCACTTTATTGCTAACTGATGGTTACAATCAATTAAATAGGGCAGTGAAGGTGCCTCCCTTCATTAAATTGATTATTTCATGAACTGGAGTCAACAGGGGTGCCTCCAACCACTTCTGATGGCCAATTACACTTCAGTTAACCTCATCGGGGTTCATTGGAGTCATTGATGCGCTACCACTTGTTGGTTGGCTTGCAGTGACATGTGTCTGAGCTACTTTTAGTTAGACTCAGTCATTTATTACACTCTGACTTCAGTTAGGGCTCAGTTGAGTCAATTAGGGTTTTGATCATTGGTTAACTTGAGTGTTGACTGTGGCTTGCATTCAATTAAGCTAGACTCACTCATTCAATTCGAATGACCTCCTTGGGAATTCAAATTTTCTTGGCATTCATGCTTCTAGAATGATCATTGTATTGTATTATTCATTATTCATTTGATTATACAAAGCTGTTACTTCCATTGTAGCACCATTTTGCCAATTTTATGATTATCTATATATATTCTTTGTGAGACTGTGTTTTCAGTTCCTAGACCATTATGACAAATTAATATGGTATCAGAGCTCATGGCGGGACGAAGCTCAGATCTCTCGAAAACAAGGTTTTTGACAGATCTTGCATGAAAAATTGAGCAAAGTTTAAAAAATTCCAGCACTGCACCAGAAGCTAAGGCTTACCACTTAATACCCCAAGTAAGGAAATTGTTGGTCAAGCTTGCTTGATTAACTATGTTGGGTGTGATGAAAGCCTAAAATGTGCAGGCTGTCCAACCTTACGGTGCCCCTTTTGTTGTGATTTGCAGGTTTTAACAGGTACAACTTCGAATGGACTCATCAGTCCCTCTTCTCACCCCATTCACAAGCTATTCAGAATGGAAGTTGAAGATGATTACATCTCTGAAGAGATGAGGTCTCTATGAGGTTTCTATTGGACTTGGAAAAGAGTCTTATCAGAATGAGAATGACTGGCTAAATGACGGTGATAGAGATTTTGGAGCAATATGTCTGGCCCTTTCTCCTAGCTTGTGCTACCTTATTGGTTCTGCTGAATACCCAAAGTATCTCTGGACAAAATTGGACAGAAAATTTGTCAAGCACAGTGAGGATCATGTTGAAATATTGTAACTTTGAAGAATATTCTATATGTATCTTTTTGTGGTCCCCGATGGTCCTACCGAGAGAACCACTTATATTACTTTGTACCCCGATGCTTCTAATCAGAAGAACTAATAAGAGTCATGAGGTAGTCCCCTCTAATTGTAAAGGTGGGTCATTAACACCCCAGTGTGGTTACTTGAGCCTACATGTGTAACTCGAGCCTACATGATTAACTTGAGCCTACATGTCAGATTTAATTATTAAAGTGAATGGATGAATATAAATAGAGGCGTGGTGCTCCTCATTTGGAACACACACTCTCACTTGTGTAGTGGATTAGTGAAGGAGAGAGAAGTAGATGGAGAAGGAGGAGGATCAGTCTTTGATCACTCTTTTGGTTTTACCTTTTATCTTTTGGGGCATCTATATTGAGTAAGATTTTGCTGGGTTTTTCCCTTTAGGGTTTTCCCAGGATAAATCTTTGTGTTCTTTTTGTATGGTTGTGCTTGTGTATCTTTCAGTGATCCTTTGGCTTATGGTTAATGCTAAATGTTTTAAGATCTGATATAACCATTAAAATTCAACATGGTATCAGAGCCACCTTGAAAGAAGACATTGTGCAGCTACAGAAGCTAGGGCTTCTTACTTTTTTGTTTTCTCTCCACAATCAATCAGCAAAAGAAGGCTAGGCTGACTCTCCATTGAAGGATGCATCTTTCTGTTGAAGCGGAATTCGATTCCGAGCATTTTCAGTTTTCAGTGTGAGAAATTAGGGATTCTTACAGAAGAGGAATTTTTGAGTGATCCCAGCATAGGATTGATCTCCTCATCAAAATCAAAGTTTAGAGACCTGGTTCAATATTTTTGGTTGGGTGAAACTCCGGGTAAGTCAAACCCTATTTTGACCTCGAGCTGGAAAATCCTTAAATACTAAAACTGATAAGTTTTGGTACATTCGCTATATCTCGAGATTGGCGAAGGCTTAGGAGCTGAAAATTGTAGAGGCCGAAGATAAAATCATGACGTACACTATGTCCAAAAGTTAGCCTTAGATTCACTATATTTTGGGAGAGATGATCCCTTCAAGTTAGGGTTCCAGTATCTTCCATCATCCCTAAACATGATACATGGGGAAAATTGCTATATATTGAGATACACATGTCCAAATTAGATTTATGAAGATGTCCCAGAAATGGCATGGACTATACTTTATGTGGTCCAAGTTTCAGACTCGAAAGATGAACCAGTGACACGTGGCAGTCCGTACAACTTCGCTGTTCTGAACAGTCCTGTAACAGGTCACCTTGGGAAAATGACCATAAGTCCCAATTGGTGAAACCAATTCTGATGAAACCTATGGTGATGGAATAGGGACATGTGAGGCTACCTCATTGCAAAATTTCAGACACAGAGGAGTAGTAATTTCAGAGATACCATAGAAACAATAACAAGAATTTCTGCAGAAGAATTCAGAAAACTAGGGCTTCCTGTTCTGGGAGCTTCCCTCCACTATTTTCAGAAAAGAAGTACATTGGAAAACTTAACTTGAAGAGATATATCTTTCTATCCAATTAGATCTGAAAGATTCCAAGTTTTGAAAATTAGGGTTTCTCTGACAAACCCTAGATCAACTAGCTCTCGAACCAGGACGAACACCTCAAATCGGTAAGATCTAATCTTTTGCTATTTCCATTTGAGGTTCTCATTAGCTTGATGATAAGCATGGTGAAGTTGAAAACTTCCAAGCATGGAAGTATTTGATCTCTCTGAAGAAGATCATTGTTGATTCAATCATGGATCAACTTGTACCACAAGTGTCTTCCCTAAAGACACTGAAGATGTTTGATTCCTTGATCAAGCTATTTGAAGATAAGAACATAAATCAGAAGATGGCTTTGAGAAAACAGTTGAAGAATGTGAAGATCCAGAATGTAGTACAACTTGAAGCGGTAGAAGAAGAAGTGGAGAATGTAGAAGTGGTGATAGCCACCTTGAATGGTCTCCCAGGATCATAGGATTCATTCATTCAGGGAATGTGTGCCAGAAGAAAGTGATTACTTTCACCAGACTTTAGGAATAAGAAGAAGAAGCTCGACTCATAAGAAGAGAAGAAGAAGAAGATGGGAGCACTTGAAGATCAAGCTCTGACCATTCAAAGAAGATCCCTCAAGTGATGAGGAATATGAAGAACTCAATTCTTGAAGAACCTCTTATGCATCTTATCATTTGGATAAGAAATGATGATTTCATGAATGAAGAAGATGATGAAGCAGAATGATCAAGAAGGAGTCTACCCACGAAACAAATAAAAGATAAGTATTCAATTGTCATTTAATGATATTGTTTTGTTATGCATTTGATTATATTCAGTTGATGTGTTATGCATGATAAGATTGTTTGCATTAATGACAGTATACTACTAATATGCATGTGATGGGTAACTAGCTCATGGTGCTATACAACTCTCCATTGCTACTTATCTAGAATGAAACCTCTTTGCTGACATATTGGATTAGTGCACAATCTTAATGATGTCATGGTAGAGATGGAAGGCATCTAGAATGTTTCCGTGAGATATGGATGAATGTTGTATTGGCTAAACAGTTGCATGATGCATAAGAATTTGTCGTTATGCATATCTTTTATGAAATAGTCCTAACCATGCAACTGGTGCATTTGAATTGTAGGAAAGGTCATGTACAACTGCTTACAAGAAAAGAAGGACGAGACTTGTTCTGAAGAACAAGTGATGACAATTCAATAAACATGAATCTGAAGCTCCCAGGGTCAGAGACATCGTGACGAAAGAAAGAACTTCAGAGAGTGGTAGATCCACCTCGAAGGATGAAGACCACCATGGGTACGAGAGATAACTCAAGATGAAGAAAAGAATGGCGAGACTTCCAAACCAAAGTAAGAGGCCTCAGACACACTCTAGTTGTGTAACACAGTTGGGTGACATCATTGATGCTAACCTTTCCGTCTATGAAAGAAGCTATGATCAAAGAGTAACAATTGATCATGGGGAATGATGTATACGATATGGTTTTGAGACATAAAGGGAAGTACGTAGTATCTTCCATATGGATCTATAAGAACAAGTGTACAAAGCAAGGTTTGTGATTTGCCTCAGAAAGAATAGACTATGACATGACATACTCTATTGACAAGTATATATCAAGCATAGAACCACCTGTACAGAATGAAGAGGGAAGATGATACTCCACTTCAGGGGGAGTGACTACAGAAGATATCTGAGTTCAACATGGTACGACATGATGGACAACTTCTTGATGGATCGAGACTTTACCAAGAGTAAAGTGGGTTCCAACCTTCAAGGTTGAATGCAGAAGACTAGGATATGTTGATGACCTGACAAGACGAATTCATGGAAGATGTTATGATGAAAGAATACTAGAATGATGTTTGGGATATAGTACTCAAAACAGAAAGCAAGAATGCGGTATCTTCCAAATGGATTTGCAAGATAAAATATGTTGCTGATAGAAGTAAGGAAAGACTTGTGAATTAATTCTGAAGAGACACTTACTCCAGGAAGCAAGGTACACTTCCTTCAGAACTATCATGGTAGTTGCTTTCATGATGAAGTAAAGACAAGCCTTCCTTAATGGTATGATTGGGGAAGAGTTTTACATCGAATATCCATAAGGATTTGAAGTTGAAGATAGATGGACCCACATATGCAAGTTGAAAAAGGCCCTCTATGGCCTGAAGCAAGCTCCCAGAGCTTGGTATGGAAGGATATATAGTTTCCTGACGAAAGTCGATCCTAACCTTTACTTCAAGGTTATATAAGATGAACATGTCATACTATTACTGTATGTGGATGATTTATTTCTGACAGGGAATGAGAAACAGACTGTGGAAAGCAAGAAGAAACTCGCCGAAGAATTTGAGATGAAAGACCTTGGGCTAATGCATTACTTCCTAGGTCTAGAAGTATGGCAAAGTTCAGAAGGAATCTTTCTTAACCAGGGAAGTATGCAGTAGAGATATTGAAGAGATTCAATATGTTGGAATGCAAAGCCATGGCCACACCCATGGATTCCAACTTGAAGTTATTAGCTGATGACTCATCAGAGTTAGTGGATGTGACTCAATACAGACATATTATTGGGTCATTAATGTATCTAACAAATACCAGACCAAACATTTGTTTTGTTGTGAACACCTTGAGTCAGTATCTAGTTCAACCTAGATGTGTTCACCTAATAGCTGCAAAGCATGTGATGAGATATCTAAAAGGGACTATAGACTTTGATCTATACTATGATGGAAACCATGATTATAGATTGTATGGCTATACAGATGCAGATTGGGCCGGAAATATCTCATACAAAAAAATCACATCAGGTGGATGTTATAGTATGGGATCTGCTATGATTTCATGGTTTAGTAGAAAGCAATCCAGTGTTGCTCTGAGCACAGCCGAAACAGATTATATAGCATCTTGCTTTGCTAGTTGTGAAGCCATATGGATTAGAAAGCTGATGTTAGGATTATTCAACCTAGAGTTGGATACTACCGTGATTCTACGTGACAACCAAAGTTGTATAAAGATGACAGAGAACCTTGTGTTCCACGATAGATCGAAGCACATAGAAATCAGGTATTTCTACATTCGAGATATGATGCAGAAAGGAGCCATAAAGCTCCAGTATGTTAGTACTGATGAACAAGTTGTTGATGTGTTGACAAAGCCTCTGTCCCGAGTAAAGTTCAAACACTTTCGAGACAAGCTTGGTGTGGTTCGGAAAGACCTTCCCTGAAATGGGGAGTAGTGATGTTGCAATGGGATTGTATCATCCCTGGGAACTTTTCCTAAAGTGATCTGGGGACCTCGGTCCTCGAGAATGAAGAGGGATTGTATTAGCCCTGGGCACTTGCCATAAAGTGATCCAAGGACCTCGGTCCTTGAGAATGACGAGGGATTGTATCATCCCAGGACATATGTCCATAAGTGATCCGGTGACTTCGGTACTCGAGAACATGTGTTGATCCCATAATTTTGAAAGGAAGGATTGTTTGAGTTCCACAGATGTGTTGATCCCGTAATTCCAAAAGGAAGGATCGTTGGTAGCTCCGTAAAGACTTGATCCCGTAATTCCGAAAGGAAGGATCATTGGTAGCTCCGTAAAGAATTGATCTCGTAATTCCGAAAGGAAGGATCGTCTGAGTTCCACAGATGTGTTGATCCCGTAATTCTGAAAGGAAGGATCGTTGGTAACTCTGTAAAGACCTAAATCCCGTAATTCCGAAAGGAAGGATCTTCTGAGTACCACAGATGTGTTGATCCCGTAATTCTGAAAGGAAGGATCATTGTAACTCCGTAAAGACCTAAATCCCGTAATTCCGAAAGGAAGGATCGTATGAGTACCACAAATGTGTTGATCCCGTAATTTTGAAAGGAAGGATCATGTTGATGTTTTGATGATGATGATGTTTCTAATCGAAAGATCAGAGTGCGATGATGATGATGTTTCTGATCGAAAGATCAGAGTATGATGATGATGATGTTGCTTCTGATCGAAAGGTCAAAGTGTTGAAGATGTTGCTGATTGAAAGGTCAAAGTGCTGAAGATGTTGTTGCTGATCGAAAGGTCAAAGTGCTGAAGTTGTTGCTGATTGAAAGGTCAAAGTGTTGAAGATGTTGTTGCTGATCGAAAGGTCAAAGTGCTGAAGATGTTGATGCTGATCGAAAGGTCAAAGAGTTGCCATCGTTGAAGATTGAAGATGAAGACTATATGATGTTGAAAAGATTCCAATGATTTATGGATGTGTTACCCTGATGATGTTGATGATGTCCTCTATCTCTCTCCTACCATTGTTGTTTCTGATGTTGTTGTAAAATACCCTTCTCGTTAAGGGGGAGTGTTGAAATATTGTAACTTCGAAGAATATTCTATATGTATCTTTTTGTGGTCCCCGATGGTCCTATCGGGAGAACCACTTGTATTAATTTGTACCCCGATGCTTCTAATCGGAAGAACTAAAAAGAGTCATGAGGTAGTCCCCTCTAATTGTAAAGGTGGGTCATTAGCACCCCAGTGTGGTTACTTGACCCTACATGTGTAACTCGAGCCTACATGATTAACTCGAGCCTACATGTAGGATTTAATTATTAAAGTGAACTGATGAATATAAATAGAGGTGTGGTTCTCCTCATTTGGAACACACACTCTCACTTGTGTAGCGCATTAGTGAAGGAGAGAGAAGTAGCCGGAGAAGGAGGAGGATCAGTCTTTGATCACTCTTTTGGTTTTACCTTTTATCTTTTTGGGGCATCTATATTGAGGAAGCTTTTGCTGGGTTTTTCCCTTTAGGGTTTTCCTAGGATAAATCTTTGTGTTCTTTTTGTATGGTTGTGCTTGTGTATCTTTCAGTGATCCTTTGGCTTATGGTTATGCTGTTATGATGCTAAATGTTTTAAGATCTGATATAACCATTAAAAATTCAACAGATCGTAATAGCACTTTGGAGATTACATCCAGTACCACAAGAGTTCTTTACTCAAAAGTCTCGTCCTCTACTCTCTCTGATGAAGTTTTTCAAGATGAAGAAGAAGAAGAAGCTTCTACACAGTCAATTCAAATTGAAGAAAGTCTCCTTGCAGTGACTCCTTCTCCTGATGCTCCAGAAGTTTGTGAGATCTCTGATATCTCATCTCCTCATATGGATGAAACAGAAGAAGACATTCGAATCTATGATATTGAAGAAAAACACAGCTGCACTTCCATGCAAACACTCTCTAGTGATTTTCCTTTGAATTCTGTGCAAAATTTGCCAGTAATTGCTTTCGAAAGTGAAGAGAAATTTGATTTTTCTCCCTCTAATGTTGCTGCTGGTGTGCAAATATGTGATACCTTGGATATTTTGGAAGAAATATCAGATTACCAGAGTGATCCATTCGCTCCCCATGATCTAGATCTTCCAGCAAATTCCTGCAGGATTGTATGCACCAAAATTCAGAATTTTGAAGAAGAAGAAAGTTGTGCATCCACCGTCTCGGTTGACCATTTATTTGGATCTGATATGAACCTTATTGGATCTGATATGATCTTGTTTAGATATGATCTGATATTTCTTGGTTTAATATTTCAAATTCATAATCTTTCAGTACTGCTTATAGCTGTTCTCATCAACAGTGTGAAGAAACAAGTACCGCAAGTCTCCTACAAAATTGCTGCTGGGGATTAGATTTCATTTCACAGTTTTGGATATGTTGTGAAATTATTTAGATCTGATTTTATTTCTGATATGATCTTATTTGGTTCATATTTTAAAATCCAAATGCTTTCAGTCATGCTTTTAGCTGCTCTCACCAATTCCGTTGTGAAAAATCAAGTACCGCACTTTCTCTTCAAAACCGCTGATGGGGATTTGGTGTTAGTTTCCTCATATGAGGTTGCTGGTATTTTATTATGTGATTCATTAGCTATTTAAGAAGCTATATTAGATTATGGAGCTCAAGCATTCACTCTCCATAGTCCCAGGGCTTCTCTACATTTGGTCACATGCTCATCTCCTCATAGAACTAGTAAAGAGGAAGACATTATGCATCCGCTTGGACACTTGCTCCTAAGAATTGGGGCTGATTTTACCACTCATGGTTTGTTGTTAAAGGCTTCAACATATCAGTTTCTTGAGTGTTCCACACATGGTTCGAATCCTCAAGAACCTTTGCTCTCTCTTAAGATGATTTTAGCTGCTCTACATGGGTCCAGTTTTCACCATGCAGCTGTTTATATTTATGATTCAATTGAGTGCATTGTTCTTCTTCCAAAGTGGAAGATTCCTCCAAACATATTCATTTATTTTGGATTCATAGGTTCACATGCACAGTCTCAGGATGCTGCTGCATAGAAGAACCAATTCTTGATTTACTGCTTAGTTTGAGGGGGGGGGGAATTTTTCCCTTGAGGTTTTCCCCGTTTCCTTGGTTTATTAAGCAATTAATTTATTGTACACGGTGACCTATGGCCTTAGTTTTTGGGGCCCTAGCATTTTTATGCACCTATCATTTTTGTACTTCTCCTGAGTATAGCTTAAGGGGGGGGGGGGTATTGGAGACATTTAACACCATACACACTCATTTTGGTCAATTTGGCCTAGTTAAACCACTATCCTAAGTTTTATTGACTTAATTGACATCATAGGTTCACTGTATGACATCAGCATGAGCACACCCACACCTACTTTCAGTCAAGGAGGCTAACTTAGCCTTCTCCTACATTCGGGGAGGCTAACTGGAGCACTCCGGGGGTGATCTGAGTGTCATAAATGCACTTTATTGCTAAATGATGGTTACAATCAGTTAAACAGGGTAGTGAAGGTGCCTCCCTTCATTAAATTTATTATTTAATGAACTTGAGTCAACAGGGGTGCCTCCAACCACTTATGATGGTCAGTTACACTTCAGTTAACCTCATCGGGGTTCATTGGAGTCATTGATGCGCTACCACTTGTTGTTTGGCTTGCAGTGACATGTGTCTGAGCTACTTTCAGTTAGACTCAGTCATTTATTGCACTCCGACTTCAGTTAGGGCTTAGTTGAGTCAATTAGGGTTTTGATCAGTGGTTAACTTGAGTGTTGACTGTGGCTTACATTTAGTTAAGCTAGACTCACTCATTCAATTCGAATGACCTCCTTGGGAATTTGAATTGTCTTGGAATTCATGCTTCTAGAATGATCATTGTATTGTATTATTCATTATTCATTTGATTATATAGAGCCGCTACTTCCATTGCAACACCATTTTGCCAATTTTATGATTATCGGTCTGTATTCTTTGTGAGACTGTGTTTTTAGTTCCTAGACCACTGTGACCAATTAATATTAACTACCAATGTACCATTTCACATGTAACATTTGAACATAACATTGGAGAGTGCAATAGAATAAAAAAGTTAAAATTATTATACGTAAATAAGAGGGCCTTTGCCACACCAAATTAGGACAACATAAAGACAACAATAATCAAAATGTCAACATGCATGTAATTGTTATACTTATTGGTAACTCGATGTCTATCAATTGAGACACTATGTTCGGTAAATTTTTCAAAATATATGATTTTAATAGACAATTATATCAAGATACACATCAGCTTGTATTAACATAAAAAATAAATATGGATCATCATTTTTCGTTGGAATTGTTATTAGTGCTCAAGCCACTTGCATCAATTGGGTGATTTGGTCAAATGTTTTGTTGATTGGATTGATTGTTTTCCTCTTCTTCAACTTACATCCACAAAAATAAAAATAAAGTGCACTAAGTGTATCTACATTTCTAAGAATAATGAAAATAAAATAGATATTAATATACATGAATATAATTGAAAAGCGAAGTACCATAGAAATAATTTAGTCATGTCGAATGATACACATTATTTCAAAACCAAATATGATGCCTTCTATCAACAAGTCTTTTTTTGGCTTCCGGGGAGGCAAGTGCGGGAGGGGTCATCTTTGACCTTGGAGGAAAAAAGGTAGCATCCTTCGCCAAGAAAAAAATTAGGGGAGAATTTTCACCCATGGGAGAAGATAATGGTGTTTTAAATTTTGATTGGGTGAATTTTATATAGAAATGCTTAAAAATATTTTAAAATAATTCGCCCTAAAATTACATATTTTTTTAATATCTAAACTTTTTCTCCCATCCAAAATTATAAATGAAATTTATGTTAATATATTTTTGCCTTCTAAATTAATAATGGATCCTTCATTTACCACTGGTGGCTTATGGGCCCATGGTTTTGGGTGTCCCGTGATATTATCCCATGGTATTGCATGTGATAAATTCTATTTAAGGACTTGAGGTACTCTATTGTATTTAGAACATCCAATTTTTTTATTAAGATATAGGGTAAATTCCATGGAAACACATTCTTTCGATTTCCATGTTAAGTGTCTTTCTCTATTTTATTATATTATGAAAAATAGTTACTAATCCAATGTTTTACTTTCCATTTGATAAATTAGAAATTTATTTTAGTTCATTATTTTTTCTTAATATATAGGGAAAAATTCCTTGGAAACACATTCTTTCGATTTCCATGTTTTTTTTTGTTAAGAAATGCTCGTCACCAGGGGCAAGTGCATTTCCAGTATTGGCTGAGAAACCGCAACCCAGGGGCATCAAAGCCATCAAAATCACCCGGTGATCACATCCAGCCTGGGCCACACCAACCCTTAGCATGGCTGGATGTTTGGGTGTTTCCTCCCAACTAGCTCACCCCTAATGGATTTGAACCTAGGTCGCCTTTCTAATGATACCCACTCCTTAACCGAATGAGCTAGCAAGATTTGACCTTTCAATTTCCATGTAAAGTGTTTTTCTCTTTTTATTATATTATTAAAAATAGTTACCAATCCAATGCTTTACTTTCCATTTGATAAATTAGACCTTTATTTTATTTGATTAAATTCATTTTAGTTCATTAATTTCTCTTAAAACTTCAATTTCATTGAAGTCATATGTCATTACAACTAAATAAGATATCGTAATGTGTAGTGCACATAACCACAAATTTTTTTGGAGCATGAACAAATAATCCCTATGATTAGTTTTTGTAAGTGTTTTATTGTTTTAATTAAAAAGGCTAATGACCCGTTCTAGTCAATTCTAATTATTAACATTTTCTATTTCCATATAGTATATTTTTGTATTTTCAATTCAATTCTACTGATTAACATTTTCTTTTTGCATATAGTGTGTTTTTGTATTTTCAATTCAATAATTTTTTGTTTTTTGTTTTAACCCAAATGTTTACTATTTTTAAATTATGTAAAAACTTATTCAATGACTATATGAGACTAATCAGTGGATCAATTTGTAATAGAAAATAATTTATTTTTTGAATATATCTATTAATATTAATATAATAGATTAGAATATATATTTATTATTGTATTTTTTTTTTCGCGTGGTTCACAACCTAAACAATTGTTGTTAGGGCTCGCTACATCCATAGTAACAATTATAGGGGGGCCATTGAAGGGGCCTCACCCTGTAGACTCCAATTTTGGGAGCCTAACCCTATAGGACCCGAAGAGTTGGATTCGGAGAATCGAATCTTCGACCTCGATACTAAGGTTGTTTGGACTCGGACTCCAACTAACTAAGCTACCCCTCGGGGATTAATTTATTAATGTATTTAATATCAATATTCACAATATTTTATAATTCCCTGACATTTTACAAATATTTTATAAATTAAGGAAACATTCTCCAAAAAATATTTAAATACATATTTTGTTATTGATAAATTCGCCTTTGAATTTTCCTACTTACCAAGAAGACTCACCCAATTATTATACATATAAATTTATGGAGGTTTCTTAAATTTTTTCCTATCCTTCACCTAGGGATTGGGGAGGAGAATGAATAGTCAGGTTGAGTGGGAAACCTTAACGCAAGGTACTAAACTCGTGTATGATCTTCATATAGTTACTTTCCAAGTCTTCGGGGACTCTTGGATCGTCATTCAATCAATGCAAAACATCCAGTCCGGGAAAAGGAAGGAGATAGGGAAAGTTCAAAAGATAATTTTATCCTTTATCAAGGACATTTCTAAAGTTCAGTTCTTTCACATTAAGCGTCATAATAACACCCTTGCAAAAAAATAAGCCAACATAGGTGCTAAACTTAAGCAAGGAAATCTATTAATGAGAAACTCCACTAATCCTGTAGTTAAATGGACAAATTGCTTTCAAGGTTAGCATTTAAGGATTATTCCTCCCCCCCTTGGACAATAATGGGGAATGATCTTCATGGTAAGGTGATATGGGATAAAGTCGGTGTTGTGGAGGAAGCATTTATGAAGGTTGGGATTGGTGGTCCGTTAAGGAGGTGGATGGGTGTAATCTATGCATGCTATAGCCTGGTTTTTAATATTAACATCCTCCTTGCATTCTTTCCAGGAAAGAGTCATTTCAAGTTTATTTCTAGCTCTATGATGGAGGGATTCTTGTATGAGTCGAGTCTTACTTATTTAAATATCATCCTTTTCATTGTGGCTACATGAATGTTATGGGAAGAGCTAGAAGTAGGGTTAGGTCTGCTACTCTTGAAAGGCCTATGCTCGAAGAAAGTATTAGAGCCATGGAGAAGTTGTCAGTTGGAAGACAATCTGAGCAGAGTTCAGGACCTAATAATTGCTATGGTAAACTTTAACAAGATGTTTTGGTGTGTGATCAAGGTGTCGAAGATGGCTTTGGACAAGGATAGGACAACTAAATTGGACATTTCTTGTATGGACACTTTCTATTAACCTTCAACGCCACTCCATATGAGCTAAGGACCAATTCATCATCGTTTGCATCTTCCATAATTTTTTTTTCTTATGATGACATTCACTTCTGTTACTGTCAGTCCCTGCATAACATTCAACATATGTGAATTAGATTATTTGAAACATATTAGTGAATATTCTTAAGTACACTATTACTCAAATTTGAAGAAATAATTCACATTCACCTAATTCATCCCTCTGCAACTTTCCCATCAACGTTTTGCACTCTTCTAGACTTTGATCGGTAAGAATCTTATTGAGCTTCCTCATTTTTTGGTTCTACATGTCACACATTAACCAATATATATTAGTTAAATACATAAATAATTCAAACAGATTAATTTAAATATGGAAATAAAAAAAAACACTTGCCTTCTTCGTAATTATGGATGTGCTCCCATCATGTTGACTAAATTTGTTGTTCACTAAGCTAATACCATGCATTTTCTATCAATAAACAACCCGGACCATTAAATATGGAAACTATCAATATATTACACAAATAAATTACAAAACTACAAAATATAAAAGAAGTTTGATACGGTGCACTTCAATACATAAAATTCCCTGGTGTGTCATATACAAAAGTGCACCTTAAAATATAGAAAATTATTTAGCGTTTGAGGATAATAAAAAGGTTGTGTTTCTACCAATACCAATGCATTATTAGTATAAACACATTGGTAAGTTAATGAGATATTGTGGCACTGATAAGAACCGAGAAACAATTTTATGCATTTTTAGAAAATAAAATATATTGTCACGCATGTCATTTACGATGCGTTATTACGATAATGCACCAGCGCGTTAATGTGATATAAACGCCTAAAAAAGAAACACATTTTTTGACTGAAAAAAGAAGAAGTTGACAGGGTCGACATGGTTATGATTCGACCTAAAAAGTGACCCCATCTCACCATACCGTTTCTATACATAATCACAAACTTATCAAATCTAAAATACCCAAAATGAAAAATCGTAATTATGTAACAATAGAGGTATTTAAACCTTAATCTAAACTTTTGCAACCACATAAAACGAAAAAGGAGAAGTGAGAAAGTTAGGGTCGCAACGATGAAGGTAAAAATGATTTTTTTTTCTAAATATAGTTGAAATCCAAATAAGATAATAAGATTAATTGTAATATTTTACATACTTGAAATTTCTACTATGTAGGTTTTTATTTGATTCACCATAACTAACAAATTTTGAACCTTGAATAATCCTGTTGCTCCAAACTCTTTCCATGTAAGCCTCTCTTCCAAAACTCTCCCCTCAAAATTTTGGCAAAAAAATGAATTAATGTTGAGGTTTTTTTTTGCTTTTAAACACATTTTAGAATTAGTTTTCAAAATTTAAGTTGTCACCCTTTTTTTAGTTTAGGGCCAAAACAACTTGTGCAATTACACACACACACACACACATACACACACATTTTTTTTTGGCATTCCAGTGCGCTTGTGATTTGACACACCGTTGCGTATATAAATCGAAGCACCGAGAAGTATTTAGTAAATCATATTGCAATGCATGTATATTTGGAATGCACTAGTGCACCTGTATTTATTAAATGCACTAATATGAATTATTTTGTAAAATGCATAGATAGATGTCCGCTATCAAATGTAGCAGATATTTTTTATGCAGGGGATTTTGTGGATGTTGATGTAGGGTGTGTTTGTTGTTATGACACATCGATGCATTAAAATGTTGTGAGCACACTGATACATGTTTATTTGATTACATGCACTGGTTAATCTGAAAATCACGAGGTTTGATGTGTCAGCTTAAAAATTATATATTCATATCAAATGTTCTTTTAATAACCACACAAATTACTCTATTTCATAGTATATATATGTTGCTTAAACTCACCTTATTGTTACAAAATGGTTTCCAAACTATATCACAAATTAGATTGTTAGTTCTTAATTTTTTTAAGATTGTAGAGACATATATTGATTGTTGATTTTGCTCAATGTAGGGAGAAAATGCTATAGTACCAAATGGCCAAATATTTAGATTCCAACTCTTTTAATCTTATTCAAAGTGCGACGAGTTCTCCCTTTCCATCTCCATTAAGTTCAGGTTTTATTTATATTTTGACTATTTATTTGGATTTATGTTACTTATCCATGTGAATTTGAATATCAATTTATTCTATATTGCAGGATCTTGATTCAGGTTCGAGTTCAGATGCACAATATATTCCACCAGTTTTAAAACGTCATAAGCCCTTATCAGGAGCGAAATATTGGAAGCAATTCATTGATCAAAACAGGAAGCCACTTTACCCTGCCAATTGTAACATGCCATATTCAAGCCAAAATCCTAGTTCATAGAAGGTAATTTTTCATGAGTTGGATCTCGTTTACGACACCCCAGTTGTTTGCGATTGTTCAAAATGTAAAGCGTTGAAGGAGAACCCTTGGTGTGTCACACTCACACATTACACCAATGATAGATTAGCCAATTTTGATGGTATAATACCCCCTAGTGCAATAAAAAAATCCAATAGGTGATATAGAAAATACACGTAAGAAGACTTCCATATGGTCATTTTTTAAAAAGTTGGAAGCCAAAAAAACTACATCTCGTCCTAAATTGACGAACCCCTTTGCTTACGTTCAATTAATGGAAAGTTCAAGTGATTTAAAGTACGATATGAATGCTACCCAACACATCTCTATTAGAATATCCAAAAATTTGCATGAGTTCAGAGCAAATCTGTCTAAGTACACACCAAAGTCCATCCAATTGTTGGAGGGTAGTGATGATTTCTCCCTTCCTGTGAATTTGCAAAGTAAATATCAAACTTCTTACAATCGCATTTTGTATTGTGCTTGGTTGTCTTATCTACCTGTTCCTGATGTTGGAATTGAACTATGGTAATCGTTTTATGATTTCCAAGTCTAATATAGATGCTGCAAATTTTGGGTTGTTTGTCCTTTCACATGTACTCGTTCCTCCCAAACAGTCTTGCGGTCCTATCTATTGTCGATCAAATTACTTGAATATTGTTAAATATAAGCATAATATTTCCATGTATAGTATGTGCATGAATGGTTATGTTTATGGAAACTTTAACGAGAAGAACCTGTTATATACAGATGGTCGTCCTTGCACTCATGAGAACATTGCAGGGTTCATAAATAGTTCTAGGTGCTCTTTATTTTCTGCAAATTATTCATTTTAGGAACACTTCAATGACCACGAGTTCTTTATGAAAAAGAAAGCGTCTAGATTTTTTGTTGTACATGCAATACATAGTTAGTGTCTCCTGGTGACGAGTTGTTAATAAACTATAAGTTTCTTAGACCACCAACCACTTGTCAAAGACGCCTTGCATTATTACCCTTAGATGTTCCGTTTGGACGTAAGACAAAAAAACACTGATTAATTGTATTTGTTAATTTTCAATGGGATTCATGTTAATGTATTGCTCATTTTGAATTTTTGTTTTATAAATTGTTTGTTTTATGGCCAAAATAGGGGAATTTCCCTAAACTCCTCATGCAAGTCATCATACTAAACTCGATTTAACGACACCATTATCATATGTGGAATTGCAATGCCAAAATCTCACACACATGCTCATGGATTGCACTACCTATACTTCTAGCTCGGATACAACGCTCTTGTTTGATTATTTGTATTTGTTATTTTTCTATGGGATTCATGTTAATATATTCTTCAATTTGCCCATGGGGTGTGGAATAGGGGGTCAATGGGTGTATTGTTAAGGATCTCCTTGCATAAGGTCAATTTAAAAATGTATTGCTAAATTTGAAATTTTAAAATTTTATGAAGGACTGATGTTAAATTATTGTTCAATCTAAACGTTTGATTTATAAATTGTTTTCAACTTAACTTTTTTTATTGGAAATGGTTCTCATACTTCTGTAATAATTATTTTGTATAATGTTGGATAAAACCAATTTAATTGTGCTTACTAACTTCATTGATGCAATGTTCAATATTTTTGAAATCAAGATTCTGATGATGAGCGACCTATCTACCATCTTCCATTGCACCCCAGCAAAATCTCAAATCAAGAGAAGGGTGAAAAAGAGCACAACTTGGAGAGGAAGCATACCAAGCATGGCTGAATCGACCACCTATTTAATTTCCACTGCATCCATACTCAACAATTAGGAATTCATATAGTAATAGTAGTTCTTCACATGTTGGTGATGAAGGAAATGAAGTAGAGGTTGGTATGGATGAGTTATTATGACAAAGGAGTTCCATGGATGCATTGTTGTTACATACGTTCTAGGAAAACAAGCTAGGGGACGATGCTCATACCACTGAATCCTTCTTCGAAAGCCTTAAATTGGCTTCCTCCACCCATCTCTTTGGACCTGGCCAGTCAAATTCTACACAGTCGGGGACAACAATGTTACTATAGAACTTGAAAGCAATGTATGACATGTCAAACGTGTGTTTATCAACACTTTTGAGGGAGATAACCATCAACTACCTTGTATTTTGAGGAATCTTGTCACACAATCAACATTTAAAATGATTGATTTTAAGAACGTTAAATGACATGGTACATTTATATTTCCCACTAATTGTAGGTTATTTAAATATAAGGTACTTTCGAGTGATAATGTCTTTCCCAACAACTATGAATAGGCAAAGCAAATGTTGGAAATGTTGGGTGTTGAGTACATATCATATCATGTGTGTCCAAATGATTGTATTCTATATAGAGGTGAATATGCAAACAAATAGATATGTCCAAAATGTGGGCATGATAGGTTCCAAGGATTGAAAAACAAGGCTAAAGCACATGGTCGTCTTAATAAGATACTAAGGCACATGCCTATAATCCCAAGGATTCGAAGGTTCTTTCATTGAAAATAATTAGATATCATGTAGAGATGGTATGCATTGCACTGAAGTGAGGAAGGATTTATGTGAATCCTAGCAGATTCAAAAGCCATGAAGCAAATATAGGATACATGGTCTGATAAATGAAGTACTCGACCTCTAATTGAGTATATCCATTGATGGTGTCAACCCATTTTCCCAATGAAACACCACATATACTATTTGCAGGGATTATTTTAGGGGCATATTTTATCCCATGGGTGAATTTTAGGGGGTTTTGAAAATTTAATGGAAATTTTTTTTGTATTAAACCCATTTTTTTCATTATTAAAATTTAGTCCACAATTTAGTTACCAAAAAAAAGTTTTGAAGGAGGTTAGACCAGTCATATTTACTAAGAAAATTGGGGAAAAATGGCTTTCACCCTCTCCAAAATTGAATTGCAGTCCTCCAAGATTGCATTCGCCCCTCGATTTCCATGAATGATGGCTGTTGGGGACAATTTCACGCTTTTTGGTTCCTTGAAATCGATGAAGGAGTTTACTTTGCCCCGAATTTTTGGATTTAGTTGGTTTTATAGTTAGATTCTCCCCCAAAATTTGGTTTGAAGTTGGTTTTCATCCCTATATATATGATATTGCTTAGTTGCAAGTATTACTCACAACTTGTGATCCTTCATCCTTTGGTTAACAAGCTACCTTTCCTATTATAGTTTATGAATTGAATGGGTTTGCTAGGATTAATTTTTCCTCCCTTTTCCCACACAGTCTATTTGACCATTTTCCTAACTTAGGAGGTCTTAATCACTTCACTAGTGCATGGGGGACACACCTAGGTGCCACCTACCACTTATTGTGCCTCTTTGCATGAGTTTAGGATTCCCAGGGACCAATCTCTATATTTTAGGAACCCACATTGAGTGCCACCAGTACTCTCCAGCAGTTGACTCTAGTAGGCACTTAGTAATGTTAAGTTATGCTCTGGGTCCCATCAGTTAGTTCACTCTCAGTCACTCTAGCACCAGTTTCCATGATTCAAGGGTGGTTGGGCACATTTACTCATCTACCCTTTTCAGTTAACTAATTGTAGACTGGATCAATGATCCAGAGTTGCATTAGTGAGCTCTAGTGGTGATTTTCCCACACTAAGTTAGCGCCAGAGTCAGTCTAGGTTGGTAGATTTGAATCCTATATTAGGCATTCGAATTCTCCTATTTATATTACTATTGTATTACATATCAAATACTAATTAATGGATGTAATATCATTATTCCAATTTTGTCTCCGTGGGTTTGCAATTTTTCCTTGAATAATTGAGCAGAGTTTACTGAATTGTCTCTCTCTTGTGCAACCTTCATTCTCCATTGAATTCATGCAGGCCTAAAGATCCTTTGATTCATTGAATTTTACATGGTATCAAAGCGTGTGTTCAGGACAACAAAAAACCTCATAAACTTCCATTGATGCACCATAAGCAATTGGGTTCCACATAGATCCTGGAATTATTGCCTTGCTCCCTCTGGATTCTATCTAGAGAAGTATATCCAGGTGTGATGCACCTAGATAAAGTGCACACGAAGTGGAGAGTGTTTGATCTGGTTTGATATCAAATTGAAGAGTTTTTGCAGTTTTTCTTTGCTGCAAAAACAATTTCTATGGATTCAATACCACTTCCCTTTCTCTCACCATTAAATTATGCCGAGTGGAAATTGAAGATGGTTGCATATCTCAAGAGCCATGATCTCTTTGATGTGTCTATTGGAGATGGTAAAGAATATTATGAAGAAGAAAATGATTGGCTAAATGAGTGTGATAGAGTATATGGAAGTATGTGTATGGTAATGTCTCCTAATATGCGTTATCTCATGGATTCTGTTGAGTATCCATTCGAGCTCTAGAGAAATCTAGATAATGCTTTTGGTGTGCAGAAAGAAGTAGATAATACATGGAGTAAATCCAACACCTCCTCAAGTGTTCTTCCTTCAAAAGTATCGGCCTCAATTCTCTATGATGAAGTTGTTTAATATGAATAAATGGCATAATCTTCAACTTATTCAATTCGAATTTGTGAAAGTATCCTTGATGAGACTCCTTTTGCTGCTGCTATAGAAGGTTTTGAGAAATTTGATGTCTCATGTTTTCATGCATTTTCTCTAGAATAGGATATTCAAAACTCCATTGTTGAAAAATAACTCTCTTTCCATGCTTCTCTGTAATGTACCAATTAAAAAATTCCCAATAAAGGCAAAATTTTCGAAAAATTGTCTTGACTAGTTTTGACCGAGGGGGATTTGAATGGCTCAAGAGGGTATCGAATTTGGTATGGACTTATGTGGGGAGTAATAGGACTCTTAAAGTGACTCTCTTATAGTTTTATGACAGGTCATATACATTTTCAACTCGAATTGGGCATGATGGAAAAAAGGGCAAAATTACTAGCAATTTATGATGTAATTCCCCCTAGGGTATGGGTAGAAATGGCTCTCCAAATTCTATTCGACCCTCCCAAATTTTAGAACATAGTATGGGGACCATTATTAGATTTAATTTCCTACCATTATGTGTGGTTAATATTTCTGCAACAGAGGAATAAAGCTTCATATTTGAATGCACAATTTTAGTGATATTTGCTTAAGGGAAATGACACAATAAAGCTCAAATTCGACTCATAAATGGTGCATATAATGGTTCAGAACAGAGAAATATGAATATAGAATATTTACATAATTTCAATAGCTCACTAACAGCATATAACATTAACCCAAGTCGCAATATACATCAGATACACAATCTCCATTGAAAGGGAAAATCATCACATGGAAACTAATCACAAGAAAGTTTGGAAATGTGGACATTTGCATATGTATTTCTTATTATTTTGAGTTACAAGGCATGTTAACATGATATTAAATATCCACACATCATACATCAGATCTTGGGCATCAACTGAACTCAATGGGGCGCAACCACCATTCACACTAGTGCGCCTTCATAGAAAAACATGGAAATATGGAAGTGGAAATTGAGAGAATGGGAGGAAAGATGGGCCATGAACAGAAAAAACCTCCTATCTGCAATAAAAAATATCTGAATATCCAAATTATATTTCTGAATGGCCTCTCCCATGGCCAACTTGGACGAGAATCTCACTCTCTCGAAATTGGCTCACTAGCAGGGTAAGTGTGCACCACCGTGCAAAGGACAAGCAATTGCTCTCCAAATGCCAAAGGAAAATTCACAAATGATCAAAATACATTTACATTCATCATGAAATATTCTTATGACCCTCCTAAGTCCCTCCAAGGTCGAATTCATTCCCATAGGTTTTCTCCACCTCATCCTTGATGTTTAGTAACCTCCATGCCACTTGGCCTTCTCCTCAACCCTTCATCTTCCACCAAATTCAAATGGTTGCCTCTAAATCCTGAATTCGAGCTCTTGGTGGATATTTTTAGCCCTATCATGTCATAATTTTCATATTTCAGCAACCAGTTTTGAAATCAGGTCTGACTTGTCATAGAATCTTCCATCATTGTTGTCATAAAGCGTAGGGAATCTAGCTCCACATGGCACCTAGTTTCTTCCTAGACTCTTCCTCTTCTATGCGGAGTTACTCCTACTCACCCATTCAAATCCTTGGGATCATTATATGTCATTTTATGCCTCTTCACCTTCCAATAACATTCCATCACTCATAATTTCGAATTTGGGGTTAAGTCATGACATGTGTAAGGAAGCATCCAGCCACCCAAGGCCCCCATGGACCTCCAAATGTCCTTATGAAGAAATTTCACTTTATTTTCTCCATATTTATTATTTATATGACCCAATTTAATTTGTAAATGATAAACTAAGGTTATCTTGGGTCCCATATCTCCCTTATTTCAATATTTAATGCCTCCTCCCCCAACCTAGGGAACTAGTAGGTGGGTGAACATTGTCAACTAGTAGACCTATTGGAATGGGGACATGATAGTCCTCCCCACCCAATATTTCTTGTCCTCAAGCAATGCCAAGTTTGGATCCTGCAAAAATTTTTCATCTTCCCAAGTGGCCTCCTCACTAGGCAAATCCTTCCATTGTACCAAATATTCTTTTATTGTTTTGCTTCATAGCCTTCTCTCACTTGTTCTCAAGATTTTGTTTGGAATGAGAACAAGTTTTCCTTCATCATCCAAAGGTTCTAAAGTATATGAAACTGAATTTTTCTCCCCTATAACCTTCTTTAGACAAGAAACATGAAACACATTATGAATTTTGCTTCCCATGGGAAGCTCCAATTGATAAGCCACTTCTCCAAATTTTCGAATCACTTTGTAAGGACCATAAAATCTTGGTTTGAGATTTTCTGAACCTTTACCTTTTATGGTGGTTTATTTGTAGGGATGAAACCTAAAATACACCAAGTCATTCACTTAGAATTGTCTCTCCATTCTATGTTGGTCTGCGTATTGTTTCTGCTGATTTTGAGCAACCTGCAAGTTATCTCTCAAAACCTTCAAAATTTCTTGAATTTATTCAATCCAATCCTTAGCCTTTGGATATATACTATCACCAAAAATGTGGTCAATAAAAGTGGCTTCATCATAACCATACATTGCTTTAAAAGGATACATGCCAATGGACATATGGAAAGTAGTATTGTAACAAAACTCACCCAAATGTAACCATTTTATCCATGCTTTTTGCTGCCCACTAACATAATTCCTCAAGTAGCCTTCCAACCATTGATTCACCCTATTTGTTTGGCCATTAGTTTATGGATGATAGTTTGTTCTAGGTGTCAAATTTGTCCCCTTCATTTTGAAGAGTTCTTGCAAAATTACACTAAAAAATGTGTTATCTCTGTCACTAACAATGCTCTTAGGAAGGCCATGCAATATCAAAACTTCTTTAAAAAATAGTTCTGCCACTTGTGTAGCAGTGAAAGTGGTAGTAACAACAAATAAATGAGTGAATTTAGTGAGTCTTTCCACCACCACAAATATGCAATCCTTACTAAATACTTTGGGCAAACCAATGACGAAGTCCATGGAAATGCTCTCCCATTTTTGTGCTGGAATTGGCAAGGGATGTAAGAGACCAGATGGGTGAGTGTGCTTCACTTTATTTTTCTGACATGTGGGGCATTCATTAACATACTTCACAACATCATCCTTCAACCCTTTCCATGCAAAGCTTTCCCACAACATTCGGTATGTATTGAAGAAACGAGGGTGACCCGCTAGAGGAGAATCATGAGCTTTTTTTAAAATTTCCTCCTTCAAACTTGAATTAGGGACCAAATAGATTCTACCTTTGTAATAGATGTTTCCTTCCAATGCATTATACTTATCATGATTTTTAGTCCCATCAAAATGTTCACAAGAAAATTTATGTTTGGCATACTCTACTTCTAATGTGTATTTCCAATTTTCTGCTACATCCATGAGAGAAATATAAGGTCTTATAGATAAGGAATCAACTACCACATTATTTTTCCCCTTCACATATTCAACATCAAAGTCAAATTCTTGAATCTTACTCACCCACTTTTTCTTCCTTTCATTTGAATCCTTTTGAGTGAGGAAGTACCTTAAGTTGTCATGGTCAGTTTTGACTACAAATTTGTTTCCCACCAAGTATTGTCTAAACTTGATCAAAGCATGCATGATGTCCAACATTTCTTTATCATAGATGAAGTAAAGCCTCTAATGTGGTTGTAAATTCCTACTCTCAAGAGCTATTGGGTGTTGCCCTTGTTTTAGGACTGCTCCAATACCTTCCCCTGATGCATCACATTCCAATACAAATGGTTTATAAAAATCAGGCAATGCTAGAATATGACAATTGATTATTACCTCCTTCATTCTTTGGAAATATTTTTCAGCCCATTCATGCCATTGGAAAGCATATTTCTTTGTCAAATCAATGAGAGGTGAAGTGAGTTGGGAGAACCCCTTCACAAACTTTCTATAGTAGGTGCAAATTCCAATGAATCCTCTTAAGTCAGTGAGACATTTGGGATGAGGCCACTCTAAAATGGCTCTTATTTTCTCCATATCCACCTTCACACCATCTTGACCAATGATGTGTCCAAGATACAAGAGCTCTGTCAAACCAAACTCACATTTTTATAGCTTAGAAAACAAAGATTGAACATGCAAAAATTTTAGTACCTCTTCTAGATGATGCAAGTGTTCGTTCCAAGTTTTACTGTAAATATGAATGCCATCAAAGAAAACAAGTAAAAAATTGTGAACTTTCTTATGGAATATGTTGTTCATGCATGATTGGAATGTGGCTGGTGAATTTTTCAAGCCAAAGGGCATGGCAACAAACTCAAAGTGACCATAGTGGCATCTGAAAGTAGTCTTTGGTATGTCTTCTTCTCTCATTTGAATTTGATGATAACCTGATGTAAGGTCAATCTTTGAGAATAACTTGGTCCCATGGAGCTCATCCATGAGCTCATAAATCCTTGGGATGGGCTATCTATTCTTTATTTTCTTCTTGTTTAATGCTCTGAAATCAATGCACATTCTCAAGGTTCCATCTTTCTTTTTTACCATAACAACTGAAGAAGCAAATGGGATAGAAGTAGGCCTTATGAGACCCAAATCCAAGAGTTATTTAATGGCCTATTCAATATCATCTTGAATCCTTTTGGGATTCCTATAAGGATGCATTTATATAGGTTGTGTTCCTATATCTAACTGAATGCTATGCTCAACACCTCTATTTGATGGTCTTCCTGGGGAAAGGTCTAAAAAAACATTCTCATACTTACTCAATAGTTTCTCTATCTCCTTAGGATGCTTGGAAATGTTCAAGTGGGATTTAGGAGATGTAATTAAACATTCAACATGACACTCTATATCTCCATGCCTCAAGATAGTCCTCATGCTGTGAGAAGACACTACTTGCTTTGGGTAAGTGTGCATTCCCCTCAACAAGATGGGTTTCCCATTTGAATTTTTTAACCTAATTTCAGGGACTTGATAATTCACTGTATGTTCCCCTAAAGAACATAGAAATTTTACTCCCCAAACCAAATTTGTATCAACCACATTCACTACATAAAAATTATCAGTGATAGTATTATTTCCTAGATTAGCTTGAAGCTTTGGAATCCATTTAGTGCAATCCATATAATTGTTACATGGGATGATGACTACGAAACCATCAAAAGTTTCGGCTTGTAACTTTTTACTCTCCACAAAGGCCGCATCTATGAAGTTGTGAGTGGCTCCACCATCCACTATAACCGTGACCTTTTGGCCTTGTATGCTGCCCTTGAGCCTTAAGGTGTGGAATCTAGTTACACCCAAAAGTGCTGCAATTTTTCCTGTATCATGAGTGGGTTGTTCTTCTTCTATTGTTTGATACCCTTCTTCTTGGGCTGCAAGTCTTCCTCCTCCTCCTCCTCTTCATCATCTTCAGAAAAAACTTCAATGTAGTGTGCCTTCCCCTTGGCACATCTATGTCCCGAGACCCAAGGTTGTTGGCATGTAAAATATAGCTTCTTTCTTCTAAGCTCTTCTTTGCTTAGTCCTCCTTTATTTTATTTGGTATAGGGGTCCCTTTTTCATGGTTTCTTACCTTCCTTGAAATTGGAAGGGAAATTTGGATTAGGAGGATATTTGGTTCTTGGCAACACATTTTGCAAATCCCTTGTCAATTTCATGGCATCCTTCAATGTGGATGGCTTGTGGGATTTCACTATCCCTCTCAAAGGTTTTGTCAATCCTTCAGTAAACAATAAAACCAGCCTAGCGATAGATACATCAGAAACCATTACTGAAAGCTTTTCAAATTCTAACATATATGCTTCAGGAGTTCCTACTTGCTTCAATTGCGCTAGTTCTTTGAAAGGAAGTTTCGGGTATTTCCTCTCAAATCTCTCGATCAATGCATTGGAGAAACCCTCATAAGATAAAATATTATCATGTCCCAAGGTTATAATACCATGGAACCACCAATCACTAGCTTCCCCTTCAAGATGCAGAATGGCCATTTTCAATGCATCTTATTCAACCATAAGATTTAATTGGAAATATACACTTAATTTCTACAACCAAGCACTAGCAGCCATTTGTGAGGAACCATCAAAGGAAGGAATGGTTACTTTTTCCATTGTGTATTTTAATTCATGGTTAATATGGGATTCCCTATTCCCATTTCCTCATTGTTTGAACTGAAGAGAAGCTCTAATGAACTAATCAAAAGGTAGAACTTTCCTACATTCATCACTTAATTGATGCCAATCATTTGCTGCTTCTCTAACATCATAGGTGGTGTAAGGGACTTATTTGGACTATAAAAACTTAGGTCTTGCAGGTACACTCTGATTTTTGAACTCATGACGTCTGTTATGAGGTCCAGTCTTCGAAAAAATGGTTTCTCCATTGGTCTTCCCCTCAACATGGGGTGTACTACTACTACTCTTGGGTACTGACTTGCTCCCAAATTGGATAGCCATCAATTCGAACCCTTGAATGAGATGTTTTTTCATAGTGTCAAAATCTGATTGAATGAATGTTTTAATGTACTCATAGTTTTCTCTTTCATCCATATCTCCCAGTTCTAGTTTTTCCTTAATCTTCTTGTAAAAAGAACTAACCTCTCCACTTCCTTCCTTTTCACTTTTAAGGTTTCCAGTCTCAGTTTCTAAGGGAGGGAGGTCAGAAACAGAACAAGCAAACAAATATCTCTATAAGGTGCCGAGATCAAGCTCTGATACCACTTGTACTCTGATACCACTTGTAATGTCCCAATTCAAAATTCCCAATAAAGGCATAATTTTGGAAAATTTGTCTTGACTAGTTTTGACCCAGGGGGATTTGAATGGCTCAAGAGGGTATCGAATTTGGTAGGGAATGATGTGGGGAGTATTAGGAATCTTAAATTAAATCTCTAGTATTTTTATGACATGCCATACAAATTTTCAACTCTAATTTTTCATGATGGCAAAAAGGGCAAAATTACTTGCAATTTATGATGCAATTCCCCCTAGGGTATGGGAAAAATGGCTCTCCAACTCCTATTCGACCCTCCCAAATTTCAGAAATGAGTACATGGACTGTATTTATACTTCATTTATTGTCATTATTTGTGGTTAATATTTCCACAATACATGAATACAACTTCATATTCGAATGCACAATCTCAGTGATATTTGCTTAAGGGAAATGGCATAATAAAGCTCAACTTCGACTCATAAATGGTGCATATAATGGTTCATAACAGAGAAATATGAATATATAATCTTTAAATCATTTCAAAATATCACTAATAGCATATAACATTGAACCAATTCGCAATATACATCAGATACACAATTTCCATTGAAAGGGAAATTCATCACATGGAAACTAGTCACAAGAAAGCTTGGAAATGTGGACATTTCCATATGTATTTATTCTGATTTCGAATTACATAGTATGTGAACATGATATTACAGAGCCATACATCATACATCATATATTTGGCATCAAATTAACTCAATGGGGCACAACCACCATTCACACTAGTGCGCCTTCATAGAAAAACATGGAAATATGGAAGTGGAAATTGAGAGAATGGGAGGAAATATGGGTCACGAACAACAGAAGAATCCTAGATGCAATAAAAAAGTATCTGAAGCTCAAAATAAGAGGTATTAATTGCCTCTCCCATGGCCAACTTGTATTAGAATCTCACTCTCTCAAAATTGGCTCACTAGTAGGGTAAATGTGCACTCACCGTGCAAAGGACAAGCAATTGCTCTCCAAATGCCAAAGGCCAATTCACAAATGATCAAAACCCATTTCCATTCCTCATGAAATATTTTTATAACCCTCCTAAGGCCCTCCAAGGTCTAATTCATTCCCATAGGATTGCTCCACCTCATCCTTGATGTTTAGTAACCTCCATGTCACTTGGCCTTATCCTCAATCCTTCATCTTCCACCAAATTTGAATGGTTGCCTCTAAATCCCAAATTCGAGCTCTTGGTGGCTATTTTTATCCCTATCATGTCATATTTTTCATATTTCAGCAATAAGGTCTAAAACCAGGTTTGAATTGTCATAGAATCTTCTATCGTTGCTGCCATAAAGTGTAGGAAATCTAACACCACATGACATTTAGATTCTTCCTAGACTCTTCGTCTTCTATGGGGAGTTACTCCTACTCACCCATTTGAATCCTTGGGCTCATGATATGTCATTTGATGCCTCTTCACCTTCCAAGAAAATTCCATCACTCATAATTTTGAATTTGGGGTTAAGTCATGACATGTGTAAGGAAGCATCTAGGCATCCAATGCCCCCATGGACCTCCAAATGTCCTTATGAAGCAATACGACTTTATTTTCTCCATATTTATTATTTGTATGACCCAATTTAATGTGTAAATGATAGAATAAGGTTCTCTTGGGTCCCATATCTCCCTTATTTCAATATTTAATGTCTCCTCCCCCAACCTAGGGAACTAGTAGGTGGGTGAACATTGTCAACTAGTAGACCTATTGGAATGGGGACATGCCATTCTCAATCATTCTCCTATGATTCTTCTATTCTAAATTCTGGGAAAAATTTTCCAGTAATTTCTCAAGGAGCTGAAGAGGAATTTGATTCCTCTATCTCCAATCATGTTGTTGGTGTCCAAAGAAGAGATATTTTGGATGTTTTAGAAGAAATATCAGATTTGAGAAGTGATCCATTCACCCTCACTTGTCCAATTCTTCCAGTAATTCCCACTTAATTACTTGCACCAATTCTTAGAGTTTTATTGAAGGAGGAGAATATTGTGCATTTCCCATCTCAGTGGCGCACTTGGGACTTTCGTTCCTTATTATTGGATCTGATATCACCTTATTTTGTTCGAATTTCAAGTTTCCATACCTTTCAGTTATGCTTGGGACTGATCTCAACACTATTGGTGATAAAAATCAAGCACCTCAAGTCTCCTTAAAAAATTATACTACTGGAGATTCTATATCAGTTTCTTCTCATGAGTTTATTGATGTGACGGATAGTGATTCATTGGATATTTTGGAAGCTATATCAGATTATGGAGCTCAAGCATTCACTCTCCATGGTCTCATGCCTCCTCTTCCTTCCTACATGATAACATGCACGCTTCCTTACAGTGATAATGAAATCTAAGACAACCTGCATTCACTTAGACACTTGCTCCTCACATTGGGAGATGATTTTACCTCACATGGTTCTATGTTCAAGGCTACAACATCTCAGTTTCTTGGGTTTACATCATATGGTTTGAATTCTCAAGCACTTTTGCTCTCTCATCAATTTACCTCAATTTCTTGACATGGTCCCATAATCTATTATGCAGTTATTTATTTTCCTGATTTAGTTGAGCAGATTCATCTTCTTCCAAAGAGGTAGATTCCTCCATACATAATCATTTAGTTTGGAGAGAATTCATGATTTAACTGCTTACTTTGAGGGGGGTTGTTTCCCACAGGGTTTCCCCCATTTCCTTGTTTATTAAAGCAATTATTTTTATTCATTTAGAATGTATGGGTGACCTTTGGGCTTAGTTTCTAGGGCCTAGGTTGTCCAAAGTTAGGATTAAAGGGGGGTGTTAGGATTAATTAATCCTCCCTTTTCCCACATAGTATATTTAACCATTTTCCTAGCTTAGGAGGTCTTCATCACTTCACTAGTGCATGAGGGACACACCTAGGGGCCACCTACCAATTACTGCACCTCTTTGCATGAGTTTAGGAGTCCCAGGGATCAATCCCTATATTTTAGGAACCCACTCTGAGTGCCACCAGCAGTCTCTAGTAGGTACTTAGTTATGTTTAGTTGTGCTCTGATTCCAATTAGGTAGTTCACTCTTAGTCACTCTAGCGCCAATTTATATGATTCAAGGGAGGTTGGGCACGTTTACTCACCTACCCTCTTCAATTAACTGATTGTAGAATGAATTAGTAATCTAGAGTTGCATTAGTGAGATCTAGTGGTGATTTTCCCACACTGAGTTAGCTCCGGAGTCAGTCTAGGTTGGTAGATTTGAATCCTATCTTAGGAATTCAAATTCTCCTATTCATATCACCATTGTATTACATATTAAATATTGATTTAAGGGATGAAGGATGTAGATCATATCATGATGGCAATGAGGCATAAGGTTTCATGGTGAACTAGGGTTACAGGTTTTGGTCTGGTTTTGCAGGGTTTGTCAGAGTTTAGACCCGATACCTTTGCATTGGGGGAAGGGTGCACCAGGATGAGTGATCAAATGGATGGGGGGGAGTTGCCCCCTCTTCAGGGCTTGGAAATAGAGAAAGGAAAAGCGGCAGTATCAGAACCAAATCTCCACTCGGGGAAGGGAGGAGAAAGGATGAGCGGGATTACCAAAAATGGAACCCCAACCGAGGAAACTCAGAAACCAGGACACTATTTTCCAAAGTATAAAAAGGTTCCGAAGCTTCAGATTCATTCAGATCGTGTCCACGAGGATATTAGTATATGAAATATCATGCTCTCATCGGCAAATTCATTGGAATATGGCCGACAGAGAAAATGTTGGTGTGGTGGATTAACACAACATGGAAGCCCCAAGGCCATTATGACCTGCAACTAGGTGTAAAAGGTTTCTTCATGATCATTGTCTTCAATGAAGTGGACCGAACTAGAATCTTTGATAACAGGACATACTTCTTCAACTCAGCTGGCCTTTTCCTCAGACCATGGAAAGAGTGTTTTAACCCAGAGAAGGAAAACCTTACGATAACACCGGTCTGGATCTGGTTGTATTCCTTACCCTTAGAATACTTGAAAGAAGAAATCCTCATAGATATTGGAAATATACTGGGAATATTTATAAAAGTATCAGAGCAAACTAAACAGATGCAATACACTTCTTATGCCAGGATATGCCTTTACCTGGATATATCTCAAGACCTACTTGATGGGATTGAGTTATCCTGGGAGGATGAGCAATGGTTCCAAGCGATCGATTATGAACAGATCCATTTTCGCTGCAGGGGATGCCATGAAGATGGGTATCTTTTCCGTGAATTCCCTCTAAATAAAATACCTAGAGGCACTATTGAGCAAGAAGGAAAAGATGTTGAACGCTTTACCAAGGTAGCTACCAAAAAAAGATCGACCAAGAAAGTCGTAGGCCCAGAGATTCACACGAAAGTTTAGACCCATATTCGGTTTGAATCCCTTCAACCTGAAAAGGCGGTTAAAACCCAGACAGAAGGGTAGATCCTAGAACTCCAAGATCCAGATCCACCCCCATCTTCAGAAGTCCATATCCAAAAAGTCGACAAAGAAATAAACAGGCAAGACAACCCAATTCCAAACCCAGAAGGGGAAGAAATGGGGATAGGAGATATGGATCTAGAAGGACTGGAGGTGGCATGCTTGGAAAAAATCGCAATTCGTATTCCTCCCAAATAGGTCTCACTATAGGAGAAAGCCATTATAAATACCAAAAACTTTAAGCATCTAGGAATAGCGGTGAAATCACTTAAATACCCGAATGGGAAAAAGAAAGGCATAAGAGAAAAGTGAGGGATACACAATAATGTTCAGTGAATCCAACTAATAGGGGAAAAACTAGTGGCCTTGAGGCAATATCCAACCATCGATTTCGCCCTAACTTCTTCCCCCAAGCAGTTATAATACGTGGATCACATCCTGGAACACTAGAGGATGTAACAACCCCTTGAAGATTTGTCTTCTAAAAAGGAAAATAGAAACTCAAAATCCAGTCATAGTTTTTCTTCAAGAAGGTAAATGTTCGGAATTAGAACTCAAAGCAATAGGAAAGAAAGTATGGCATCTCAATGAAGTAGTCACTATAGACGCCGTAGGAGAAGCTAGAGGGACAGGAATCTTATGGAATCCAAGGGAGCTGGTCCTCACAGACTTTCTTGCCTCGTAGTTTTTTCTTTCGTCGTCTTTCCAGGTAATGGCTACGCGAACTTGGGGACTCATTTCCAATATTTATTGCCCATCCTGGGCTGATCTGAAACCTATTTTTTTGGAAGCCTTACGCACTCTAAAGACGAAGGTTGGGATGCATCCCTGGATTCTAGGAGGGGAATTTAACTTGATCAGAAGCCTAAACGAGAAAAAAGAGGTATATGACAATTAAACCCTATCAACGATCACTTTAACGAAGTCATTACAACCCTTGATCTGGTTGATGTCAGAATGTCAAATAGTATATATACTTGGAACAACAAGGGAACATGGGATAGAAGTATCACATGCCGCTTAGACCGCTTTCTAGTTTCAGAATCTATTATGATGGAGGGGGATAACTGGCAGCCGTGGTACTTCCCTCAGCTGGTTCGGACCACTGGCTAGTAAGTCTGTAGTGGGAGAGAATTGGGGTGAACCTTTGGAGACCCGTTCATTTTGAACAATTCTGGATCCTTCACCCCAATTTCCCGGAGAAGCTCAAGCAATGGTGGGTGGACATTTCGCCCATCAAAGGTACGCTCATGTACCATTTCCAAGAAAAACACAAGATTATAAAAAGAAAAATTAAAAGCTGGAATATTGAATCCTTTGGGAACATATTCCAAGAGAAAAGGAAGTTGGACCGACAGATTCAAGAGGTACAATAGAGAGGTATGTAGCATGGATTCAATGAGGAGGTAAGAGCTCAGGAGAAAACCCTACTTTAGGAATTTGGCTTAAGAGAACAACATGAGGAACTCCTCTGGAAACATAAATCAAGAATCAAGTGGCTTGAAGAGGGAGAACACAACACTAGGTTTTTCCATAAAGTAACCATTCAACATCGACATGGTAATCGCATGGTGAGGCTGAAAAGGGTAGACATAACACATGAAGAAACTCAAGAGATATTGGAAAGTCCCTAAACGAATTCTTTGCCGACCTTCTGGAGGAGCCACACCACAATGGAGATGAGGCTCAGACCATGGTCCTAAGGCACATCCCAAGGGTCATTAAAGATGAACACAACTTCATGCTAGTGAAGCAGATTGAGATGGCTAAAGTAGAGGCAATGGTTAAGCAAATGGCTACAGACAAAGCCCCAGGACCTGATGGGTTCACAACGAATTTCTTTGACTCTTGTTGGGATTGACAGAAAGAGGAAGTGTAGGCTCTTGTTGAGGATTCTCGAAAGACAGGAAGTATTTTGAAAGCTCTCAATGCCACCTTCCTCATGCTCATTCCTAAAGAAAATGGCACAGAGGACCTTGGGAAACTCATACTGATTGCTCTGTGCAACACCATCTACAAGATTATTTCTAAGGTCATAGCCAACAGGCTTCGACCCCTGCTCCTGCTCCTAATATTACTAGAACAATCTCTTTTTGTCGAAGGGTGAGAGATAATGGATGGAATCATTTTGGTGCATGAAACCATTCATTCCCTAAAAATGGAAAATATCTCAGGCATGTTGCTGAAACTTGATCTGTCAAAATCATATGACAAATTAAACTAGAAATTCTCAGCAGGAATCCTCTGAACATTCGACTTTTTAGATCAATGGACCAAGTGGGTGATGAATCTAGTCTCTTCTACTTCCTTCTCAATCATGGTTAACGGGACTCCTTCATAGCCTTTCCCAGCCTTGTGGGGAATACATCAGGAAGATCCCTGATCTCCTTTCCTGTTCATTATCATTGTAGAAGGACTTGGTCGTACGCGTAAGGACATGCACAATGAGGATTATATTCGAGAGCTCAACCTAAGCAAAGAGCTGGAACCGCAAACTCATCAACAATTCATTGATGACACAATGTTGATGGGTCCATCCAGTACTGTTCAAGAATCCCATGGAATCAAAAATGGGCTAGACACTTTTCTGGAGGCCAATGGGCTGGAAATAAATAAGGAGAAGTCCCAAGCGTACTTTTTCAATACCCCAAAAGTCACATGATGTAACATCCTCATAATCTTGGAATTCTTGGAGGGAGCTCTACCCTCCAAATATTTGGGTGCTCCTTTAGCTGAATTCATTATAAAACAAATCTCTTGGAAGGATTTATTGGATAAACTCAAGCAAAAGCTCAACAAATGGACCTATAGGGATATTAATATTCCAAGCAAAATAGTTCTGGTCAAGTCAGTAGTCCAAGCCATGCCTCTGTACCTCTTCTCTGTTTTGGATGCTCCCAAATCAGTGCTCAAACAAATTCGAAACATCCAGAGGACCTTTTTGTTGGGGGGAACAGAAGGGCACATGAAATGGGCTCTGGTTGACTGGCACACTATGTGCAAACCAAAGGACGTCGGGGGGTTAGGCCTTAGGGAACTAGTTAACATAAACAGAGTCTTGGGGGAAAAATATGGTGGAAATGGATTTCTCACTCAGAGGAACCCCGACTGAAGTTGTGGCATTAGGAATATGCACCTCAATGATCGAAACAACAACTTATTCGATTTGGAGAAGATCTCCCGTGTTCATGTATCTAGAAGGACGCACAAGAAAATAGAGGTCTTATCCAACGCCACAGCTTTTGGGAGGTCAGAGACACAAAGTCGACATCATTCACTTGGGATGCATGGCAACAACCTCCCTATCTAGCTAATCGAGATGATATCCCATACCTACTACACTATCTTTGGAATAGCCCGCTGGAACGAGTATATGAATTTTGGGACCCCAATTCAATGGATACCTAGTTTGAACATGGAAATCAAAGTCGTGGTGGAAAGAGTGCACCCCTGAGGATAATATCGAATATTTCTATGATGAATTGTGCAACAGAAGGATCCCTAAACTGACAGGGTTGGACAAGAGACGATGGGGATATTCCAACACATGCAACTTCAACATCAAAGAGGCCGTGGGACTTATGATGGAAACTCATAGACTGGAGAAGGAGATGAAGTGGCGAAATATTTGGGGTGGGAGATGGTGGCCAAAGGTGGCATATTTTAGCTGGTTACTCCTAAGGAGGTGCATCCTCACATGGGACAAACTTGAGGGACGTGGGATGATAGGACCATCGAGATGCAGTCTTTGTGAAGCTGATGCTAAAACTATTAATAATCTTCTTGATGAATTCCTTGTGGCTTCCGCTGTCATGTCCCCAACCCTTACTCGACGGAGAGAACGCGACATCATCTATCAACCCGAGAAATCTAAGCCCCATGAACATAATATAAAAAATTGTTTTGAAATAAAACAATCACAAGTATAAACAGATGCATAATGGAATGTACATGATATATACAGCGGAAGAAAAATCATTCATTCAACACATTCATGCATTCAACATGTTCATGATAATTTCATAATAATTCATAAGAAAATACAATTGCAGAACTTAAATACACTAGAATACTTATCTTTGAAAGAGCTCGTCCCGCAACCAGCTATGTCGCTGCAATGTTCCACCCAACCATAGGCCAGTGTGCTCTTTAATCTCTCAACAACACCGCCACCCCTAAGCTGGGCATGATCTTCCCCAAGGAATAAGGAACACTAGTAGACTTCACCCATATCCATGGATACAATTAAAATTCAGTCAAGCAACCAAAGTTGGGTTTATCAGACTTACACAGGTAGTGGCTTACACTTATCCAAATTCATATGAGACACAACCAAGCCAACATATGGGTTTATCAGGCTACCATCCAAGCCATTCTTCCAGTTGGGTTTATCAAGTTGTCAAGGAGGTGGAAAGGCTGACTGCTAAGCTAGTGAGCTCAACCCCAGAGCTATGAACACCCACACTAGATCTAGCCTGATTTCTAAGCAATTACACACCCAACACAAGGAAGCATTCCCTTCTCTGCTACACAGTCCCTCAGGCCATGCCATCCATTCCAGTGCTATTCAGGGCATGCCAAGAAGAAAACCAGCCTTCTAGATTGGTCTGTGAGGTTCTTTCACACACTAGGTTTATCAAGCAAGTCTAGACTCTATTCCATTCCTTCAATCACTTCAAATGCCAAATGTGGATGCACACACAGGGATCTTAGTCCTGTGATTTATCAAAACATAGCAGATGCCAGGGATTACATACACACAGATATTTACGAATTTTTGAACATTGCCGGTGCCATATTGATTGTTGCAAAAATACCAAAACGAAAACATTGTTGGTGTTTCAAAACAAAGACACAAAATCAGATTCAGGGAAATTGTGTTCAGGAAAGAAACTAATAGACAAGGGGAAAACGTGAGAGAGAACGATCCATAGAGGAAAACAAAAAAACGTGAAGGATTCAGATCATTGGACAAGAGAAATTTGTGAAAGGTTCAGACTCAGAATCATTTTTGCTTGCTTGCTGCTGCGTGAATGCTCAATTGCTTTTCCCAAAATCATTTTTCCATTCCCAATCATGAGGGAAGGTGAAACGTTGCCGCATGAGGGAAAGGTGGCCGTTTTTGGTGTTTTCTTGCCCAAGAAATTCAAAAAACGTTTTTCCCAAAGTGGGGCTTTGCCCAATTCGAATTTCCCCACTCTTCCAATCCCCAACTCCCTCATCCTTAGGAAAAATCATGCCCCCATCTCATTTAGTTGCGTTGACATAACTAGCTGTGGGTTTTAATAAAAATTGCAATTTTAACATAATGTTCAGTTAGCATAAAAAAATATACCATCGGCCACACCTTAATTGCCGAAACATAAATACTAAATCGATGGTGGGTCTTTTTCCTAGCTCCACACCATGATTATTTACATCATTTATTTAAATGCAACGGGGTCAAAACTGGGGTGTTACGTCCGCCCTTTGGGAGAAAAGAGCAACAAATTTTAGGAAAAAATCAAGACACTATGGACGTCTAAATATAATAATAGCCAATTGGCCCGACGAGGTCTTCAAAAATGATATTTTGAGTTGGGTCTGGGAACTATTTGCAGGATTCATTGTCTAGGAAATATGGACAGCTAGGAATAGAAGAATATTTGAGGACAAGCTCTGCCACACAGAGGAGGTCTGGGATCTAATAGAAATCCATAGTAAGGAAACTTTAACCCTAAGACGATGGACTAAGGAATCCATTAAATCAGACACAACAAAACGAAAAAATATTAAATGATTGGGGTATCTACAACGTACCTGGAAACATGGAGCGCCCGTGAGCCCTGAATGCACCTCCTTGCAGCCCCAACTCCTGACATTGTCCGATGATATGCTCCTTTAAACTAAATTTTGATGAAGCAACTAAAGGCAACCCAGGACCAACAGGATATGGTGGTGCAATTAGGAATTCAAAAGGAAAGGTGATCAGTGTTTCTGGGGGGACATATGAGAGAAAACCAACAACATGGCGAAACTGGAAGGACTAGTAAGCAAATTAAGGTGGGAATTACAACAACATTGGACGGCTTTGGTGGTGGAGGGGGACTCCCTCGTTATCATCTCCATAGCATGAAAAATCCAGCAAGGATCGCCATTACCAAGGTTTCAAAGAATTGGAAATGGGAAAGCCAAGTTTCAGAAATTAAGAAACTGTTTGTCACCACCTTGGCTATACAATTTACCCATGTTCGGTGGAGCGGCAATAAGGTAGAGGATGGGTTGGCAAATGCAGGGGTCGAGAAATGAATTTCTTTCCATGAAAAATAGAGTTCAGAATTAGGTAATGACGATCTTTGACGGAGTTATGAGGTGTTGGCGGAAAGAGATAATGGAAACTTGCTGGCCGACATAGATGCTATACAACGTGGAATTCCATGTTAGGATGCCAGCCGACATCACCAGGGTGCCAACATGTGATCACACCATGTATTATCTCTAGAGCATGGGTGGCACGTGCTCGAGACAGGTGGTCTCCTTTCATCGTATCCCAAGGAGGGTTTGGTGGCAGTTGAAGGTGAGCGGATCTAGGAGGAGTTGGAAAGCCCACACATCACTTCCATGCCCATTCCCATGTATTCTCATAATTCCAAGAGAAGTGGCAAAGGCACAAAAAAGAAAACTGAAGATTATGACACAACACACAGATCCATCAGGGACAATCCTGTGTCTTACCCTCTTTAAATGTGCTTACCTCAGTCCTTCTTTGGCTCATCCAAAGCATATTGAGGTAATTTTCCTTTTAAGAAAACTGTTGGCCCTGCCATGGGCATTCACCATCATGATGAATGTAGGCAGGAGGATCGTATGATGCTGAATAAAATGGATAACCTTGGCCAAGATCACACACGTGAACAATAGGGCTCCGTTGATCCGAATCATATCAGGCAGTATAAAGATTTTAATGCATAGGAAATGGCTCGTGTGAAGGTGGGAGTTCACTCATGTTACAAGACCCTATTGTACCTCCTTCGACTACCCAAAGATTCCTTAAATAGCCCCACTAGAGAAGGAATGTTCATGCCATCTGTTAACATCTTTGTGAATGGCAGGTTGCAGTTTGTAAGCATTAGTTCCTTGAATTCTCTGCTATAGGGTTTAAAGGCATCACAATGGAGATTTTGTGGTCGCCATGGTGCAAACACAACAGAAATTCAACCCAAAATCCGACACCTTGCATGTCTGAAATTCGACACTTCACTGTTGCATCTTCGACACATGCACTTTTTTTTGCCGTCGGTGGCATAACGTCGGATATTTGACATGCTACCAAAGTGGGTTGAAGATCTGACACACCATGGTGTCACCTATTCGATATATTTCTATTTCAAAGTGTCACTCAAAACTTGCACAAACCATTGAAAATCCGACGCCTACCGACACTTGAAGGGTCGGCCTTCCTACGGGCAAAAGTGTCGGATTCATGGCAACGCCGTCGATGTTTTTATCCAAAAAGCGTCGAAAATCCAACTCCTACCGACACTTGAAGTGTCGGTCGTTCGACGGGCTGGTGTGTCGGAGTCATGACAACACCATCGGAGTTTTCCTGAAAGCGTCGAATAGTCGACGAGAAAGGTGTCGGAAGTTTAATAAAAAATGTTGGTTGAGCGTCGCCTGAAGGTGTCGGATATTTGACAGGAGCGTTGGAACACCGTCGGAAAAGCGATGCCGGGTGGTAGATTTAACAATTTTTTTTTTGAAAGGTTTCCATTCAGGAAGCGGTGTAGTGTAGTTCACTTAAACATGTAGTACCAGTGGTAACCTTTGAATGTCTTGAACGCACGAATCTTTTGTGATATTTTACAAGAAGATGGGAAATTTGAAGATTTTTTACTTGTACCTTATATATCTGAAAAATATGATTTCCATCTATTAAATGACACACTTAGGACATGGTAAGCAAGTTATCTCCACCAAATACTCAATAATTATTTTAGATTCAATTGATGGTTCAAAGATTTCACTTGGAAAAGTTGATCACAAAAATAAATTTTATGTTTTTTCAAAGTTTTTGCTGAAAACTCCTACTTTAGCTTTGTTAATGCATTCTAATGATGTTAGTAAGTTATGGCTTGATATGTTTGGGCATATTAACTTACGTTAATTGCATCAATTAATCAAACAAGATGGGATAGTGGGGTTGCCACCTATATCCTTCTTAGATGGAGTTTGTCCAATATATACTCTTGGTAGGCACCTTGAAGAGAGATTTGAGAAAGGAAAGGCTAAGAGAGGCACATCACTTCTTGAGTTTGTGCCCGGTGACATCACTGGTCCATTTCCTCACCTATCTATGAATAAATAAATATACGTACTAACTAGGCCTGGAAATTCAAATCTATTATGCCTATCAAATGGAAATTTAATGACGGTCTTGGATTTTTCAGGCCTTTCACATTACGTTTACTTTAAATTCATGATTGTCAACTAAATTAATTAGGTAAGACGTAAGTGCTACTATAGACTTTGGTATTTTAAAGCTAGCAAGTATCCAACAAGTTATTAAAAGAGATAACAAAGTATCAAGCAAGTTATTAAAGGCCTACCCATTGTCTATAAGAGAGAAACCACAACAAAATTCATGGAAAAAATCATATCCCTGACCAATAACCCGTCGGAAAAATCATAGCCCATGGGACAAGAATCAAACCAACAGATTTAATAATAAGCCTGTGGATTGTAGTGCTCACGATGAGAAAAAAATGGCATGCTACGAGTAGCCTGCAATTAAAAAATGACATTCTAGGTGTTTTTACTTATTTCCCTACTGTAACTTAAAATAAATGGCATTCTAGGTGTTTTTACCCCTTTCCTTGGTTAATAGATTTAAAATAAATCACTGTAAAATCGAATTTAAATTGCAAAACCCAACCCAGGTGTTTTTACCCCTTTCCCTGGTTAATAAATTTAAAATAAATCAGTGTAGAATCGAATTTAAATTGCAAACCCCAACCCAGCCCAAATTCTTAGTGTTTTTTATTTTCCCTTTCCAAGATTAGTAAAATTAAAAAAACAAAACACAAGTACAAAATGTAATTGAAAAATTGCAAACCCCAATCCAGCCCACCTTTTACACCTTGAAAATATGCAAAATGTTCAAAATTGAAGCAAAAACAAAGTGAGAAATGGCACGCACTTGGTTACCCAGGATGACCACCACATAAGGATCAGAGATATTCATAAAATCTGAAGCAACTAGATCGGTTCCCTTATTATGACCACTTTCAGGAGCCCTATATACTGTTCCATTTCTGTACACGGAAATAGAAGAACAATGTTCATATACATAAATACCTTCATCCTTAGACAACATCATACATAAAGAAAACAGAAACTCAGAGAAATGCTAACCTGAACAAGAACGCTGTAGCTTGAGATCTATGGTTTGAATGAAGAGAACCACACAATATACAAGTTTTCTTTTATAAACCCACTGTATCTAAACGAACACCACACCGGGGTAAAGTAAACCCCATTGATATAGATAAACATGTAGATATAAATGAATCCTTCTAGAGAAAGCTCATGGAGATGTGGAGTCAATCTTAGTGGATGGGATTGGGTCACTCCAATGTAATGCATAACCAGTAAAGGCTACAATTGAGAGCCTGCATCTAGAACCATTATTAATATTTATGACAAGAGATATAAACTAGTAAACGTCAAATCTATAGTTTGAATTTTTATATGCTCGTCATCTATGACATTTTAATTTTTTAAAGAGCTGTCAAATATGTCTAAAAAGTGAAAAAATGTTCTACGTGCCGTCAATTTCTAGGACTACTAACCTTCATTGATTACATCTCTATATACACAGGGGTCTACTTCTTAAATCACAAAGTTGATGTGTTTGCTTGTTTTCGAGATTTTAAAGCTCTTGTAGAGAAACAATCTGGTAAGGGGATCAATATCCTTCACACAGATAATGGTGGAGATTATTCCAATAAATATGTAAATAATCTATATCCTTTTCATTTATAGTTCTTTACCTGACAAATATTATGACATATCAGTATGGTATGCTTCTATATATCTTTTTCGTTCTAGAGCACACACTCTGCCGGTGATCATTGAATTTTATGCATCAAAATAATCTAATTAGTGTCTTAGATATGATAGATTTTCACTCAACATGTCCAAATGAGTGATGATATAGAATCATTTTGTCAAACATATAAATAAAATGCATGCTCAAGTCCAAGTCAACCAAAGGACTAAAATTTAAAATATAAGTAGTTTGTGGATGCCTAATGGAGATATAAATCACTTGAGAAGAACTCAGGACATTATAAAGGATAGAAAAATAATTTAGTTGTCAATTAAAGATAAGGGGCAGAGAGAAGTTCTGTTATTTACAAAGAACTTCATAAATGCAATAAAGGATACCAAGGAGTGTTATGAAATGGTGCAAACAAGAGTCTTAGATGGCATAAAGTCCAATAATGTTGAAAAATGTGACACTATGAAGGAAGTATTAGTATAATTGAGTAGAATTCTAGAAGGATATATTGAGATTACACATGAGATTCCAAGCAGTTTTCCTCCAAATAAGAAGATTAGGAACAAGATAGACATAATTAATTCATCCATGTATGTACATGCTTTAGTAATTACTCTTCTTCATATTACTCCATTTATCCTTCAAGTTAAATGGCATACACAACTTGTCAAGTATTGGTTTCCCATGTTCCAATATCCATTTCCATGGGATTACATTGGTTATCTCATTGGAAATATGATTTGCATACTTTTCTTTTTAAAGAAAAACATCCCTCAAAATGAGCCAGTTGGATTCTATAGCATATTACTGAGTTTTTTGCTAAGCTGGAAGGGCTGTTTTTTAAGAACGTACATGGAAATCAAAATTTTCACCTAGAATGGTAGATGCATATAATTTTAAATATTCATCATGCATGGAAATCACACATTGCAATAGTACAATGATCACATAGTGCAATAGCATACAAGCATCAGATGTGCCACACCCGTGTGCAATAGCATATCGTGCACAGACCTAGAAAACACCACTAACTTATACAAGAAATTTACAAAAGATCAAAGGTATGCATGCTTTACCGATGGACCAAATAGCAAAGAAGTTCCAGAATCTGCAATAGAAACACAACCTCCAACACAGAAACCTGCAACAAAATGTTCATAAAATGCCATCAATATTTTCATAAGATTCCTTAAGAAGCAATCATGTGCCCAATTGAATAAGATGGACTGTATGCTGACCTATGGATTGATCATCAACGAGGAAGTATCCCATGTCAAACTGAAGGAAATAGCAAAATCGATTTATTAGAGTATTTTAATCCCATGGCATACCTACTAGTAACTATGACTCATACAGAGAACATGGTATGCATATGTTTATCCTTAAATACAATCAATCTTAATCGTGGAAAACTAACATTATTCTATTACATACCTTCCAGTAACCCTTTCGAGTAACAGGAGCATATTGATGTTTACCCTTGAGGTGATTAGGATCAACAACACCAAAAGTCATGGCTGCAAATGGGCTTTCTTCAATAAAAACATTTTTTCCTTGGGAAAGAACCTCGAAACCGTTTCCAACAAATGTGAAAATGTTGCCTTTAGCGAAAATATGTCATACCAAATCTAGTGATCTATCATTGTAAATCAGTGAAAATGACTGATACTCTTTTTCAGGCAGTGGATACCTCTGGAAGATTGCCTGAAAACAACAAAAATAAACAGTTTTTATAACTTAAGCATTCAAACAATGCCTTCCAAAAATAAAGTAGCAAATAGACCTTTATTTTTTCAAGTAGATATCAATACTTTGTTACCATAATTATCAATACAGTCATTCTTCTTTTGTATTCCAGAGTTGAGATGTTTGCTCTAAGTGACCACTTTAAACTCGGTAATAAATTGGAAGCAATACAGAAAGATATAAATGCCTAATAAAAGATTTGCACAAAGAATACTTTGTAACAAATTAACAATTATGAGTAATAAAGTGCACAGTGATGTTGGGGTGAAAAGTTAAAATGGAAACTGAAAATACCAATGTGTACCATGCCCAACTCACAACCTACAGGGATAAGCACAAATATAAACATAGGTTTTCCACTGCATAATCAAACATGAAAGTTGAACAAGATATGGGATTAAGAAACAAATTAAAAAACTAATGGAGAAAGATAAACTGGGATAGAGAACAATATACTCATGCGAAATAATAGGGAAACAACGCTTCAGATACCATTTTCCTCACAAGTCTATATATCTTTTTTTTTGTCTTTTGACCTTTCATATTCCCATCAAACTCAAATGCCTATCATATTTCTTGTAATGAAATGCCTACATTTAATTTTGTTGTCCTAGCTATATGGAATTGGTAAAGTATTACCAAGGGGCCAGTTATCATGATAAATCAAAATATTTAAGGTAATTGTTTAGATCAGATAGAACAAAGTTCGCCTTAATGTATGGTAATCATCATCATCAACTAAATGTATGTGTGTGCACATGCATAAATAACCAATACACAACTCAATCAAACAAAATAAAACATAATTATACCTTGATTTGTGGATCTTCACTGTGTCTTCTTATGCTTTACCTTTCAAAACATCATTCAACATACTTCATTTTTTGTCCTATTGCAATAGTTTCATGTTAGGACCCATCAAATAAATTTATGTTTGTTTATGAAAATAACAAAACCAATCTAAATAAATACAACTCTATTACAATGTAATTTACAATACTATTCAACTATTCAAGTAAATTAATTGTTAAGAATAGATCACCTGATAAAACATGGATAACAAAAAAATACTATGTATATAAGGCCATCGATCTAATCAAAATGCCATTTCTTGCCTCTTAACTATGGAAATGTTTCTCAACGCTATCTGTAACAAGTTCCAATGGAGAAGTCAAATAGCAATAGTGAAAATTATACACTAAAATTATAGAAATAGATGTTTTTTAATGTATTCTTCCTTACCATTCATTGAGCTCCTCTCCGTTTCAAGAATAATTTAATATTCTGTACTAAACAGGACCAACCACGTGAAGGTGGAAGCTCTTATGGCCCCTCCCCACCCTCACATCACTCTCAACCCTGCAAACCCAATGCATCTACTTGCAAATAACAATTTATTTCACTATTTCACAATCCAAATAATAATGCATCTACAATGCAAATAACAATGCATCTACTGCAAATTATTTCACTCAATAGTTAAAAGATGCTTTCATTAAATCATTCTTTAAATCATTCATTAAACCATTCAATCATTCAAGAGGTGGAAAAACCATTCATTAGCTCATTCATTAAAACATTCATTTAGTCAATGGCAGAAAAAAAAATAGTAAACCATTCAGTAAAGCATTCATTCAAACATTCATTCATGAATCAAAGGAAAAAACCATTAAATGTTTTTTTTTTATAAATAAGAATTACTCAAAATTTGTTTAGTCACTTCCTTTTACTTTTCTTCTCTTTAAATATTTAGTTAGAGTCACATCTTCTGAAATCTGATCGTCGGTATCCCTACTAGTCTGCTCGCAAGGTTGAACTTCAGGAGAGGGGCGATGAATTTCTGCAATAATGTCAAAATCTTTCATTAATACATTTATATTTTGATAAATACGAGTAATTCATTTAAAAAAAATTATGAATGTGTGTTTTTACTTGCCATGGGCACATCAACATGTTCAACATTATCTCGTATAGGCCCAACCTATTCCGTGTTATGATCTGCATCTACATGCTCTGCAATTGAATTGTGTAGAATTAGAATTAATGTTCATCATCTGCAATGGTCTATAAAAAATAGTAGCACATTAATAAATTCATTACCAGGATGATAAGCATGATCTTCGTTTGGTTGGTCATGTACATCCTTGACATGATCGGGATCATTACTTTCCTGCACAAAAAGGAATAAATAATTTATATTAGTTTATTTATAAGGAACAAATTGGATGAGCATTAATAAATTATCATTAAACTATACAGTTTTCACATACCTGGGCACCAGATGGATCAGGAGAAGATCGTGCAGTATGCCCAGACAAGCTTCTCTGGTGTTCAACAACGACGTCAAAGCCCTGTTCGAAGCCAAGCTTCATGTAATCTGCACTGGGCAATTCTTTGAACCGGTCGGCCTTCATATTTGCATGATGTCATTAATTTTACATTTTTTGTCATAACAAAACAAAAATAATAATCTGTATGATATTTGGATGCGGATTTTGGTTTTGCGATACTTACATATCGGGCCACGAAGTTGGAGTAACAACCAGGCCCAAGCTTGTGTTGGCTAATTTTTTCAATTCTTGCCTTTGTGGCCTTAGATGTGTTCGAGAGCCTAATTAAGTTTTTAAATACATTAGTCGATGTACAGAAATTGATATAAAAACTAGTAATAATAAGGCTTACCACTACATTTTGGAATGTATTGCATACCTCCTTGTTCCACCTGGTGGTATCTTTCTTGATTTTCTCAGGCCCTTCTCTTTTCCATCTTCCACCATGGATTTCCACTCCATATATGGACTCATTGGAGGGCACTCATACCTAGGGTTCTTTTCTAGGTGAACCCTATACTGGTCTCAGACAACCTTCAGATGTTTTCCAGCCTTATGTAGGACCTTCGATGTATCGAAGGTATCTTTTCTGAGTAGACTAACCAAGTGATTAGTTAGATCATCCTTTAAAGCTTTTGGCTAACTGTTCCACATTGTGCGGATGGTGGTCCCAAAGATCTCCAAGGCCAGATCATTCATATGTTTATAAAATATATCATTTCCTGCAAAACATTAATGCCATCATTAGTCAACATTAAAAAATATTATCGGTATATTAGACACAAATTATAAAAACTAAATTGAACAATCTATAATGACCTGGAATCCTCTCTATCTTTATTGGAACCAGGTCTTCATTCACAAAAAATGTACACACTATTGAACCAGTGCTAGTCACATGAGAAGATCCAGGAAATGCTTCCACATCTCTATCTAACCCTGCATCCACCCTTCTTCTGCAGCATCTGTTGTGGGTGGGGCAACAACGGATGCACCCTCCGTAGCCCTCGGGGGTGTTGCAGAGCGTGTTGATGACTGTTTAGTGGACAATATGGGAGCATTATGTTGTGTACATGGAGTGGTTTGGTCACTGGGACCAACATTGCCTTGACCACCTCTGATGATCTCCATAACGCGCTGTAAATTCAAACCATTGTATTATAAGTTCAATAGCATATAAAATCAAATATTATAAAGTTTTTATAAATGAATTTACATTATTATTCGATAACTTACGTCCACTTGTTTACGTTGCTGTAACAACAATTGAATCCTTTGTTCGAGCCCTTCTGTTAGTGGAACTGCCAATGTCAGACGAAGCAGTTCCTCATTTTGTTTTTCCCTTGTCTTTTGTAGCACCCTCAACGGGTTTGCAGAATCTCTAATTTCACTATCTCTGATCAACCGAGAGACCTCATTCTATAAAGAGTTTTGAGATGCTGTTTCATAAATGGAATCCCCTGTCTGCAATTGAAATATATAAAAAATTGCTTAGTCTTTGAAGCAATAGTGTGCGCAAATAATTATATTAGGGATTACATCTAGGATTACCTAACGCCTAGACGAGGGTGTGGTCTGATCAATAGATGGGGATTTACCTCGATCAGCCACCTGCAAAAAAAGTAGAGAACATTATCACAATGAACGCAATATGTAAAAGCTAACAAATACAGAACAATATCACAATGAACGCAATATGTAAAAGCTAACAAATACAGAACAATATCACAATGAACGCAATATGTAAAAGCTAACAAATACAGAACAAACATAAACACAATGCGACATGTTTTATATGTGTATATTTTTGAAGTATTTAGAATGTAGAATTACATTTAGCTTTACTGGTTGCCTTGAGGCTCTAGTCGTCTGATCAACAACTGGGGGCTTCCCCGGTCAATCTGCAAAAAAGGTAAACAACATTACCATCATGAACGCAAACATAAAACAAAAGAATACACAACAAAATAAACATTATGCATCACGGTATACATGTTTACGATTTTAAAGTATTTGAAATGGATAATTACATTCATGTTTGGTTGTTGCCCTGATGCTGTAGTCGACTGATCAATAGCCGGTTGGCTTCCCTGATCAACACTTTGCATGGAAAATAGATAATATTATATAAACGAACCTAATATACTAATGAAAATACATAACAACGTATATGTATGTCCATACTAAATTTAATATTACATTGGCAATATCGATGTATACATGCTGCCTTGACTCGGGTCGACAAACATCTACGGAGATGGAGGTGCCCCTGAGAGAACCCTACATAAAAAAAATACTAAAAGTTACATAAGGAAACATAAAAAGTAGAAAATTTCAATTATATGCTAACGAAAAGTCCTAGAGATGTTAAAATAATTAATAAAAGGGTGGTTAAATTGTTTGTTTTACCACAACCATACTAACATTGTTTGTATCTACACGATTCAAATTGTAATCAATAAGCAATTCTTCGCCAGCAATGATTGATTTAATTGCACATACAAAGACACGGTTTCCTTCATGCGTCTTGAATATGTAGTTGGGTTGCTTTAGTGTAGACCCTAGTTGTGTGCTATTTATAAACCCCGCAATATTACCAGTTGTTTTTGGCCTTTCATCCATGTACAATGTTGCTCCTTTATTTTGAGCTTTGTCTTTCAGTTGTATATAATTCGCTGAAAACCCATATCTATGCATACTTCGTGTATATTGGACTAGGCACATCCAATCACTGTAGTTGTAACAGGGTCCAACATACTCCATTAATTCTGTACATCTACCATATCCAACCTTTATGCCATCCATGCAAAACAACCCCAATCCATGCAATGACGACGATGCAATTCTATATATCCTCTCATTCACACAAAAATCAGTGTTTACTTGAGGAAGATCACTAGGCACCCATTGTTTCATTAGTTGTTGGTACCTTAAGGGCATGTCGATGTCTCCCTTTGTCTCATCATCATAGGAACATGACCTCCCTCCTTGGAGAAAAAAATTCATGTCTTTGTTGAATTTTCTTCTGATCTTCTGACATTTAGTTGATCTAGCCCTTGTAGACCTACTAGATGTCTCACTTTCCTCTAGCCTTTCCAAACTCCATTCGTTGGAGGAAGACAGGTCTGACAAATACCTGTTTGGTTCTACCTGCACCATGGCCGAACAAACATTTGGCATAAGCATAGCAAAATACCAACAAAAAAACTTGGAAAGACTTATAAGCAAAAAAACTTGGCAGCAAAAAATTTGTTAAAGAAAAATCTTGTCAAGAATGAGTTTGGTTAATAGGTGTGGGCATTTGGTAGCCCTAAAAATTCTAATGTATGCCCCTCTTTTAGTTACATACAAGTCTCCATTCTCACTGTATTGCTTGCATTTCCTTTTCCTAACATGAATTGGGTAGGATTCATAAGCTTCATATGTATGCTTGTGGCCATTGTACTTTGGCCTTTCAACGTTGTCAATCTTGAGACGATCTGGTATGCGTATGCATCAAATATAACACTGGAATTTATGCCAATATATGTCTGTACAGGGCCTAGAGGTTTTCCTTTAATGGACTATCTCCTTCAAAGAACATATCTTCGCATTCATCTACATTTACTTCGGATAGAAGTGATACGGAGTTGGTATGTTGGTCACTTCCATCAAAAACATCTTTGACATGAGTTCATTTTTCAAGGAATCTTGATTAATATCCTATTCCAAACTTGTTTTCCCATACTAATTTTCAACCCTAAGGCAACCCTAAATTAATAATAATAAAATATTTTAAATATTTTAATATTTAATAACAAAATATTTATGTATGTAATATTGCGTAAAATGGTAATTAATTTTAGATTTTTCTTCTTCTTTTAGATTTGTCTTGAGGCCTATGTGAGCTTTCACATGAGTGTCTACCAATTGACGACCCTTGGTGTTAGCAACCCTAAAACTTTCATGATGTATCAATTAAGGAGGATCCTTGGGATTAGCAACCATAAAACTATCATGGTATCTAAAAAATTGAAGGTACCAATATCAATATTAGGATGCCAATCTCCACTATTTTTGCACCCATAACCTCACAAAAACTCTATGAAAACAAAGAGTTCGGAATTTGTAGGTTACTAGAAATGTGAAAAAATTGGAGTTACCAATAAGAATGATGGTATATCAATTGATATTAGTGATCAAGTAACTAGCAAGTATTGGATGCATACACTATCAAATATGTGGTATAAACCTCAATACATCCCTAAACTAAGATCTATGGGTATATTATTATTATTATTTTTGCCCATTGATAGTTATTTCCATTCATTTATCAAATTATGCGTGGATTATGGTGTGTTTTATTTCGTGAAATTATATTTCATGACTAGGGATTCTTTACTATTTATAGGCTATTGAAGCAATTCAAAGGTGAAACTATTTTTTATCATCACCATTAATGACTCGTTTATAGGCATTATCTAGGTTCTCCTTGTTAGGCACCACATGTACCTTCTCTTATCCCCTATCTTTTGAAGGGTTGAAGGTATTACAAAAGGTATTGGATCACCGAATGGAAAAATATAGTATCCCAAACTAATATTCTATCGTTTAGATAGTATGTTTGTAGGTTCGGTGCTTTAGTTATGCTAGATTGACAAAATAAAAGTTGCATGCAAAACAATGTCATGCCAAAAGGCCCTATAATATAGTTGTTTTGGAGAATAAATAGGAAGAAGACTGTCAGTGAGAGAAGGTACACATACCAATAATAATAATTTTGATAGTATGTAGAGATAGGTGAGGCATGCAAGCAATGCATGTAGCAGAAGATGTAGGTACAATTATCAAAACAATTATCAAAATAGTTTATTTAGTCAAAATTATTACCTTTCTTTTTTGCATTGATGTAGCCACTTTCAATTCACTAACTTTAAAATAGCTAATAAGTGTTGGCTAATAATGGTGATGATTCATGGTATTATGTTTCATTAACTTGCAACATCGCAAACTTGTGAAGCATAATACCATGAATCTTCACCGTTGCTTGGCTGGACACTTGTTATCTTTTGCGAGATATAGTTCATGTGGAGAGAGTTCTTGAATTCTGTCCTCATGGACAATTTTGTTTGATGATGATATTAACATGTATGTAGAAAAAAATTTAATATTTTGAAAAAATAGTTATTGTAAGTGGATTACTTCATTCAATCACTTAATGAAAATATATTGTATTGTACAAACTCTCATTGTGTTTAGAGCTTGGGAATTACTGGGTTAGGTTCGAGTTGCTTTGTAATATAAGCTTTCTATAATAAAACACCTTAAAGAAGAAATCCATAACATTTGGCAGAATTCTGGCAAACCCCTGTTGTCGCTAGAATTTGGAAAATAATGGGTTAGGTTCGAGTTTCTTTCTAACCTAAGTCTTTTATAATGATCTTGAATGATCTAGGGGTTAGGTTCGAGTTTCTTGCTTATAACAAAATATGGCTCGACAATCCTGCTCGGGGCAGCGACCGATTTTCATCCTTCTCCACTAGACCGAGCATACATGTGAGCAGAAAAACTCTACCTATTGTGGCTATGGTGGAACTCAAATCCTTCTCTAAACCTCCCTTAAGCATCTCATTTGGGTGGGGTCGGCTTAATAGCTTATTTGAGAACCGGTTGCTGAGATAACTCACATAAAAACAACCAAACCAGTTTGAATGCGAACCAAAATGTGGTGGGTTCGTCCACTAACTGTAACGCTCAGACTGGCCAGATTTCAGAATCCATATCAGCCAATATGGGTCAAATGCGGGTTAGCTGAAACTGTCAAATTGGGTCTGTCATTAGTTGATCAATGTAAATGCATGCACAATGAAGAAAACCCATGTTTGAAAGTTGATAAGGAAGGATTCAAGTTGGTGAAGAAGCAGGTAGTATAGACAGAGACCCTTTGGGTTGTTGGTAAAAGTAAAGTAATCAAGTAGGCAAGGTATATAAATGAGGTGTCTAATTGCTCACCCACACAAGATCCCGTTCACCATAACCGAGTGAGAAGGAACACATCACCACTGGATGAGAGAGTGAGGGCCATGAAACCTTGTAAAAACTAGGGTTTTCTTTATCCAAAGCCTAAATTGAGAAGGCAGGATTGAAATGTACCAACCCTGCACAACCTGGGTCTAAGCCTACTCTAATAGCCTCTGCCTTTCCTCTATTGGCTAATAAACCTTGGAGATTTGCAGGACTATCTTAACAAATTAAAAATAGACATGAATTAGGGCACAATACTCACAATTTTGGGATGTATTGTCTCGACTAACAATTGGCCTCCTTGTCTGCTACAAAACCACAATCCACTCTCCTTACTCTTTGTGGCCGGTCCAAATCGTTGCTCCCACTGTCCAAATCGTTGCTCCCACTGTCCAAATCGTTGCTCCCACTGATATTGTTCTCCGGCCAAGTTGCGCAGATCGACCCTTGATCACTGAACGACAAGCACCTGATGAGATCCACAGCATAGGGGAAGAAGATTTCTCGTGATCACTGAACACAAGCACCCGACGAGATGCACAGAAGAAGCTTTCTCGTGAAGTTGAAAGGAAAATAGCGAGCCACTGTTAGTGTTTTTTTGTGGTTTTATGTTTTTGTTATTTTATTTATATATATGTATTATAAATAATTGTTTTATAATTATTTATATATATTGTTTTATGTTTTAATTAATTAATTAATTTATGCTTTATTTTGTTTATATATATATATATATATACATACTATGTTTTATTTATATATGTATACTATGTTTTATTTTATTTATTTATTTATACTATGTTTTATTTTTTTATATATACAAAGAGGGGGGTGTATATATGTGAGTCTTTATGTGTGCAGTGAATCTATGATGATGAGGATGAGGATGTTGCTGATGATGATGATGTCGATCATGATCATGATGTTATCCATGATGACGATCATTATGATGACGATGACGACGATGATGATGCTGATGAAGATGAGGATGCTGATTATGAGGATGAAGATGATGATGATGATGATGATGAAGATAATGATGATTATGATGAAGATGAAGATGATGATGATGATGATGATGGTGATGACCGTCTTGATATCATATGAAATGATGAAAATGCTAACGATGTTGATGATGATGATGATGACGCTGATGATGCTGTCGATGGCGATGATGATGTTGGTGATGATGATGACGCCGCCACTGCCGCCGACGATGATGATGGATGATGATGATGTTGATGATGATGACTCATGATCGTGATAATGATGATGAAGATGATGATGAAGATGGTGATGATGATGATGAAGATGACAACGATGATGAACCACATGATGATGATGATGATGTTCATGATGATGATGAAGATGGTGAGGATGATGACGATGATGAACCACATGATGATGATGATGACGATGACGATGTGTGATGAAGATGATGATGTGTGATGAAGATGATGATGATGTGTGATGATGACGATGTCGATGATGATGATGTTGTTGATGATGATGATGATGATGATGTGTGTGATGATGGTGTTGAAGATGATAATGTTGATGATGATGATGATGATGATGATGAAGATGATGTTGTTGATGATGAAGATGATGATGATGATGATGATGATGATGATGATGACGATGAGGACGGTGAGGATGATGACGATGATGAACCACATGATGATGATGTTCATGAAGATGATGATGATGATGATGAAGATGATGATGATGATGGTGATGATGAAGATGATGTTGATGATGATGAACATGATGATGATGATGATGATGAGGATGGTGAGGATGATGATGATGATGAACCACATGATGATGATGACGACGACGACGATGTGTGATGAAGATGATGATGTGTGATGATGATGATGATGAAGACGATGATGTGTGATGATGAAGACAATGATGATGAAGATGATATGTGATGATGATGATGATGATGATGATGTTGATGAAGGGCCCAATTCTTTTATAATCATTATAATCTTATTTGTGCCCTTTTCGAGCTTGGATTCAATATAACAAAATATGATAGATCAATATGGTAACATTGTCGTCATTATTGTCATCACCATCATAAAAAAGTCATAAATTCCTAATAAAAGAAAGAAGAGAACAATGATTTATTATCACATACACTTTTACTAATAACCTTGACATATATCTTATTTAATATATATCTATAAGGCACAAATATGCTATTGAGGAGACTTAAGCTTTGGTGGGTGGAATGATAACAATTAGGAGAGTCAAACTTTGGTGGGTGGAATGACATCATTTAAACGACTTAAGAAGCCATTGTTGTGGCAATTTAACAAAGTCTAAATATCTAAAATGATTTTGATGTTTGTCACCAAACTATAAAGTTGCAGAAAGATCAAAGATATATGAAAAAATTGGAATCTAATATCTTTTCGTGAGCCATAAGGTATGTAAAAGATTAAAAACAAACATTAATGTTATGTTCTACATTCTTAACATCTAATCTTTTTATTATAGCAATAAACTAAGTAAAAATTTTGGACATCAATTTTGCTAACTACATTCTTCTATATAAATATCTTATTTAAATTAAATACTTTTTTAAAATAAACTTAAAACATTCAAAACAAAAATAAAATGATAAATTCTAAAATTTCATATAAAATATTTTATGGAAAAATATTTCAAATATAAATAAAATTAAATATTTATAGCTATAATCACTTTATTTTTATTAGCAAATATCACGTCAAAATAAAACCATGTGTGTTACTAACTACAATGTAGCTTATGTGCATTATCAAATGATAAAGGTTTGGGCATAAATCACTTTAAATTAATATTTATTTATAGTATTTGGCAATATAATTAACTCACACTATCAAGATATTAGTGTTTTAAAACACTAATCTTCACACTATGATGATGACGACGACGATGATGAAGATGATGATGATGACAAGGACGACGACGACGATGATAATGATGATTTTGATGACAACAATGACAATGATAGTGATGATGACAATGATGATGGTCATGATGATGAAGACAACGATGACAACGTCAATGATGATGATGAAGATGACGATGAGGGTTCTTATGATGATGATGATTATGATGATTATGATGATGATGATGATGATGATTATATATGATGAAGATGATGATGATGATGTTGAGGATGGTGATCATGAGGATGGTGAGGATGATGACGATGATGATGATGATGATGTCCATAACTCTTTTTAAAAACAAATAAGATAAAAGAATAGGTCTAATTAAATATTTACCTTTCATTATATTTCATCGTTGACAATGACGACGACGATGATGAAGATGATGACGATGCTACAGACGACGACGATGATGATATGAAGTAATTAATTTAATCTAGGTTTAATTTTAATGATGATGATGGCGATGAAGATGATGATGATGGCGATGATGATGACGATGATCATGATAATTATGATTTTGATGATGACGAAGATGATAATGATGATGATAATTATGATTTTGATGATGACGATGACAATGATAATGATGATGATAATGATCATGAGGATAGCGATGTCATCTTCATCGATTCTGATGAAGATGATGATGTTGGTGATGATTATGTTGATGAGGATGATGATGATGAAGACGATACAGCGATGATGATGACAATGATGAAGACGATATGAAGATGACAATGACGAAGATGATGGCAATGCTACAGATGACGATGACGATGATATGAAGTAATTAATTTGATATAGGTTAAATTTTATTGATAATGATGGCGATGAAGATGATGCTGATGGCGACGATGATGACGATGATGATGAAGATGATGATGATAATTATGATTTTGGTGACGACGATGACAATATTGATAATGATGATGACAATGATCATGAGAATAACGATGTCATCTTCATCAATCATGATGAAGATGATGATGTTGGTGATGATTATGTTGATGAGGATGACGATGATGAAGACGATACGACGATAATGATGATGAAGACGATATAATGATGATGATGCTACAGATGACCATGATGATGATGTGGAGTAATTAATTTGATGTAGGTTTAATTTTAATGATGATGATGGCGATGATGATGAAGATGATGAAGATGATGATGATGAAGATGATGACGACGATGACGATGATGATGATGACGACGATGATGAAGATGATGATGATAATTATGATTTTGATGACGATGACGATGATGATGATAATTATGATTTTGATGACGACAATGATAATGATAATGATGATGACAATGATCATGGGGATATTTTCCTTTCATATTTACCTTTCATTAATTATATTTCATCATCTTCTTCATCCATGTCATCGTCTTCTTCATCTAAGTCATCATTTGTATCATCAGATCCAGGGTCAACATTATAAGGTTTGTCCATATCATCATCGTCATCATCATCAGTTATGCTCATTGTGTCATCGTCGGTATAACTTTCATCGAAATTGTTTGCTACATCATTGGATTCAACTGTTTCTTGGAGTACATCTTCTGTTGGATCATCATCATCATCTAACTCATGTTGATCATGCTCTGCATCATCGTATCCTTCTTCCAGAGAACCCTCTTCATTAGCATCGTCTAGGTTATACTTTACCGGCCTTCCCCTTGGATCGTGTCTCATGATAAATGACCAACCGTCTTTACCTGGAACCTCTGAGTAAAATACTTGTTCACATTGGCTTGGAAGAACATAGGGCTCTGTTCTTGGCTCAAACAACCTTGTGTTTACCATGGTAAAT